>OY986439.1:192784405-193144405 GCA_963920525.1 Dichetophora obliterata | reverse complement strand
AAATAAAATAAATAAAATAAATAAAATAAATAAAATAAATAAAATAAATAAAATAAATAAAATAAATAAAATAAATAAAATAAATAAAATAAATAAAATAAATAAAATAAATAAAATAAATAAAATAAATAAAATAAATAAAATAAATAAAATAAATAAAATAAATAAAATAAATAAAATAAATAAAATAAATAAAATAAATAAAATAAATAAAATAAATAAAATAAATAAAATAAATAAAATAAATAAAATAAATAAAATAAATAAAATAAATAAAATAAATAAAATAAATAAAATAAATAAAATAAATAAAATAAATAAAATAAATAAAATAAATAAAATAAATAAAATAAATAAAATAAATAAAATAAATAAAATAAATAAAATAAATAAAATAAATAAAATAAATAAAATAAATAAAATAAATAAAATAAATAAAATAAATAAAATAAATAAAATAAATAAAATAAATAAAATAAATAAAATAAATAAAATAAATAAAATAAATAAAATAAATAAAATAAATAAAATAAATAAAATAAATAAAATAAATAAAATAAATAAAATAAATAAAATAAATAAAATAAATAAAATAAATAAAATAAATAAAATAAATAAAATAAATAAAATAAATAAAATAAATAAAATAAATAAAATAAATAAAATAAATAAAATAAATAAAATAAATAAAATAAATAAAATAAATAAAATAAATAAAATAAATAAAATAAATAAAATAAATAAAATAAATAAAATAAATAAAATAAATAAAATAAATAAAATAAATAAAATAAATAAAATAAATAAAATAAATAAAATAAATAAAATAAATAAAATAAATAAAATAAATAAAATAAATAAAATAAATAAAATAAATAAAATAAATAAAATAAATAAAATAAATAAAATAAATAAAATAAATAAAATAAATAAAATAAATAAAATAAATAAAATAAATAAAATAAATAAAATAAATAAAATAAATAAAATAAATAAAATAAATAAAATAAATAAAATAAATAAAATAAATAAAATAAATAAAATAAATAAAATAAATAAAATAAATAAAATAAATAAAATAAATAAAATAAATAAAATAAATAAAATAAATAAAATAAATAAAATAAATAAAATAAATAAAATAAATAAAATAAATAAAATAAATAAAATAAATAAAATAAATAAAATAAATAAAATAAATAAAATAAATAAAATAAATAAAATAAATAAAATAAATAAAATAAATAAAATAAATAAAATAAATAAAATAAATAAAATAAATAAAATAAATAAAATAAATAAAATAAATAAAATAAATAAAATAAATAAAATAAATAAAATAAATAAAATAAATAAAATAAATAAAATAAATAAAATAAATAAAATAAATAAAATAAATAAAATAAATAAAATAAATAAAATAAATAAAATAAATAAAATAAATAAAATAAATAAAATAAATAAAATAAATAAAATAAATAAAATAAATAAAATAAATAAAATAAATAAAATAAATAAAATAAATAAAATAAATAAAATAAATAAAATAAATAAAATAAATAAAATAAATAAAATAAATAAAATAAATAAAATAAATAAAATAAATAAAATAAATAAAATAAATAAAATAAATAAAATAAATAAAATAAATAAAATAAATAAAATAAATAAAATAAATAAAATAAATAAAATAAATAAAATAAATAAAATAAATAAAATAAATAAAATAAATAAAATAAATAAAATAAATAAAATAAATAAAATAAATAAAATAAATAAAATAAATAAAATAAATAAAATAAATAAAATAAATAAAATAAATAAAATAAATAAAATAAATAAAATAAATAAAATAAATAAAATAAATAAAATAAATAAAATAAATAAAATAAATAAAATAAATAAAATAAATAAAATAAATAAAATAAATAAAATAAATAAAATAAATAAAATAAATAAAATAAATAAAATAAATAAAATAAATAAAATAAATAAAATAAATAAAATAAATAAAATAAATAAAATAAATAAAATAAATAAAATAAATAAAATAAATAAAATAAATAAAATAAATAAAATAAATAAAATAAATAAAATAAATAAAATAAATAAAATAAATAAAATAAATAAAATAAATAAAATAAATAAAATAAATAAAATAAATAAAATAAATAAAATAAATAAAATAAATAAAATAAATAAAATAAATAAAATAAATAAAATAAATAAAATAAATAAAATAAATAAAATAAATAAAATAAATAAAATAAATAAAATAAATAAAATAAATAAAATAAATAAAATAAATAAAATAAATAAAATAAATAAAATAAATAAAATAAATAAAAAAAATAAAAAATAAATAAAAACTTTTTAAGAGAAGAAAAAACTCCAAATCAATTCAATAAAATACTTCAAAACTTCGATTCTCAATAAAACCTTTTGATACTTAGTAGAGTGACTGAACTGCCACTCAATATGCTTCAATTAGAAGCATTTAATTAAAATTAATTGAATATGATAATAATTACAAATTGAGCAAATTAACGAATTGCTGAATATTTGTGCATGAAGCGAGGGTTTGGTTTGATTGAGTAAAGCAGGGCAATTAAATGCAAACAGCACAACAAAAAGCACACAAACAAGCAGCAACAATAAACATATGCATGCTAGTGCGCAAAATTTTAAACAAGCGCTAAAATAAAGAAATTCTTTGATGATTTGCAGAATTTCTTAGAGTTTTTGTAGATGCTGTTTAGCTCAATTTTCTGCTTAATTTATAAAAGCAGCCACATGACGGACTCAAGAGTATGCAAGTTATAATAATAATGAGCTTCAAATGACCTTCAAATGCTAGCCTGCTAATGTTGTCTCAATTAAGGTATAGCTGAGAATTAACAAAACCTATTCAAGCAAATTCTACGGAGAAAATTTATCCAAGGCCGTGCGCCGAAATATATTCATAAAAACATTAATCAAAAAATACAAAGTTCAGTGTTTGCATGAACAAAATAATAAATTATTATGCACACACTACAATTCGCTGTAGCTTTTGCTTAAACATTTCATTTGCTTCTATCTGCCCTACGCTACGTACGTCTGTCCATCCTTTGGCTCACTTTTGGCTATGCTCAAGACTCATTTGTTATTCAAATGCTTGTCGAAATTAAATGAATCGCATTCGTGTCAAAATATAGCCACGTACATCCGCTTGAATTGGCACGCAAGCCAAAAAGTATGCAGTATTTTTTGATGTGATGTTCTTCTTATCACATATACAATGTCAGAATTCAAGCAAATTTTGTGCAAAAGGTTAGTTTAAAACATGGAAATTTGTTAGTTTGTTTTACAATATTTATGCAGTTATTTCTCTAATTGCTATTTTTTTTTTTTTCAAAATGTTTATATGTATGTGAATGAATTTTTATACACGTATGAATTAATGTCTATAGTAATTTTTATTGTAATTGTATGCAAGTAAAACTCTTTTAAATGTGCCAAAGTTGATCATCTCACGCACTCTTACAGGCATATTCTTTAGCAATTTAGATATTTAAAAAGCGCAACTGTTTTTGTTTTAAAAAACGTGTTAAAAATGAGCTAGGCTGAGCAAACATTAGTTTTTGCTGTGCGTTTTAGATTAGGTTAAAATAACTTTCAATTAATTTTTACTACACGATCAGACGTTCACCATTTTTAATACGTTTACATTGAATTCCAACAGGCATTCAGAGTATTTAACATGAAATGGTACTTTTAAAGATCATTTATATTCTATGTACTAATTCACTTATTAAAAATTAGTTTTTGCAATTTGACGCTATTAATTTTATATTGCCCTCATAGCCAAAATGCAGTGCGGCTAAAAACATTAAATCTAAACTTTGGATTAAAGGAATTTTTAGTCCAAAAAGTACCTACTATTTTTAATCCCTACTTTAGTTTAATTTATTTTAATCTAAAAAAAATGTTAGACTATTTTGGAACTACGAATTTACATGAAGCTTTTGTTTGAAGAAATTTTTTAAAAAAGGTTCAAAAAATTGTTTAAATAAACAGTAAAAAAAAAATCTTAATTTAAATAAATAAGACCCCACGACTCTGGCAGCACCTTGACGTAAGTGGTCCCTCCGATCGCTGGGTGTGGGGGCTTACGTTCTTCACAGGGTTGTGTTACCCTACAAATTCTGTGAGAACAACCAAGACTGCCTCTTTTTTTCCTATTATTTCTTCTCTTCCCCCTGGGACGGATCAAGGTGTCACACGTACCGTGCCGAGGATCAGCCTGGCCGGGGACCCAGTTTAAAATAATTGCTCGGTCTTGAACGGTGTGCTCCGGATACCTGGCGTCCTCCGGTTCTAATCAGCCCTACCCAGGTACTGCGGATCTCTGCCTGGGTCGACCTTCCTCTCTTCGCCACTCGTGGAATCTAATATGGACAACATTTCAAAAACAACAAAAACTTCGACACCCAAAAGGGGATCCGGAACCCTAACAAAAAACCCGGTAGGGACTTTATGTTCCGATGAAAGAGCTGTGGTACCACCAGGCTCCTCAATTACAAATTACAAAAGAGTCAGTCGATGATAGTGATACCATCAAATCATCGACCCCTCTCAACAACAGCAAGAACATCGAAAGCCTGTGCATCGGGCATTCGACCCTCTAGTTCCTCGAGCACAGGTGGTAATCGACGCGGAAACGCGGGTTCGTCTAGTGGATCGGGGGCTAAGGTAATCCCAATGGTCAGTGCTAGGGCGGCCGATTATGAAAGAAGGGATCCTCTTAAAGCAGGTTACGCAGACCGCAAAAAGGCATCCCGAATTCTTCGACGTCTGGCCACTGACCCTGTTAAGGAGGGTCAGGTCTCGAAAAGCGACATAGAAAAAATTAAGGAGGATATCGAGTGGGCAAAAAAGGTCTTACCGGACTTCACGCTAGAGCCTCCCCGGCAAATTGCAGCCGTAAAAAGAAATCGATCTGTGGAGGAGTCTACCCAGAACCCGACCGCCAAGAGGGCTAAAGCCCATGGTGTAGGAGCAAGATCCTTCGCAGAGGTTGCTAAGAACAGCACAATTGTAGGGCTGCTAGATCAGAACAGCGAGGATGGTAAGATACCCAAGCACCAATGGAGCTGGATAGAGGCTTCGCTCGCTAAGTTCGCCTTGCAGGTCCTGAAGGACAACCCTCGACCACCTCCGTCATGCACGAATGCGGGATGGTTTCAGGGCAATGTCAAGCTGATGGCCTGTGACAATGAAAGATCCGCTGAGCTATTTAAGCGGCGATTGGAAAAGTTGGTGAGGTCTACCCAGGCGCTCGACTAAAAGCGGTAAATTTGGACGAAATTCCTTCAAGACCAATAGACAGAGTTCGGGTCCCAGTCACCCCATCTGAACCTGAGGAGATTCTGGAAATGCTGAAGGTGTTCAACCCAGCTATATCCACTCAAAACTGGAAGGTGGAGAAGTTGGAACCTAAAGCTGAGGATGCGAAAACCGATCCCAAGAAATTCAAGATGGAGGTTTTGTTGATCCTCAACAATGAATGTCTTGACCAACTAAACAAGGACAAATGTACTCTAAACTATGGGTTTAGTAAGATTCACCCAAGAATCTACAAAACGGACATGGTGTCTCTAGTAAATCGTGCGGTCTGTAGTGCCACGACTGAGAATTCCAGCGACATCGACGAGTTGGTTTCTGGAAGCGAGGATGAGTTTTCATCCGCATCCGAACTAGCGACGGCGATGACAAATCTCCTAAAGGAGCAGGCTCCATCAGAGGAACCCCTCAGCGACGAAGAGGCTGACACCACGGTTTTTGGAGTACCTAAGGATGTAAGGGATAAAATCCCAACATGCCTACATTAAAGGCAAATCTACAGAGACAGCTCTGCACTCTCTTGTGTCTACCATCGAAAAATCACTTGAGAACAAAGAATACGCGCTTGCTGCTTTTCTAGATATAGCAGGGGCATTTAATAACGTCACCTCAGCCTTGTCGGAACTGGGGGTGAAGAATTTTCTCGTCAGTTTCATACACCAGATGCTCTTTGGCAGGGTAGTGAACTCAGAACTGGGGGGATCCTCCACTCGCAGGTTTGTAAGCAGAGGCACTCCGCAGGGAAGAGTTTTGTCTCCACTTCTGTGGTCCGTGAGGGTTGACCAGCTGTTGCGTATCATGGAGGGGGAAGGCTACAAGGTTGATGCTTATGCAGACTTATTTTCTACATAAAGAGATTACTTTAGAAATTATTTATAAAGAAATTATTGCAATTAGATTATATAATGCAAATTTGCTCTCTTTAGTGAACTCTTTGCAAAATGATAAGAATATACTTATTCAGAAAGTTAATTCTCTTAATAACGATATTCGGCGTTTAGAAGGTATAGAGAGAAATAAATGTGTCGAGATTGTAGGAATTCCCTCTTTAACTAACAATAATAGCTTAGATTGTGCGCGTAAAGTTTTTTCATCTAGCTTAGGAATAAATAATTGCGAAGCAGGCATTGATAACTGCTACGTTAAATATTCTAAAAACCAAAATATGGATAATTCTACTGATCTTAATAAAAATATTTTAGTAGTTAAATTTATTTCGCTATTAAAAAAGAAAGAAATAATGAAGGAAAAGGTTAATAATAAAAGTAGACTAACTTCTAAACTTTTTAATAGTAATAATAATATTAAGATTTATATAAATGATAGCCTAGATAATAATTCGCGTTCTTTGTTTAATATGTCTCTGAGAGCAAAACGAGATAAAAATTACAAATATGTGTGGGTAAGAAATGGAAAAGTTTTCATGCGCAAAAGAGATGGTGATAAGTGTGTTGTTATCAACTCGATAGTTGATATTGACACACTTTGTTAATTTCTGTTAAACTTGATTTTAATTAAATGTTAAATTTTTTACAAGATCCGCTGGATGATTCCAACATTATCTCTTTTGCAAATGATAAATGTGTTAATTCCGGTGATCTGTGTTTTAATCGTGTCCATGCTAATAATTGTCTAATAATACACCAAAACATCAGAAGTATGAGAAAAAATTTTGACAATTTTCTTTTGCAACTTGAATCTTTTACTAATAAGCCTTATTTTATCTTTTTGACAGAAATTTGGATTTTTGATTAGGAAGTAACTCTTTTTAACATTGATGGTTACAAATGTATGTTTAATTGTAATAATGCGTATGCCTCTGGTGGTGTTGCAGCTTTTGTACATAAGTCGATTGAGTGTAATGCTGCTAGTTTCAAATTGAGAAGTTGTGATGCTCTAAAATTGGAATGTTTTTTAGACAACATAAAGTTTACTTTTCTTTGTATTTACAGATTTAATGGGGTTTCTGCGAATGATGTGTTTTTAACGGAAATTGAAAACCTTCTCCTGAATAATGTTAACATGAATTCAAACTTAGTACTCCTTGGTGATATTAATATTAACTTGTTGTTTGATAATTTAATGACAGACAGATACTTGTTTCTTCTTTCATCTTTTGGGCTTGAGTCTTGCATTAATCAGCCAACTCGCATTGTGTCTTCCTCTGGTTCGTGTATTGACCATATATTTTTGCGTCTTCAAAGTGCTGAATGCTTTGATTTTTTAATTTCTGTTATGGATTTTCAGATAACAGATAATTGTATGACAGCTTTAAGTCTTGTTCATTTGAAACCACATTGCACTAATTCTCTCCCACCGGTAAATTCTATCTTAAAAACTGATTTTGTTGAGTTGAAAAATTCCCTCTGTTTTGAACTTTGGGAAAATTTTTATTCGGAAAGTAATCCTTCTATTGCATATGAACAATTCTTAAAAACTTTAAATAGTCATATCAATAGCTGCTCTAGATCTGTGAGCAAAAATGCAAAACCTAAAAGATTAAAGCCTTGGATGTCTAACTTTCTACTTGATAAAATAAAAATGAAAAAAAATTCTTCAAGAAAAAAAGAAATTCCCTAATAATGAATCTTTTGCGCAAAGTTATAAAAATTTATGTAAAGAGATTTCAAGTGATGTACTGGCTTGTAAAAATGATTACTATCTACGTGAGTTTTATAAAGTAAGAGGTGATATTAAAGGTGAGTGGAAATTAGTAAATAATATTTTAAATAAGAATTGTAATAAAGATCAGATATCTAGCATCTCAATTGACAATAGTACTATTTCTAATGCTCAGGATATTGCTAATGGATTTAATAGTTTTTTTTTCCAGAATAGGTAAAGAAGTAGTTGCTGAAAGCTGTGTAAATGGTCAACAGTGTAACTGTTTATTAAATGAAGCTTCAAATCAAGCTACTTTTGTTTTTAAACCTATCAGGTCTTTTGAAGTTTTCAAAACCATTTTATCATTAAAATCTTCAGATTCTACTACTTGTAGTTGTGTATCTAATAATTTTTTAAAAAATATAGTTTACTTCATTAGTGACATTTTAAGCTTTATTTACAACTTAAGCGTTACCTGTGGTATATTTCCAGATGGTTTAAAAGTAGCAGAGGTTTTACCTTTGTTTAGGAGATAGGTCCATGGTTATAAACTACAGACCCATTTCACTTCTTCCGGTATTTTCTAAAATATTTGAAAAATTAATAAAAGCTCGAATTGTGCTCTTTTTGGAGAAATATAATTGTTTCAGTAAACTCCAGTTTGGTTTCAGATCTGGCCTATCAACAGAAGACGCATTATTGAATTTCTGTACAAACATTTACTCCAGCCTTAATAATAAACGGTTAACAGCAGCTCTTTTTGTTGATATATCTAAAGCGTTTGACACAGTGGACCATACAATTTTGCTTGATAAAATTTATAAGACTGGCTTTAGGGGATTTATCTTTAAATGGTTTCAGTCCTATTTAAAAAACAGAAAGCAGCGAGTAAAAATATTTAATTGTTATAGTTCATTAGAATTGTTGATTAGGGGTTCCTCAGGGCTCAGTGCTGGGTCCTATATTGTTTTTAATCTTTATCAATTCGCTTTTTTCAATAAAGTTCCGCAGTTCCATCAATGCTTTTGCTGATGATATGGCCTGTGCCATTTCTTGTGTCTCGCCCTTGCAATTGTCTGTTGACATTAACCTTGATCTCGCTGTTTTAAGGCACTGGTTTATGATTCATAAGCTGGTATTTAGTGATAAAACTAGAATAATGCTTTTTAATGTGAATGCTAAAAATGTAAACTTCGATTCATTTTTTTTTTCATGGTGGTAAATGTGAAAGATTTGGTTTAGGTAATGATATATGTTCCTCGTCGGATTGCATTCATACGTTCTGTGATCATAAGTCTTGTTCTTTAAACTGCTTCTTAAAGCATCTTCTATGCTCGGGTTTATGAAACGCTGGGCCAAAGAATTTAATAGTATGATCACAACTACAACACTGTATTATGCAATTGTGCGACCTCACTAAGAGTATGCAAGTCAAGTTTGGTCCCCAAGTTACAATGTACATGTTGAACGTATAGAGAGAATCCAAAAAAAAATTGTTCGGTTTGCTCTAAGGGGCTTAAGTGCAACTGATACTTTAAACCTTCCTCCTTATGAGGATCGTTTAAAACTTTTAAAAATGCAATCTTTGAATGAGAGAAGGAAGTCTGCAGATATCGTCTATTTACACCAACTCATAACTGGTGTATGCGATTCACCAGAACTTCTAACTCTTATAAATTTTAACACTAACCGTAGAAGCAGTAGAAATGCTAACAATTTAATTTACTTACCTTTTAGTAGAACAAATTATATGGCTACTGCTCCTTTACATCGCATGAGTACCTTTGTTAACAACTGTAGCTTTTTTGATGTTAACTTATCGAAAGGTCAACTCAAAAGTAGATTGAAAACTAATGAAGGATAAGATCTATGTAAACGCATGGTTAGTTGTTATGTCTTGTGTTGTCCCTGAGTCCAACCCATGTTATGGTGGGTAAATTTTTCTCACTTTGGATTGTTTTGGACCGCTCTTATCGATATCATTGGGGCTATTCACGGTTTGAGCGTACTTTTAACAAATCGTATTTATAGCATTTGTTATTGTTCGAACTGTGAGCACCTCGCCATGTGACTGTCGTATAAAAAGACTGTGCAACTCTATGATGTATGTGATTATGCGACTGTAGACAGAGCATAAAAATACGAGGTACAAAAAACACGTCCAAGGGCTGCTTTTATTTACGCGTGCCTGCGTATTTGCATTTGTATGCAAAACAACAGCAAAGCAAAATGCGCTTTCGTAAATTGGCGTACAAATAGCAGATCGAACAAATGGCAGACCAGCGTATTCGAACTGTGAGTGGCCTTATTGAGATGTTTTGATGTTATTTGGGCTGGTTCTTCAGATGATCCAATGCGGAGAAAGTGCGAAAAAGCTTTAGTAGCTGAACTCTATTGTTATTGCATGCTTCGCTATTGAAAAAGTTAATTCTTTTAGATATCTAGGTATTTGGCTTGATAGTGGTATGGATTGGACAATTCATACACGTGAACTTAAAAAGTATCTTTTGGCTGCCACCAGGCATTTGTATTTGTTGAAATCATATTGTAGTCCTATTCTTCTCAAGTGTATTTACTATGGTATATTTCACTCTAAACTTGAGTATGGTTTAGCTTGTTGGGGAGGTACTTATAAGAATAAAATATGCCCTCTGCTCGTTTCGCAAAAGCATGCTATTCGTTTAATTTGTCATAAGAACAGATTTTGTAGTAGCCTGTTACTTTTCAGGAAACTTAGTGTCCTTCCTTTGAAACATTTATATTTCTATAAAGTATTGAAAATTTTTTTTATTAAATCTGGATATCTTCTGAGACGACGTTCAGATACCTATCATTTGAGAGTTAATGAATACAATGTAGCACTGGTTCCAACGCACACATTGAGAATATTTCTTAACTTTTTTACTTCTGTTGCTCCTCGACTTTTCAATAGTCTTCCATCGGAAATAAGAAATATTCATGTTCAATCCATTTTTCTCAAAAGGTTAAAGTTTTGGCTTTTAGACCTCAATTACAGTGATATTGACACATTATTAGCTGTCATAGTCTGACTCCACAATACTTTTATTTAAGTTTTTGCTCTCAATAAGTCCTTTACAAAAAAAAAATAAAAAAAAAATTCTTTTAAAAAACAAAAAAAAATATGTTAATATTAAATTTTTCGATTTATTTTCTTTATTTGGTTATTGTAGTTAATGCATCATTTATTAATTATTATTTCTTTAATTATTATATATAATTTTAACAAGCTGTATTCGCCTCTAGCTCCTATGAACTATAGAAGCAGCTTAACATTCATTGCAGTTATTTGTATAACATAATTCTTCTTTTAGATACATATATTGTTATTATTAAGAATGTAATGAATTGTTGAATAAAAATACTACTACTACTACTACTACTAGACGATATTGCAATCATTTTTAGCGGAAAGTTTCCCCAGACTCTCTGTCAACTCAGACTCTCTGTCAACTCATGGAGAGAGCACTCTTAATTCTCTCGAGATGGACATGCACGTGTGGTTTAAGTGTAAACCCCGAGAAAACAGATCTCATTCTTTTCACTAGGAAATATAAAACCCCCAACTTAGAACCTCCGCGTCTGATCGGCACGAGGTTGCTCTTTAGCGACAGCACGAAATACCTAATAGTTATTCTGGATAAGAAGCTTATCTGGAATGTTAACATTAAAGAACGTGTTAAAAAGGCCAACATAGCACTATTTCACTGTAAAAAAGCTATATGTAAAAAATCGGGTGTTTCCCCAAAAAAATTACGCTGGATTTATACAGCAATTGTCCGCCCCATACTGATATATGGCTCACTGGTATGGTGGAGGGCCCTTAATAAGACAACTGCGCTTCAGAAGTTTGCAAAGGTGCAAAGAAGCGCTGGTCTATGTATTACTGGGGCACTGTCCTCAACACCAACTAGCGCCCTCAATGTCATGCTTCACCTTCCTCCTCTCGATATCTTTGCCAGGGAATGTGCCAACACAGCAGCCCTGAGACTTAGAGAATCTGGTAATTGGATAGGTAACAACTGCGGCCTCACAATTATTCTGAACTCGTCTCCACCCGACAAAACAGACTACTGTGTGCCGTGCTTAAATCTTGAAAAGAACTACGTAGTTTTCATCCCTTTACGGCTAGACTAGGCAAACAAAATCCCCCTTAAAACCTCCGCCACAAAAATCTTCACAGATGGATCCAAATTTCGAGAACAAGTAGGGGGAGGTATCTACTCCCAGAATCTCGAAATCGAAAGGTCCTTTAGACTTCCTAACTATTGAAGTGTCCACCAAGCGAAAATGATGGCTACTCACGAAACCACTAGGATTCTAGGTCAAAAAGACCTTGAAGGAAGGAGTATATCCATCTTTTCAGATAGCCCAGCTGCACTGAAAGCACTGAACTCAAATATTGACAACTCTAAAACTCTCACTGAGTGCCGCAGATCTCTTAACGAGATAGCAAGGCTACTCATGATTCACATCATATGGGTACCCGGACACAGGGATATCGAGGGCAACAATTTGGCCGACGAATTGGCAAGGAAGGGTACGACCTCTAACACCCTCTTGAATGAGGACTTTATTGGTATACCCATTTCCTGCTATAAACTCCAGTGCAAGAACAGACCCTTAGGTCTTGCACAAGAACGCTGGGAACACCTTGATACATGTAGGATAACTAAGCTAACATGGCCTACCTACGACTTAAAACGCACAAATTCACTGCTTGAGTTTAGCAGTTGAAACCTGTCAAAAATAGTAGGAATCCTAACGGGTCACTGCCTAATCGGAGCGCATGCTCTTCGGTTGGGACTTGCATCAAATGATTTCTGCAGAAGCTGCAGATGTGAGGAGGAGGTAGAAAATGTTCAACACCTCCTCTGCAAATGTCCGGCTTTAGCTAAAAGGAGAATGGCAACTCTGGGCCATCCCTTTTTAAATGGACTTGCCGAAGTCTCATGCCTGGAAATCAAGCATATGCTTAAATTCATTATCCACTCGAACTGGTTTGAGGAGGGAAACCTCTACTAGGTTTTAAAGAGATCATTGTGATATCACAACGGGCCTGCACTGGCCTAAGTGTACGAGTCGTCTATCGACTCAGCCACCATTACCTAACCTTAATAAATAAAATTATATAAAATAAAATTTTATATTGTCCGAGCTGGGTCTCGACCCCACGTTTTTGAACGCTTACTTGCATTCGGCATGATGCAAAAAAGCTCAACTTTGCTTACAACTGAGTTGGACGAGTTGATAAGACATTAAAATTTGTAAATGAATAGTTAATTTTTTAAAAAAAATCTCAATGTATGAGGAAAAAAAATCTTTGTTATCAACTGCGTTAGACGAGTGGTGAAAATATCGGACCGGCAGACGAGAGGGTTCCAATAAGGAAATGGTCATTTGATTTTAAGTTAATGTGTTTATCATTTTTTTTGCGAACATGCATTCTCAAAATTTTAAACTTTTTTCGGATAAAAAAGTAATCTCTTTTGGATTAGAAAACTTTTAACTTTTCCTTGAATTAAAAAGCAATTTCTTATGGTGGTGTCCTATATGTAATCAAAAAAAGTTAAAAATTTAGTCCAAGATATTCAACCGTGCACTTCTATTATGAACTGATACCAACTGAAGAAGACTAGCTCTAATTTAAGCATTGATGACAACATCAATTTAAATTATTTTTCCAAAAGTATATTACAAGAAATTTTTTTAAACAAAAAAAAATTAAAAGAACCCTTTTGTATTTTTTGACTGCCAAAAACATTGATTAAAATGACCATTAAGCCGTATCGAAAAAAAAAGTTTTTAATGTTACCGCCTTATATGAACTGTTATATCGAGAAAATTACGGGAGTGCAAAAATTTTTTTTTTGGGGCGTGGCAAAAACCGCCGAATCGGTTTTTTGTCTATAACTCTTTTATTTGTGGTCCGATTATTAAGTTTTATATATCGTTGAAAAAGTCATGACAAGCACTATGTTTGCAATATAAGATCTTTGCACGGCGTTGCCACCTTCTCTTAATACAAGACATCGTTTTCTTAAAAAACCCCCCAATTACAAAATTTGATGATGCAGAATTAAAGCCCTCAAAAAGTTATTAAATATTTGCGAAAAAAATATTCAATTTTATTCATAAAGAAAAAAGTTATATTGATTTTAAGTTTCAGTACACATAAGCACCCTGTCTGCAAAAACAAAGAGAGTATTAAGGTGGCGAGAAAACTAACAACAACAACATAATCAACCGACGAGTTATTGTCACCACACCGAAAAGGCATACAAAAACCGGTTTTAAGTCGTCAAGTCACTTAACGCCGTGTAGACTCATCGCGCTTGCATCAGTCCCATACAAACAAATTATAGCAATAAACAAATTAATCTGCTTACTTAACTCAAATTTCCATTTTTTTTCGGCCCATCCGAAGATTCAATTTTCTTTCTAGTTTTTTGCTAAAAATAACCTATTATAGATTTAAATGAAGTAAATTAAATTTCATTTTGCACTACACTTTCACAATATGGTTTCGATAATTTTAAACTTCTTAAATTTTATTTTGCACTTCACTGTTGACACGAATTTTTAATTATTGTGATTTTAAAAACTGTAATAAATTGTCGCTGCGATCTAATGCCCAAAGAGAAGGTTGAAACATATACATTTATAACTGATGGGCCGGTGCAGAATGAAGTAGTTGAAACTCGAAAACGCGATTAATAAAAAAAAAAAAAAATTAAATATTACTACACGACGTTAAGCGACTTGACGACTTAAAACCGGTTTTTGTATGCCTTTTCGGTGTGGTGACAATAACTCGTCGGTTGATTATGTTGTTGTTGTTAATTTTCTCGCCACCTTAATACTCTCTTTGTTTTTGCAGACAGGGTGCTTATGTGTACTGAAACTTAAAATCAATATAACTTTTTTCTTTATGAATAAAATTGAATATTTTTTTCGCAAATATTTAATAACTTTTTGAGGGCTTTAATTCTGCATCATCAAATTTTGTAATTGGGGGGTTTTTTAAGAAAACGATGTCTTGTATTAAGAGAAGGTGGCAACGCCGTGCAAAGATCTTATATTGCAAACATAGTGCTTGTCATGACTTTTTCAACGATATATAAAACTTAATAATCGGACCACAAATAAAAGAGTTATAGACAAAAAACCGATTCGGCGGTTTTTGCCACGCCCCAAAAAAAAAATTTTTGCACTCCCGTAATTTTCTCGATATAACAGTTCATATAAGGCGGTAACATTTATACTTTTTTTTTCCCCATATAAGGTGATACGGCTTAATGACCATTTGTTATGAACTGCTACTATTTTAACCGAATTATTTTTGAGTAGTACTCAAGAAAATTAATAACCTGGAAAACCTAAACCTATTTCATTTTGGTTTTAAGTTCTCTTTTTTAAATTAAATTAAGCATATTTTGAAAATAAAAACATGTACTGATTTTTCTAGAAAATGTTTTAAATTTTAATTTGTTTGTCTTAATGCTTACTGCTATTGTTTTGACCGCAGTTGTATTTGATTTTCAAAAAAATTTTTAAAAAAGGCCAGTCTAGTGTACATGCTATATCTTAAGATTTTCTTATATTTTTGTTAAGCTTAACATAGTTTTTGGCAAATGATTTTCTTTTCTGAAATCTTCCTCCGCAACCTGCTAAATATTATGCTACGTTGCAAAAACTATCTCTCCTTTGACGCACACTCGCCCCATCACTTATATACTTTAAGCATAATTTGCCCAAAACAGCATTTAAGAAAACACGAAAATTTTCTCCTTTGACTTTTCTTTTTTATGGGACCAGTGCTGCCAGGTGTAGGTGAAAAAAGTAGTGAAATCGCATTTTTGCATATAAAATAAATTGTTTTAACCGTATTTAACCCTTAGTTTTTATGTCTTCGTTTTAAAATTCTTGTAGAAAGTCTTAAAAAAAATCAAAATTGTACTGTCTTTATGGAAGTTTTTTTATAATGCCGAATAGTTTCATACCCTACTTCAGCTGCTGATTCTGCTCTAAGTGCCTGGTGTTCGTATCACAAGGGGCTTGTCACGTTTGCATAACACATGGACATAATTGATGTAATCGTTGTAAGCACGCGCTTTTTAACTCTTCTGTGTCCTCGTCAAAGCATTGTCGTGGTTGTGTTTTGCTTCTCTCATCTTCTCTATTAGAAGCCAAGTCTCTTCGCTCATCCATTGGTTTTTACGGGTTGGGCGATGACCCAGCACTTTTTCACCGGCGTTTATGAAAGCAGCTTTGATTTTCTGCCAGATCGTCTCCACTTCTTCAAAGTACGAGTGCTGTTGTTCTTCAGAGGTGGCCACGAGCTTGCTGTCAAAAGCTCTTCTGAACTCTTTCGACTTTAGTTTTCCGATGTCGAATTTTTCGTTTCTCTTCTCGTTCGGCTTCTGTACAGCACCTAACCTTAGTCGAAATTTTGCAATCAAGAGGTGGTGGTCCCTATGTCGCCACTGCGTTTTACTCGTACGTCTAGGACTAGAATGAATACTTGTATAAAGACATTTTCAGATACGGTAAGTATTTTAGCACTATCTATCTATCTATCTTTAACACCTATCTATCTATCTTTAACACCAGAGGGCGCTGTAGTACAAATCTTTTACAAACCCGCTAAAAACTCGTAAACCGCTTATAGGATTAGCATGAAAATTTGTAAAAAGAGGTTTTCCGGTTCAGTGAGTATTTTGATCTATCTGCAACACTAGAGGGCCCTGAACTACACATTTTTTGCAAAACTTCTAAAATAAACTTCTAAACTATTCCTACGATTTGCATGAAGATTTGCAAAAACATATTTTTAGGTAGGATGAGTGTTTTGCCACTTTCTATTTTGATCCGTCCAGAACACTATCATTGTGCTTAGTAAATGACAATACATCTGACCTGAAACTTTTCTTTTGCAATGCTTATTTGTGTCGATGATACTATAAAATGTATGGAATTTTAAACAGTTCATCGAAAATAAACAACATGAAAGTTTGTTCAACAAATTACAACTTCCATAAAATTGAAACAAAAGTTACGGATATTTTACTAGGAAATATAAAATCTCCAACTTAAAACCTCCGAGTCTGAACGGCACAAGGTTTCTCTTTAGTGACAGCACAAAATACGAATATTAACGAATTAATTACGAAAGTTTACATTAAGGAACGTGTTAAAAAGGCAAACCTACGACTTAAAACGCACCAACGCACTGCTTGAGTTAAGCAATGCAAACCTGTCAAAAATAGTAGGAATCAGGGTTGATAAATTACTTTTTCATTTTGGTATACAAATTTATAAAATTTGTACTAAATGAAAAAAAAGTATGAAATAAATTTGGTTTACTCCACGCATACTGTGTTAACTTCGTCACTCTGTTAGTAACGCTGATAAGGAGAAGTTACAGTAAAGAGAAATATATGTATATACATTGTTGATCAGCATCACCTCCGAAGCCGATTCGCTAGGTCAGTCTGTCGACACGGTGACAGCCGCAATTTCAAAGCTATCGTATAGAAATTGGGTATATGTGCTTATATTAAAAAAAAAAGATCAAATTCGAGAACGAACAAAATCGTATAAAAAGAACGCCTTCTTTATCAAACAATAAAATTTCTAAAAACGCCACAAAAATGTTTGCAGTTACTTGTCATTGTGTACATAAGCTTTGAAGTAAAATATTCACCATATATTTAAAATTTTTTAAAATAGGATAAAAACCTCCCATACAACGTAACATTATAAAATCTTTGAAATATCTATAAATGACACAAAAATTACCGTCATGATTACAAATTTTCCCATAAAATTTGGCTGCAAAAATTCGCAAAAACAACGCAACAACCTCCCATATAAGGTGACTTTAACAGACTGGTAAAATCGCTGAAAATGCCACAAAAACCAGGGACATAACTGTTATGCAACTTTTTTTGAAATTGGTTAAAATTAATTATTAAAATGGGTTAAAATACATTTCAGTTATGAATAACTTTTATTTTTAAGAAAAATGTTTTTGGTTGCCGGATAACTTTTATTTTTGAGGAATAATTTTTTAGGTTGGCTCATAACAGTTATTTTCTGATATTCATTTTTTCGGTTATTAGTGTCAAAAATCAAATAAAATATGACTTTATCTTTTGGAATGGACTCACATCTCTTAGCCGTGGTCAATATGGGGTAATCATCTAACGTCATCGTCGTGATGGTGGACCCTAAAAAGGTGTTTTTTATATTCGTTTCCCTTTCTAGAATCTTTCCTAGAGAAACCGGCTACCACATCGATTACCGACGACTGATTACCTAACCGAATACAAATTACTGAAGCAATTACCAAGCGATTACTTAGTCGAATACCGATTACTAAGCGATTACATAACCGAAGATTGATTACTGAAGCGATTATCAAACAATTACTTAGCTGAATACTGATTACTAAGCGATTTTGTAACTGAATACTGATTACTAAAGCAATTACCAAGCGATTACTTAGCTAAATACTAATAACTAAGCGATTACATAACCGAAGACTGATTACTGAAGTGATAACCAAGTGATTACTTAGACGAATATCAGTAACTAAGCAATTACTACGGTAATCACTTCAGTAATCAGTCTTCGGTTATGTAATTGCTTAGTAATCAGTGTTTAGCTAGGTAATCGCTTGGTAATCACTTCAGTAATCGGTATTTGGTTATGTAATCACTTTGTAATTGGTATTCAGCAAAGTAATCACTTGGTAATCGGTGTAGTAATATGTATTCAGTTATGTAATCGCTTAGTAATCAGTATTCAGCTAAGTAATGGCTTGGTAATCACTTCAGTAATCAGTCTTCGATTATGTAATCGCTTAGTAATCGGTATTCGACTAGGTAATCGCTTGGTAATCGCTTCAGAAATTTGTATTCGGTTAGGTAATCAGTCGTCGGTAATCGATGTGGTAGCCGGTTTCTCTGGGAAAGATTCTAGAAAGGGAAGCGAATATAAAAAACACCTTTTTAGGGTCCACCATGGTGTCAAAAAACTTTTTGAAATTCTGACATCACGACGATGACGTTAGATGATTACCCCATATCAACCACGGCTAAGAGATGTGAGTTCATTCCAAAAGAAAAAGTCATATTTTTCTTGATTTTTGACATTAATAACCGAAAAAAATTAATATCAGAAAATAACTGTTATGAGCCAACCTAAAAAATTATTCCTCAAAAATAAAAGTTATCCGGCAACCAAAAAACATTTTTCTTAAAAATAAAAGTTATTCATAACGAAAATTTTTATGTGTTGAAATTGCCCAACTTTTTCTGCTGTGAAATCTAGAATAACAATTATTTTCGGTCCCTGACAAAAACTAATGTAATGACTGGAAATTTTGCACATAAGCTTCGGTCTCAAATATGCACCAAATATTGAAAATTTGTCAAAATAGTATGAAAAACACGCCTACCTCTTAAAAAAAGACACTATATAAACACGGTTAAGTCTCTAAAAATTCCGCAAAAATTAATTTAATAAATAGTTAATTTAATGGGTCAACCACCCATCCACCCTAAATCTGACACAATGCAGCCGAATTTTTTTTTTTTTAATGTTAGTCAGGGCTTTTCTATGTTAAGGTAACGAAAAAAATTAATGGAAAAATCTTTCAGTCAAGCAATTCCTTACTTTCAGTCAAATTTTAGAAATTTTTTCATTTGATACATTATTTCTGATATCAATATTGTGGCATTTAGTTCACAAAATTTTAAAAAATATTTTGTTTAAATTAAATTAAATAAATTTAATAACCAATTTAATAACTTAAATAAACTAACCAATTTGGTACTCTGTAAAATACATAAAAAATTATTTGAATTCTTTCAATTTCTTATTCGACAGCAAATGTTAAAAGAATATTTTATTTTCAAAGTTTAATAAAAACCAGTTATAGATCTATCTTAAATCTAAATCAACTCTTTAAAATAATTTTTTATGTATTTTACAGAGTACCAAAATTTAGAACTAGATAAATTTTTTTAATTCTTTTAAATATTTTGCTTACTTAGAGTTCTAAGTGTTTATTACTGAGTAAAATAAAATGTACTGAAAACGCTTCGGTAGTAGGAAAGTAGGAAAAATATAAAATTGTACCAAAAAAGTACAATTGTACCGAAAATATCAACCCTGGTAGGAATCCTCACGGGTCACTGCCTATTCGGAAAGCATGCTTTTCGGTTCGGACTTGCGTTAAATGATTTCTGTAGAAGCTGCAGCTGTGAGGAGCGGGTAGAAAATGTTCAGCACCTCCTCTGCAAATGTCCGGCTTTAGCTAAAAGGAGAATGGCAACTCTGGGCCATCTCTTCTACATGGACTTGCCAAAGTCTCATGCCTGGAAATCAAGCATATCCTTAAATTCCCTATCCGCTCTAACTGGTTTGAGGAGGGAAATCTCTAATAGGTTTTAAAAAAGATTATGTGGTATAACAACGCGCCTGCACTGGCCTAAGTGTATGAGTCGTCTATCGGCTCATCCACCCTTACCTAACCTACGGATATTTATTAAGAAGAAGCGACAAAAAAGTGTAATAAACGCGTTGTTAAATATTTCTTGGGCCATTGTAGTACTCATCACGAAAAAATTAGGTTGTTTATAGTGAACGCTTATTGCTGAGCAATGAGAAACGCAAGCCATGCATCTCTTTTGCCCTCCCCCCCCCCTCCAATGCGTTTTTGAGTTTCAGTTCGACTCGGCTCGGCTCAGCAATAAGCGCCCACTATAAACGCGGCCTTAGGCTTTGCTAGAATTTTTTTTAAAAAAGTGGTCAAAAAATCACTTGTTATAGGGGCAAGATTTTTATTTCTGTAGACCTTTAAACTTTTTTCCGCATTGATTGATTCTATGAAATCACAAAGTTGAAATCATTTACCTGCCGAGTTAAACCTGCTAAAATTGATTTTCAATTAAAGATGATATAATATCAATTCAAAGAGGTGATTAAAAAATTTTAAAACTGGGTTTTTAAAAGCGCTCCGTTTTCCCCGTTTTGATCTTAGTTTTCGCCGCTATTCTGTTTTAGTCGAAAAATCCCAGAAAACAGCGAGAATCCCGCCATCTGGCAGCTCTGAATGGGACAGGCCAAATTATGTGTCCAAGTTGGCATGGCAAAGTTTTTGCGCGACAACATTTCTTAAGTCACTAAATAATTTACAAAGTTTTGAAGGCATTCCGTAGCTATGTTATTAATAAAATTTGTCTTTCACACCCGACTGGTAACAAAACGGCACAAAAAAGTGGACATGCGTAGCGCTCTGTATCGCATAACATGGCAGCCACCACAACTCAACCATGAATTTCACACTCCTTTAATTTCTTAACTTCATGATACTTCCGTGAAATTAACGATTTTGTTTAATTGAATTGTTTTGTGTTGTGCTTTTTGGTGTCGAATAACGACAAATCATGGTAAAAAATATTGTTGGCAATTTCTATGCTGATGTAGGAAATTGTGTTTTGTTTGTGCTAAAAGTTAGTGAAACTTCACAAAACTTGATAAAAAAATATGTCAAATATTTTGAAAATAACTTTCAAATGAAGACAACAAGTCAATAATACAAGAGAAACAAACAAGTAAAGTAAAGTAAAGTAAATTTATTGAGTCTTTTTAGAGCAGTTTTACATTTAATTTATTCCAATGGAATTACATAATAATTAAAGTACTTAGAACTATTTTTGTTTTGTTCTAGCAACAGTGAAGGATAAATGCAGCTTGCTTCTTTATAATGACATGGTTTTGATACATATAATTGTGTAATAATCTATTATAATGCTTGCTCCCGGCATTTGACATTTTCATATAGACGTTCTGTCTTTTTTTAGTAACAAAAAATATACTTAAATCTAAACTTAACCTAAAATACTAATACCTCATACTTGATATTATAACGATTTAGAGTGAGTTAACCTCTATGTGTGCCAGGTACTGCTTTAGTGTAAAAATCAGGTAACAGTGGGGCGCCAAAATCCAAGTAAGTTATGATATCTTCGTTTATAATTCCAATAGGGAATAAGTAATTAACTGAAGGAGAAAAATTCAGGAAGCGTTCAGATTCAAAAATCTCCTTTAAAAGTTCGTTATTAGGAAGAGAAACTCCGTTCACAAATTTTTTTTGTAAGTTTAAAGCATAGCGACATAGTGGATTTACTTTGGCCTTTGCGTAGATAAAAATATTTGAATAACGTTTCACATATGATTCAAAGTTTTTACTAACGCAACGTCTCAAGATATTACCATTGGCGTCGGAAGCGGGGGCCAAGGGGGCAGTCGCCCCCCCCCCCACTTTTTTAGCTAGATAAACAATTTAAAAGGAAAACTTCAAAAGTTCTACAAAATATCAGCTTTTTTTACAACGATAATATTTTTGTAGTATATATTTTCCTCTTCTTTCTCTCTTCTTCATAAGCATGCTTGCGGATAACCATTTTCTTTCTCTGTGTTTGCAAAAAGATAGAACAAAATCTAGAGTTTCTATTGCAAACCCACCACTTCAGTTTAAAAGCACCCTTAAGTATGTAGCTTAATGCTTGTTAATTTTGCAACTCTGGTAAGAAAAAATTTGACATGTTCTTAGGGGCTTTCCATATAGGGCTGTTCACATTTCAAACCGCCATCAAATCGATCATCAAATGATTTGACAATTGATTTGACCAACAGAATTTTTATGGATTTGATGGCGATTTGACGAGTGTGAACACTTATCAAATCGTTGGTCAAATCGTTTGATGAAAATCAAAATTTTTTGAATTTTTTGCTGATTTGCCGAACGATTTGACCAGTGTGAACACTCGTCATATCGTGTAGTACGATTTTGTCAGTTCAAAAAAGTTTTCAACCTGTGCACATCGCGGCAAAAGAAGGAGCGGAAGAAAATAATATCAAAATAATAATAAATAAATGTTGCAAACAATTTATAATAATTTATAAAATAATTTCTTCTTCTTCCAATACGATTTTAATAACAAAAGGTATTACAATTTATCCGTCATCGCGATGTGCTTACTTCGGTGTTCAAGATAAAATGAAATTTGACGAAAAATTTGAAGAGTCAGAGCACTTCTGTGGTCAAACGATTTGACAAATGATTGGATGAGCGGTTTGAAATGTGAACAGCACTTATTGGACGACATGCTGTACGATAAGTTAGATGGAAAACTAATGGGACTATTTGATTGAGCGTTCGAACGATCCAACTTGTAAAGCAACATCATTAATTGCAAGCTCTCAAGCAGAACACATCCGGCTAATAGCTAAGCAACTTTAAGATGCCCTAACAATTGAGCAGTAATTTTACATAGTTGTACAATATTGTACAATCGGCAGAAAAAAACCAAAACTTTCAACTTTCGTTTTAGCTTACGCATGGTACTACATGTTGTACAATCTGCCATGTTGGTCCAATGTTTTGGACCATGCGAAAGCCACTACTATGAATAAGCTGATGAAAATCCACCTCGACGCTTTGAACAAACATCAAATCCGGTTCCTTCAGTATAGTTACCATTATATGATCGGCTACGAAAAGATTATTTCGAAATTTTTGATCTTCTCTCAAATGAGATAACGGCTAGATTCGATCAAACAGGTTAATATTTGACTTTTTTTTTATTCATACCAGCTTCACTCAACCGATTCACTTTGATTTAACATTCGGTGAGTCGGTTGAGTGAAGCTAGTGTAAACTGGCACTTTGTAAATCTTATTGTACATTTAAGCAGATCTTGACACTCTGGAATCGTTGGAAAATATTGTAATCGAAGCCTTCAACGGAAAAGTGCCTTCTGAGCAAAATCTAAAAACAAAACTAGATCTTTATGCAGACGAAATTGCTGAAGCAATTGCCTGGCCAAACACCTTGAAATTGTAGTGGCATTGTATCCCAATTTGCGAAAAATTCGGATACTGTAAAAAAACTATGAAATGAAGTTGAAAAACTTATTGCTTTGCTTTTGACTGTGCCTGCATCAGCAGCTTCATCTGAGCGTTCTTTTAGTGCACTAAGGCGACTTAAGACGTATCTTCGAGCAACTATGACACAGAAACGACTCACTCATGCAGCACTTATACACATTCGCAAAGTTAAAACCGAAGAATTGAATTCGATGGAGGTGGTGAAAGAGTTTGTTTCTCGCAAGGACAGAAAGAAACATTTTGGAATAATTTAAATTGATATAACTTTTTGTACCTTATTGCATTTAAACCATGTAAAGATATGCCTACTCTTGCTTTATAAAAGCAACCATTATTTCTTATATTTTCATATTACCATATGAAAGATCCTTGATCTCTAATATTGAAATTGGAAGAACTTTTAAAAATAATGAAATTTTAATATTTTTTATATATTTTTATATTTTTTTTTATTTTAAACTAAAATAAAAAATTTGTTTATTCACATTCATGTTTCTTTGAAGAAATTTTGGTGAACTTTTTTTGCACCACCATTTGTACTGCCCCCCCCATTTGTACTGCCCCCCCAGATGAAATTAGCTTCCAACGCGCTTGGATATTACGCTCCAGAACTTCCATTGCGTTGGCAACTGTGGGTGAAATAGTGAACCAAATAGGAAATGCATAAAGCAGGACTGAGCGTATGCTGACTTTATAGATTAACATTTTAGCATCTTGTCTTAAATATTTATTATTAAAGAGTCTTGAAAATATGCCAACTAGTTTTTGCGCTTTTCTTAAGTTTGACCTTGCATGTTTATTGAATTTTAGTAATTTACTAGCTAATATACCCGGTGCTACTCGAGAGTCATTTATATAAACATTTTAATATACACTTTTCGATTAAATGTTTTTGTAAATTTTGGAATTTTTTAAAAACGTGTCGAGTTTAAGTTTGAGACCACTATAAAAATATTAGTCAAAAAATTTACCAAGCTTTTTTACGAAGAAATAATTTTATCACTGTTTTTTCACAATCAAAAACTGTTTTTTAGTTCTAAAGTGAATTTACTGGTTACTGGTAAGCATGTTACTTGCACTTTGCTAATGAAAATCAAATTTATAAAAATCTTCCTAAAATTTTTTAGTAGTTTTTCCAAATGGTAAATAGCAATTGGGTTGTCTCTAAATCAAAAATTAATATTGTACAGTCGTTTTTCAATGTAAATTAGCAAAAAGGTGTAAGTTAAGAAAGCAGTCGCTTTTTAATTTTTATTATAGTACTAGCTGATATACCCGGTGTTACTCGAGAGTCATTTATATAAACATTTTAACATACACTTCTCGATTAAATGTTTTTTAAAATCAGGAATAATGAAAAACATGTTGAATTTTATTTGAATTTTATTTTATTTAATTTTATTTATCCACCGTTTGCTAGGTAATTGAACGAACATTGATCCAAAAAAGTTTAGGAAAATTTTTGTTGTTGGTGGTTCCATCTCTTGCGGTGAGCTAATTGAATTCAAAGAAACGGTACGAAAAACAAATTTTAAAAATTAAAAAGAATTTTTATATTTACTCAATGTTAAAGCAAGCACAAATATCTTTTCAACAAAATAAAAATTATGATGGGACTCAATGCGTCCTTGAGATATGGACATTTTAACGTCTAAACAAAGATTTATATTAAAAAACATATTGAACTTTTTAACAAAAAAAAATGTTAATGAAATATATTAAACAGCAGAGTTATTGGCATTAAAAGTAAATACAATACTTTGATTTTCATATAATTTTTTTCTCATTATTAGCTATCAATGTTTTATGAAAATTCGTTATGCTAAAAATGATTGTACCTACTAAAATTTCTAAAAAAAACTGGCAGTACTGCATTATTTTACTTTTTAAAAGTTTGGTAGCAATAGCATTTTCGCAAAATATTTCGCAAAACTTATCTGCTAGCTGCATAAGAACATCAGATATTCTTCTGTAAGCAGAAAATAGCGCCACCTGTCTGTAATCCCAATCGTGTGGGGTTAAATTTGAAGAAACTTTTGCAAAAACAAAATTCAGCTATTCAACGCAAGGTGTACGTTTAGTTTGTACCCACACATCTTACACATGTGGCGCCATCTATCTGTAAATTTAACGCACAGATCAAAACTAATGAAATAATTGTGCTGACCAGATGCGCATATTTTTTTTTTATATCGCCATATAGCTTAAACTGATTACATGAAAATATTAACTTTTACAGCATTCTTATTCACAGTCATCTTTTCGATAAAATTGTGATATATATACAACATTCAAAGTACCATTGATAAAGAACTAATTGACAACGGTGACACAATAGTGAGAACAAATAGAGCCATCACAACAAAACAAATTTAACAGGAGGGGGGAGGGGCGGGGAGGGGGAGGGGCGGGGAGGGGGGAGGGCGGGGAGGGGGGAGGGGCGGGGGGTGGGGAGGCAAAATATAAGTAGATGATCACTATAAAGAAAATTTTGTATAATCCAAAATGTTCGTAATTACTTTAGACACACAACTGCATTCTTAGAGATATATGGGGACGTTCAAACTATATAGAGAATTTTAACACAAAACTAAGTTTTATTAATAGTCTGGTATGAAAAATAGATTTTTAGCCATTAATTTTTTCACATAAATTATTTTTGAGACTTGACTTTTTGTAAAAAATATAAAAACAACATTTTGGAAAAAATAAATTTCGCGAATGTTTTGATGACAAAAACAGGAAAATAATTTTTGCGCTTAGCTGGAAGAATTTTTGCAAATAAATGCTATGTCATATGAAAGGTAGCCAGATGTGCAATTTTTAATTGATTTCGTTTTTACAACAACAACAATTTTTGAGTCATTTTTTGAGTAAAAAGTCAATATTTTGGACCTTTTTTGACATAATCATAAAACATATATACACTGACTTAACGGTACAGTTCAACCTATTTTTGTGAAGTGATTTTATTGAACTTTTGAACAAAAAAAATTTGAATGAAATATATTAATGGACAGCGGAGATATTTGCATCGAAAGACCAAACTTTGATTTTCATGTCGTTTTTTTCTCATTCTTAGGCAACGATGTTTTATGAAAAAGTCGTTATACTGAAAATTTCTCCAATTTTGAAGATATGTGAATGTTTTTCATGTCAAAATAACAAAAATTTTTTAAAATTAAATACAAAAAAATCTCCTATGGTAAAAAGTTTTATAATAACGAAATTACCGTTAGTTGAAAAATTTCAGAGGGGGCGTGGCAAAAACTAAGTATGTAACATTTTAAGTTGGGATGTTCTTAATATGTATACCTAGTTTGAGCAAAATCCGTTGAGCCGTTTAGATTTGTATAAAGGCCAAACAAACAAACAAACAAACAGAAAATGAGTTTTATTACTATAGATATACAGCAACCTGTAACAATATTATTGACGTTAACAGTTGATCGACATAAATCCAGCTGACAAATCTGCAAGAACAGTGCAAGAAGTGCCATTGTGTTATTTGCTGCAAGTTTACGCTGTGTGCGAAAAGAACTTAATTGAGTAGAGTAAGTGCAGCGAATGAGGTATAGACAGGTAATGTGGTATAGTAGCTTTTTTCGGAATCTAACAGCATACAAATAACGGTAACAAGCAAAATAGATTGCGGCTCTCAGAGCATTAAGAGAGCAACGATCTGTTTTATTTTAACAAATCATTGTAAGAGTCAGTTGAAAAAATTCGCGGTTGGCTGTGGTCGACTTTTTTTGTGGTGGTGTTAAATCATATGTTTTTGTGTGAAAGGTATATTTTCAAGTTTTTAAGTTCCGGATGTAAATAATCGGTGAGTACTAAATAAGCGTTAATTATATGCAATTGCTCCATATACTTAGTATTTTTTATTTTTTATAATAAAGTCTACATTAAACACAAGTGCAGCTATTGTGGTACAGTTTGAATCAGCTAATTTGGTATAGTGTACCACTTTACCTTCCAAAAAAAAACAAAATGCCGCAAAAAGGAGAAATAAGGAATTGGGAAGCAGGGGATATGAGAAGAGCTATACAGGCTGTTAGAGATGGTCAAATGGGTATTCTCTTGGCATCAAAATCATTTGGTGTACCCCACACAACTTTACAACGTTATGCAAGAAGCGAAAAGACCATTGAAGATATTTTTGCAAGTAAGCTTGGTCGACCTCCAACATTAGGTGCCGATATGGAAAATGAACTTGTTAAATACATATTGGAAATGGAGTCACGATATTGGGGACTTACGCGGGCAGATATACGATCTTTATGTTTTCAAATTGCCACAATAAATAAAATACCCAACAAATTTTCGGTAATGAAAGAATGCGCAGGAAGATATTGGTTAAACGGTTTTATTAGACGTCATCGAAACGAATTAAGCTTTAGAAAGCCTACTGGAACCAGTGCGGATCGTGTTCGTGGTTTCTCTAGAGAAAATGTCGATCTATTTTTTTAATTTACTTGAAGGTGAGTACAATAAGTACAATTTTCCACCTTCACGTATCTGGAACGTAGATGAAACCGGAATATCAGTGGTGCCATCACAGCAACCACAAATAATTGCTAGAAAAGGCAAAAAGCAGATTGGTACGATGACATCAGCCGAGCGTGGGTCACTGGTTACCGTCATTACTTGCATGAGTGCAGGAGGAGCGTTTGTACCTCCGTTTTTTATATTCCCTCGTAAAAATCACAACCCACTTCTTATGAAGGATGCTCCACCTGGCTCGAAGTCGGCATGCCATTTATCCGGATGGGTCCAAATTCCTATCTTTACGGAATGGTTCAAACACTTTTTAAAGGAAACAAAGCCATCTGCAACCGACCCAGTTTTACTAATTTTAGATGGACATTACAGCCACACGCGCAATATCGAAGTGCTGGACCTAGCTCGAGAAAATAATGTTACCATTATTTCACTGCCTCCTCATGCAACACATAAACTTCAACCATTAGACAGAACATTTATGGGTCCTTTAAAAAAATACTACAGTGATGAAATAAGAAGGTATTTAAGAGAGCAAGGAAGAAAACTGACACCTTTTGATATTACTGGCCTATTCAGTAGAGCCTACTTGAAGGTTCAGACTGGAGAAATAGCCGTAAATGGTTTTAGAGTTACAGGCATTTATCCTTTTCTGATTTCCTAGCAGAAAATGTATCAGGTAGATATCTATGTACATACTGTTGCTTTATTTCGAAAAGAAATATGTAAGTTATAGATATTAATTTATTTTTCAGAAGAACCAGCAGAAACTACACACTCAACAACAGCAGAAACCTCAAATGACATATCTGGAAACCGTAAGTTCTCTCAATATCTACATGTCAATATGATATCTATCTACTAAAATCTAAATTTTCAGAGGAAAACGCGAGCACAAGTGGAAATCTCATTTCTCCCTGGGAGGTTTCTCCAATACCTAAGTTGCGGCAGCCAGCAACGAATCGTAAGGGCAGAAAAACAAAGGCTACCGTCCTTACAACTTCGCCATACAAAAATGATTTAATGCACAGCATCGAAAACATTAATAAAAAACGTAAAATTCCCCTAAGTAAATCTATTAAAAATGTGTCCAAAAATGTTAACATAAAGAAACCTCGCGCTGATTCACATTCAAGTGAGAGTGATGAAAACGTCAATTTGAACGACACATCAGATGAAGAGGAGTATTTAGACGTTCCACCTATAGAAGACACCTTGTGCAATTATTGCGATAAGGCTTATAAAGATGATGTAAATATAAAGTCATGTGTTTCATGTTTGCAATGCGAACAAGTTTGGGCTCATGAAGTTTGTATTCCGAAACGCAGTGCAATTTTTATTTGTACTTCTTGCAATTAACCCTTTGTGGCGCAAGGACGTAAAAACATTTTGTTTTATAAATATCAGGTGACAAATATGATACTATTGACGGAAATAATAATTAAAATTTTTTTTTTAAATTTAGTATTTATTTTTATTAAAAAACTTTGTGTTGCAGAAATGCAACATTGCATTCAAAGCAGTGAAAAATTAAACTTATTTTTAAGAGGTATGAAAATTTTTAAAACAGTTATTTTGCTTATTATAACACAAACTAATACCACATTTTTCGCAGCTTGTTTGTGTATAACCCTTGCAGTCCGGAAACTTGCATCGCATCCTTTTGTCCATCCAAACCGGCCAGTGCCCGTATTGGTCCAACCTGACATCTTTTGGAGGAGCATGTTGTGCCGGACCCTTCCTCTTTTTGTCTTGAATTTGGCTTTCAATATCACTCTTGCGTTTTAACATGTTAACAGTTTTATATTTGCATAACGTCTCTGCTACATCAATTCTGAATTCAGCAGAGCTAAGGATTTTACTTGAACATCCTTTTTCAGCTTTTATTCGTCGATATAAGAGCCATGCGTTACACATAGCCATATCTAACAGGTGGTAAAAAATACGTATATACCAACGCTTGCTTCTTAGTTTTATTTTGTAGTGGCCCATAACCGAGTCTAAAAGATCTACACCACCCATATGTCGATTATATTCCGAAACAACAAAAGGGCGCTCAATAAAAACGAATTTCTTTCCCGACTTGTCCCATCTTTTAACTGTAGTTGTTGGGGTTTTTCCTGCAAAATTTGATGCTAAGGTGACGATTTTATTATCTCTCCAAGCAACCAGAGCTACATCAACCCCATTGTAATTTCCGACCTGTTCTATAGATGTACCGCGTTGTTCTTTTTTAAAAGCTTTTTCGTCTGGCAGCTTACAAATGGGAATACGGGGTTTTCTTATAGTTCCTAAAGCTAAAATGCCACGACTTGACAAATATTCAATAAGAGGGATTGAGGTGTAGTAATTGTCGAAAAAAATGCGGTGGTTCCGATTGGTAGGCACTTCACGAGCAAGGCGGACTACAACATTAGATGATGCCCCTAAGTCCGGCTCATTAGTTGCGCACCTGTTTTCTTGGCCACTATAAACTTCAAATTTATAACCGTACCCAGATACACCACATATAACAAACAGCTTGAATCCCCATTTATGAGGTTTGTCAGGTAGATACTGTTTTAGCATGCTTCGGGCTTTTGTTGAACACATTTGTTCATCAACAGATAAATGGGCTTCAAATGGAACTTTTTTGAAGTTGTGGTTGAGTGCCTCTAACATAGGCCGAATTTTATATAATCGATCAGAAGCAACATGGTCGTATGGTAGCATTTTACTATTATCGTTAAAATGAATTAACTGTCTAATTAATTCGAATCGTTTCGACGGCATAGTCTCTCGTATCGGCTCAAAGCTTATGTGTTCTGACCAATACATTTTTACTTTTGGCATATGAACAATTGACATAAAATATACTATACCAATAAACTGACGTATTTCCTGACCAGTTACATCTATTGGTTTATTGGCATCTTTCTGTACAGAATAAAGATTAGTCTGGTCAGCAAGTAGATTGATGATATCGTCAGTAATAAGATATGAAAATATCTCAAATGGAGTGTCTAAACAAAGTATCTCTGGAGGAAGCTTTTCTGAACCATGAAACCGAAGTTGCTCATCATTTAACTGTAAACTTTTCGATTTCCATGTGATACTAGTCTTAGTCTTACGATCAGACAACTTTGAAGCTGCTGCAGAACTTGTGCTTGGAGAATCGGAGCTTAGATCTGGTTCTATTGCAGGACTAATGACCATAGCAGCGGCGGATGTGGTTGCTACATTGCTGGTAGACTGCAAATAATTTTCCAATTCTTCATCGGAACTTTCATGCTCGTTCGGCTCGAACTTATATGCCGGATCGATGACATCGTCGTCATCAGAAAAGTCAAGGCCATCTTCGCTGTCTTCCCATTCGTCAAGTATATGTTCTAGGTCTTCAGTGGTCAATTTACGACTCATTTTGATCTTAAAATAAAAACACTTTACTTTAAAAAAAATGGGGAAAAAATCTATCGCACAACGCAGTGTTGCATAAATGCAACAAAGCAAAATCAGTCCACAAATACAAAACGAACTGATTGTGCAATAAAACTTTTACTGATTATTGGATTATAGATTATTACCTTTATTACACAGAAATTTCACAAACGTTATACATGTATATTACCACTTAAAAGGTTTTTGTAAACAAAATCAAGAATCGCGAAACTGGTTTGCACACGTGCGTCTCTAAAAATAAATAACAATTCAAGTGTTGCCAGATAGTAAGATTATTTGATATTAAATCGTTTGGGAGCTTTGTTGCTAACCTACAACACCGCGTAAAATCGTTCAATTAGCATTTACTGCATTTCTATATCCCCTTGAATGGTATGTTGCAGAAATACAACATGGCGTCACAAAGGGTTAAGTTAAACCAATTTTATTAGTTTCCCTGCAGTGTAATCAACTAGATTTATACCAGTCAACAACTAGTTGGAAATATCCAACAACTAGTTCGATTTATGTCCTATTCTCATAGAACCGACTGGTATTTTTTACGTGGTGATGTCATTGGAAAAGACAATTGTCTTACTATAGATAAGGTTTTAACTAGTTAACAACTCATTTTTTATGTAAAGTAAAGTTCTAGTTGGGTTGTGACTAGTTTTTAACCAATATAGTAATTATCGAATTAAAACTAGTTCATAGGTTCATATTTTTTCAATAGTTCATAGGTTCAAAGAACATATATTTTTACAACAAAATATTAGCTAAAGGCTAAAGTTAAAGCTATTTGATGAAATACCATGTTTATGGTATACTACATGTTTTTAAATTAGTTTTTATATGTTTTAATTTGTTTATTATTAGTTTGTTCCAATGGGGTACCCAGCTCCAACTGGTTTTGGAACTGGTTGATTTTGATAATATGTAGTATAGTTTGATTTTGGCTAGTTTTACAACTGGTTTAATGTGACTTGACAAAAACTAGTTGGGTTTAAACTACTTTTGCAACTAGTAAATCGTGACAAAATATAAACTAGTTTGTTTTGACTAGTATAAATACTACTCATGTTTTAATGCTGACTAGTCTTACACTGCAGGGTATATATATATTATATGTAGGACTAGTTATAAACTATTTGTAAAGAAATTGAAGTTTGTTGGAAACCTTAAAGCTTCAATTTTTGTTCTTCCTTTTTTTTTTTTTTTACTTTATTTTGCCCATGTTCTTATTACTTTAAAGCATGAATGACTTCTAAAATTATTACTTTGTTTTTTTTTTTTCTTTCAACAATGCAAAACAACATATTTTTGTTTTTTTTTTTTTTCAAAGAGAGAAACTAACTTAAACTTTGTTTTTTTGTTGTTTTTTTTTTGTAAGGTAATACACTAGCCATAAAAAAATAATACAAATTTGTAATAACTTACATATATTACTCCAGCGATGACGTAGAAAGTACTTTCGGCGTCCAAAGCGATGAGCGTAGTTTTAATTTTGCATGGAATATGATTTAACATGTTAGTGGTTTTGTTTGTCGTTTCATATAATATGCATTTAAGCTTAGTAACTTTAAAGAAAGTTAAATAATTTTTGTATGGGTGTATCTATTATTATTATTGTAACATTATATTAACAGAATTCTCAAGCCAGTGTTTCGTTAACATTGCTTTCTCGTTACACTAGTTTTAAGCTTCAGATTTCAATATTTTGTTTTGTTGTTGTTTGTTTTTTTTTTTATGATAAAGAGAGATCTAAATTGTATAATAAGCAAACTGCACTTTTTATAAGAAAGAAAAACTCTATCTTTATGATGATTGAATAATACATTAGGGTGTGTACATTTGTACTCGTTTTTGTTTGTTTTAGCAAACGGATTTAAGTTTCTTTTAACTATTTCTTTTTTTTTTAACTTATTTAACAAAACTAAACTGGAGTATGCTCATTATTGATTTCCTCGATAGCTACCAATTAGCTTCCAATATGACAAGTCAAATATTCTAAAGCAAGTTGAGGTATTTCTTCTGATGCTACATGTTGCGGTCTGTATTGGTTTACGCAGCGTTGTATTCCAAGGGTGTCGAGTGTAGAAACCATGTGCTCCTGGATAGCACCCTTTTTTGATGAGAGATTTTATATAAAATTATTTCCGGATTATACGTTCTTTTAACTTCTTATAAGTTAAAAATTAAATTAAGAACTTATTACGTTTTAATTAAACTCCTTTTTTTTAAAGCAAGAAGAAAGTGAATCAAACTAAGTTAAATATGTACTTTGTTTAATTTTAATAGACACCTTTCGCACCAGACTCAACCTTTCTATTATTCCAAACCAAATGCACGAAAAATTTTCATTCCTTCGCTTAGCACCTAAATCATGCCAGTGTACCGTTTTTTGTTCTACGGTTTCTATGTATTTACTCCGAGCTTTAGAGACCAAAATTGGTCAAGAATAAAAACCAGTATTTTGTTATTTTTTTTTTCTTGTATTTCTTCAAGTTGTTGTAGGAGCATTGAAGATGAAAAAAAATAATAAAGCGCATCAAGTGCATTGAATAATTGCTTATATATATTAAAGGGCAAGAAAAAGAAGAACAATTGCTTTACTTTTTTTTTCTTGATTAGCAAGCCTAACAACAAAATATTTATGTCATGTTGCAGTAAAGAAATAAATAGCATGCTATAATTGAAACACTTAGTATTGCAACTATTTGTTTCTCTATCAAACTTTTCAATTTGTTTTTTTTTTTTATTTTTTTTAATTTTGCAATCCAAACATTCATTACAACACTTATATTAATTTTTTTTATTTTTTTTTTTTTTTGGGCATGCCATAAAAAAACCGCAAACTGCTCAACTGCTCACTCAGTTCTGTTTTTATTTTTATATAAAATAAGAGAGTAATTCTAACAGGTATTTGCAAAAAAAACCATTCTAAAAAACTGTCGCTTACAACGTTATTGGCCACTGAGCTGTGCTTCAATTGATGATTTAAGTAAGAAAAAATATTAATATCAAAAAATAGCAATGCCTTTTGGAGGGATTTGAAAAGCTCTAAAAAATACCTGTTATGAATTTAATTATTCAAAACAATACATTAAATTGTATCCATAGAAGTTGGCTGCAAAAGAGCCATAACAATTTGACTCGCCCATTCACATTTTGTCTAGAACTATTGTACGCTCATGCTTCTCTGTAACCTAGAAGCAACGTTTTCATACTCGAGCACACACACGCGCTTGGAAATAAAGCCATTTTTAAGTCAGCATCCTCAAACGCACACAAACACAGTCACACCAACTTTGCTGTCCAGATCTCGAATGTATTCTAAGACATTTCTTGGTACTTAGAATGCAAGCCTTTGTTGGTTGCATTCTTTTCGAGCTTCAACAGCATCTGTCGCCTGTCCGTCGTGCTTTTGTGGCCTGCATTGTTTTGTAAGCGGCTCACATTTCCTGTTGCCGGCACCATCACCACCATCACCACCGCCAACTACTCTCTGTGTTTGGTGTCCTTTTCATGTTAGTCCTTTCAAGTTTTATGCTCTCATATTACCAAGTAGATTCCGTTAAATGCTCTCAATGTCTATCATCTGGCGTCCTTATGTCCTTTTGAGCTTGCATGTTGCAGCTGTTCCATGATGGGACGCTTATTATGTGTGGCTTGTGTTTGTGCTGATTGGAGAAGGACAAAGATTTGAATGTAACAATAATGATAGTAAAAAACTTTATGCACTTTAAAGGGACCACTTAAATGTATTGAAGTCGTTTTTAAGAATCGATTTCTATACAAAATAGGTGCATTTATTAAAGCAGGTATTAATGTTTTTAATTGGGGGGCCTTAGATTTAAAAATGGTCAAGTCCACTTTTTACTGTGAGAAGAACAAAAAACTGGTACACGGGAAATTGTAGTCAAAAACTTTGTTAAATAATGGAGTTATTTAAAAAAAATATTTGACCTAGTGATGATTTCAAACTCATTGCCATACGTACTGCGTAGGCGGTATATTAACTTTGTCACTCCGTTTAAAAGCAGGTATAGAAATGTATACATATTCTTGAACAGTGTCACCTCCTATTCGATTTCGCCACGATCGTCTATACGATTTGTCTGTCACGATAACAGTTGTAAGTTAAAAGCTGTCATATCTAAATTCAATATAGAATACATTTCTGTCCTTATTTTTAGACAAGAGTCAATCCTGTAACTGGAATATTAAAAAAAAGTATGAAGATTTAACACAATATTTTTGAGAAAAACTATTAATTTCATTAGATAGCTTTAAGAAACAAGCTTCAAGAAGTAAGTGAATAATACCCACATTTTAATGAATTTTTTTGTATAATCAAGAAGATAAGAAAGTAGTAGATACGTATTTTTATAAAATAGTTTATGTTTATATTTAAGGCTTCTATTTTCCATGAACCCTGAAAGTGGATTTTCCCCATACAAATCATATGGAAAAACTAAAATCAAAAAGCGCCAGCTCGAAACCTTAAAGGTTTTTTTTTAAAGACTTATAGAGTTGGGTGCTAGGGTCCTAAAGAAGAGTTTAAGCTGCAAAAATGAAACTCGATTTAAAAAATACCACCCTAATGTATATACAGGGTGTCCCAGATCAACGCTTCAATCCGGCGCTGGTGGATTCCTTGGGCCAAGGCAATAAACAAATCGTGTAGCAGGGAGGTCTATCTCCACCCCCTTGTTTTGAATTACAAGTGGAATTAAAGCAAAAAATGGCACTCATAGGTGTCATCAGTTAACTATAGTAAAAAAACTCATTTTCTGTTTGTTTGTTTGTTTGTTTGGCCTTTATACAAATACTCGCTCAAACTAAGTACACATATTAAGTCCGTCCTAACTTAAAATGTTACATACTTAGTTTTTGCCGCGCCCCCTCCGAAATTTTTCAACTAACGGTAATTTTGTTATTATAATACTTTTTACCATCGGAGTTTTTTGTGAAGAATATACGTGAGAATACTCACGTATATTTAAAATTGTGGAAATTTTCAGTGCAACGACTTTTTCATAAAACATCGTTACCTAAGAATAAGAAAAAAAAAACGACATGAAAATCAAAGTTTGGTCTTTCGATGCACATATCTCTGCTGTCCATTAATATATTTCATTCAAATTTTTTTTCTCCAAAATTTCAATAAAATCACTTCACAAAAATAGGTTGAACTGTACCGTTAAGTCAGTTTTATTATTATGTCAAAAAAGGTCCATAATTAAAAATGATTGACTTTTTACTCAAAAAATGACTCAAAAATTGTTGTTGTTGCAAAAATGAAATCAATTAAAAATTGCACATCTGGCTACCTTTCATATGACATGGCATTTATAAATTAAAATTCTCTGTCCTAAATATCTTCCTTATATTTTTGGAAGTCAAATCTCCACGCCAACTAAATGTATCGACCAAGGTTGCCAGTAAGGTGGAAAAATCCCATTCGTGGTAATTTTTAATTGGTCTTGGGAATTTTTTTTTCGAAAAATCCCATGTATTTTTAAATCCAGCGTGGTATTTTTTTAATTGCATGGAAATTCGGGAATCTTCTTCTTAAAAATTATTTTTCACTTTTATTAAAATATAATAATGGTATTGGATTAACGACGTAAGCGTAAAGCTATAAGTACGCTGTACATTTCCTCGAACTTACCTGTAATAAAAACGATTAAATTACTTATTTGGTTTAATAGCAAGTTTCCATCACAAAATTGCATGAAAACTTAGTAGACTTTTTTGACATATAGCAATACTATCCCGAATTTTTTTATAAGCAAGCATAATGTTTACAAAAAATTATTTTAAAATGCCATAAATAAGTGAAAAATAAAATTACTAAAAAAAATATTTGCAAGTTTTCTTATCGAATCTCCATTGGTTTTCAATTATCTTTTAAAATTAAATTTAAATCACAGCTGCTATGCATTGTCGTAAGCTGCGTATGTAAAATCGATTACATTTTTGTTGTTGCAAAATAGGCTTCAGTTAATAAATTGATCTAGCGCTATTCACATCATACGTATGCCGTTCATTGAATTCCACTATTATTTCTATGTGTTATTTCCTTTTTTTTTAATGTTTTATTTATATGGGATTTATTGAGATATATTTTAATTCGTATGGGACTTTTGGTGGTATTTTTAGAAAGATTGGTATTGTAATGGAAATTTTTAATGGTCATGGTATTTTTTTTTTATATTTTTTTGCGGTAGGAATTTTTTGTTTACCTTTACCATGGGAATTTTGGTGGTATTTAATTAATGTTACTGTGAGAAAAATGTAATTTTCGTGGTAGTTGTTCCGAATTTTGACTGGCAACCTTGGTACCGACACATTAAAGACAGCCAAATTTAGACATTTTAACTCTCCAATCATGGTTGTAAGCTTGACAGCATTGAACAAATTTTTCGGTTCAACAGCGTACTAATCAACAAAAAATATTCAGCTACATTGTATGTAATTGAAAATTAAATGAATAAAAATTTTCGTTCCTACAGCATACTAAGCTTTAAGCTATAACCTTAAAGCTTTAAGCAGAAGCGAAAATAAATTTTTCGTAAGAAATGCATTGCGTTTTTGACAGCGAAAAGGTAGCGACATTTTTTTTCGTTGGTTAGTACGCTGCTGAACCGTAAAATTTGTTCAATGCAGCCAAGTTTATAAGCATGGTTGGAGAGTTAAAATGTCAAAATTTTGCTGTTCGTTATATGTCGATACATTTAATTGGCGTGGAAATTTGACATTCAACAATAAAGTTCAACTCACACATTAACCAAACACGTAGTGGTAAGTGTGTGTTAGTGTGTTAGTCTTCTCCAAAACTACGCGTATAGAATAAAATGCCTAAAAAGTTTCGTTCCTACAGCATACTAAGCTTTAGTCGTGAAAAGTATGCTCGAAAATGTTCTTAATTAGAAGTTAGCACTGTATTACCAACACGGTTCCAATCATTTAGAAAAGTCGGTAACTGTTAGTCAATTTAGTTCCTTTCGCACTCAGCCTAAACTTGCAGCAAAAAATATAATGGCACTTCTTGCACTGTTTTTGCAGTTTTTTCAGCTGAATTTATGTCGATCAACTGCTTACGTCGATAATATTGTAACAGGTTGCTATCTATACTAAATATGGAAATTAAAAAGCGATTGTTTTCTTAACTTACACCTTTCTACTAATTTACATTAAGAAACGACTACAATTTTTCGCATAAAAAAGAATTTTGAAAATTTAAGAAATTGCATCAAACATCAGACTCAGTTTATTTAATTTTTTTTTAGACAAACCAATTGTTATTTTCCAACTGGAAAAACTACTAGAAAATTTAGGAAGATTGTTGTCCATTTTCCTTTTTTTACAAATTTGATTTCCATGAGCGAAGTACAAGTAAAATTTTTACCAGTAAGCAGTAAATTCAGTTCAAAACTAAAAAAGTTTTTGATTGGGAGAAAACAGTGATAAAATTATTCCTTCGTTAAAAAAGCACGATAAATTTTTTTAACTAATATTTTTATAGTGGTCTTAAACTTAAATTCAGCATGTTTGTACAAAATTCCAAAGTTTAAAAAAGCATTTAATCGAGAAGTGTATATCAAAATATTTATATAAATTACTCTCGAGTAACACCGATTAAATAAATTTAATAAATAGGCAGGTCCTAAAAATAACAGAGAAGAGGGAAACTCCTTTCGAAATCTGTGACCACCACAATATTTTCCTTATTTTTGGAGGCAAAACATTTTGACCACCCTCGATTTTGCTTTCAGAATTTAGTCTTAAGCTTAGTATGCTGTAGGAACGAAAAAAATTTCCATAAGAAATACATTGCGATTTTTGACAACGAACAGGCAGCTAGTTCGCTGTAGAAGCTAAAATTATTGCTATGTTGCCAAATTTCCATTCGTAAGTGGAGAGTTGAAATTTCAAAATTTTGCTGTCGATTATATGCCCGTACATTTATTTGGCGCGGAAATTTGCCATTCAACAATAAAAAATAAGCAGTAAGTATGTTTAAGTGTTGGATTTGTTATTTAACAAATTTATTGTTGCATTTATATAGTTTATTTATGTGTAGTCTTGCTTTTTATAGGATATAAAATTGCAGCAATAAAAATATGAATCTGGCAACCAGAACAGCAAGTGCTTTTTCTCCACACAAAAATTTTGACTCTACACCAAAATTTCGCGTGTAGAGTTATATGCCCAAAAATTTTCGTTCCTACAGCATACTAAGCTAAATATGAAATAAAAATACTAATTTGAGTATAAAATTTTTAAGATTTTTTTTAAAAGTTTTTACGTTCAACATTCATATTTGGTCAAATAGAAGAAAAAGCGAAATTGCTTAACTTTTAAAAAAATCATAGATTTAACAAGGCTAACTCGATTTTTACGTTAGAGGTATTTTTGCAAAGACAATAATAATTTATTTTTAAAAAATTTAAAAAATTTTTAAATGAAGGTCAAATGAAAATCAGATATCAAAAAGCTGAATATCTCGAGATTTTCATCTCATTTGGAAAAACTGAGTACGCCACTAAAATCTACGATTGAAAATTAAGTTTACGTGTCTCGGCGTTTTTTTCTGTCTTTTCAAAAGTGGAAAATATACCTACAGTGTATTTAATAACTTATAGCTAAATAATAATTTTTGTACAGATCTCGCAAAATTTTGCCCTGTTTTATACTTTTCTAATTCCATTTTTTTTGTGTTGAAAACATTTTCAGCAAGGCCCGTATGTTGAAACCCCCCCTTCGTCCCGAACTTGGCTCTCTACGGGCCTGACTGTGCGCCATGGCTTCCCAATTTTACTAAGCAATAGCAACTTTGAAAGCTAAGATAATAATTATAACACACAAAATCAATAAAGAAAAGCAGAAGCATTTAACTTTTAGTGCACTACGAACAGTGTTACTTTAAGCACATGTATAGCCATATTTAATCACAGCCATTTAATTAATTTTAAGTACCAAAAATATTATTAAGCACCTAGTAAAACTTTTTACATCTATTTCATCAAGTCATGAGCTATTAAGTTAGGCATAAATAAGCTGATAAAAGAAAATACTTCTTAACAGTTATTAATTTTAAATACGAATTTATATGTTTTCCAGGATACACCAAATGAATGACAATTTAAGACACTTGAACTGACATTCAAAGCACACATATATAAAGAGCACATACCCAGTGGGCATTTTAGCGAGTGCTGCGCAAAAGAAGGCATGCTAGCACTGCTATTATTGGCGTCAATACACCTTCCATGATCACTGCATTGATGAGTACTTCTGTAAGGCCTACCTTTTGAAGGTTTTGTTTCTTTTCATATTATTTGATATGAAAAAATTTACAAAAAAAATTCCCAGTTTGTAAATAATGTAGATTTTAAAACTAACAAAAAAAAATTTTTTTGTCTGAACCCTGGCTCCCGAAAACTAACACAGTACATAATTTATTATTTGAAAATATTTATATGGAAAAACTCCAAGTCTTTTCTTATATTTTTGTATGAAGAAAATTTACAAAAAAAAAACCCAAAAAATTGTAAATACACAGAACAGTTTGTAAAAAAATGTAGATTTTAAAAACATAGCAACAAATTTTTTTGTCCGAGTTGGGTCTCGAACCCTGGCTCCCGAAAACTAACACATTACATATTATATTACCCAGCAAAATTTTTGATACAAATGTGACATGCATTCTTAGGAATACTGCCTCCAGAAGATATTCTATAGATCCAATTGTGATTTTTCTTAGTCTTATCAAGAAGCGCTTTCAAGAGACATTCTCATAAACTACTTTTGGAATGAGACATTCAAATAGTATTTAAATTCAAAGTAAAAAAATGTTATATAATTGTAATCAATGTTAAAGATACTTTCACTGGGATTTTTTGGAAAACCCAACCACTTCCTACTTTTAACATGAAAATGCCGTGAAAATTGAGGAAAGGGATATTTTACACCCCAACAAAACCCTATCACGTCTCATTCCTAATACCAAAATTGCGATAAAATTGGAAAAGGGATATATTCCGTGGGATTTTTGAACCCCGATTCCCGCTAACCACAAAAACCATTCCATTCCAAAGAATGCCTTTTTAAAGTTCTCCTGGAAAACACCTACTAGAATCCTTTCAATGAAGGGCTCAAAGAAATCTTCCATTGAAAAAATTCTGGAAGCACTTCTAGAGACAACTAAGAAAAGCATTCCTTCCCATGACATGCATACGTTAAAAGAATGCCTTCTGGGTATGAAAGTGGAAGGGATGGAATTCTAAACTTTCCCTTTCACTTTAACTTACTTTGGAAGCACTTTTTTGCTGGGTATATGAAAATATTTATATGGAAAAACTCCAAGTCTTTTCTTATATTTTTGTATGAAGAAAATTTATAAAAAAAATCAAAAAAACTGTGACACTTTGTAAAAAAATGTAGATTTTAAAAAAACAACAAAAAAAATTTTTTGTCCGAGTTGGGTCTCGAACCCGGGCTCTTGAAAACGTACTTTCTCATTTGTGTTGATGCAAAATAAGCTATTGATTCTTAACAACCACGATAGACGAGAGGGTAAAATGTCGTACCGCCATATGAGAGGACATGTTTCAAATCTGAAAGTGTTGGTCGTATTTTATTTCAAGTTGATATTTCTGTGTCGATGAGCAATGACAGCTTAACTGCATTATTCTGTATTACGAAGCAGCACACCAACGACAAGCAAGACACGAGAAGCAATACTTTTTTCTATACGAAATTCTATTGCTTCTCGTGTCTTACTTGTCGTTGGTGTGCATTTTCGTTACACAGAATAAAGCAGTAAGTCGTATTTCAAAGTTTCCAGAAATTTTGCTTCAAAGTTTTCAATCGCCATATAAGTTATATGAAAGGGTCTTTTGTTTTTGCGTCATATCTTTGGCTAAGATCATTCTTGAAGTTCTAGATTTTGTGTGCTCATAATGATATGTACGTGGAACACAACTATATCAATTGCTCAGTTCTGTCTTAAATCGACTTAAGCTATTATTGATTATCGACACAGACTTATATTGCTTTTCGTTCTAACGTGACTTCTCGAAAGAGCGCTTCTGACAGGTCGCTTTTGAGCAAGAAGAGCGGAAGGCCTGACAAATTTTCCCATTTCATACAAGCAATAAAACGGTGTTTGCAAGGAGTGTCGAAGGCCTTTTAAAACCTAACGCAGGCCTGCTAGAAGGCCTTCGGAATCCTGCAATTGCCCACTGGGTAAGCACACACACACACACACACGCAAGCACATTAATATGCATACAAATACCTTTTCAAATACTCACTCACATATCTCAATATCAATATCTTCTCATATTGCCCAGTGTGCCAAACGGATCCGTTACGAATCCGTAACGAACTCACTTCTTCGTACATTTTGTCCGAAACGGATTGCGTTTCGCATCCGGAACGGATCCTTTTTCGTATGAAATTCCTCTCTCCGTTACGGACTTCAGTTACGAATCCGTTTCGGACTTCAGATACGAATCCGTTTCGGACTTCAGATACGAATCCATTTCGGACTTCACATACGAATCCGTTTCAGACTCTTTTTTTTAAATAATGCGAACTCGCAACGGACTCGTTTTTTAAAAATAGTCCTTATTCAAAAAGGGACAATAATGTTTATGTATGTTCAACATTTTTTTATTTTTTTTGCTAATTCAGTTCTTACATTCCACATATTACATTTTAAATAAGGAAATTTAAAATTATATCAATGTATAATAAAAATAAAAATAACAACAAAAATAAGTACACAATTGTATTTCGTATCCCTAATCTATTGAAAATAAAATAAGAAATTGTAAAACAAATTTAAGACTGTCTTTTATGTTTACGTTGTGGTAATTTTTTTGAAGGATTCGTAACGAGTTCGTAACGGGTTCGTCGAAACAAAAGATTCCTCTCAAAAATACGAATTGCTTTTTTCATTTTTTCGGATCCGCCTCGGACTCAGAACGGACTTCAGGAACGAATCCGTAACGGACTTCAGATACGAATCCGTTTCGGACTTCATATACGAATGCGTTTCAGACTCTTTTGGCGGAATCGTAACGGGTTCGTAACGGATCCGCATCCGTTTTTGTGCACATTGGGTGATTGGAGCAATTTTACGCGCACATACACACACACACACACTCACGCAAAAATTTATGGCGTTTGGCAAATATTGAGACATAAATTAATCAATATAATATGCATTTGTATTTAAATATAGCTGTTTATTCATCATTGTTAGCAGCTGCGTCGGCGTCTGTGTGTGTTTTTGTGTGTATTTTGATTGACACTTGTGACAGCTTTAATGTCAATTTTATGGCGCTAGTGTACAATATTTAAGTATCATTTAAGCTATTGAGTTTCAGTGTGAGAAGTTAAGTTGCAGATTGGACAGGCGGAAGTATGGGTATTCCATGTTATGCCATAGCATGGGCTTGCAATGGTTTTATACTCGTTTCAAGACACAGCACTTTGCTTAGGAATGGAATGCTGCTTTAAAATGCGTATTTTTTACTAATACACTTAATAAATTTTGAAACAAGAAATTACTTAATTCTATTCTTAAATTCACGTTAACTGCTGAATTCTATTCTTAAATTAACTTTAACTACTTTATCTAACTTTAATTAATTTCAACTACTTCATGTTAATTTACTTTTCAGTTAAATTTATTTTTTATGAGAGTAGGCAAACATTTCTGTAAGAACCTTTAAATAGCCTACATTCCTCAAAAATCAATACAATCATATAAAAATTTTTGGAGAAATACTTCAGATCTGAATTCAAGGTCGGAGATTTCTTTCAAATTTATTTTTCAATTTAAATAACTACCATGGCTACATTCTCCGAGGACCAGTTCAAACAAATCCTCGAGGCAATTGGAACGAATTCATCTAAAGTTGGATCATTTTCCAGATGCTCAGCACGTTTTCGAGGGCAGCGGGAGCAGACTGCCGTAGAAGAGTTTATTGCAGCGATATTGATAATTTTTTTAAGTTATATACCACCTAATGCCAAACCAGAAGTTTACGATTTTCATTTATTTAATATTAATTCGATTATATCGAACTTATCTCTAAATCAAATACCCTGTGTTTTAGGAGACTTTAATTTAGGGTGCATTGAGTGGAATTACTGTCCAGACGAAAAAAAGATTGATCCCATCAAATTTTAAAAATTCGGTTGAGCATACCTTATGCGATTCTTTATATGCACTAAATCTCTTACAAATAAATAATATTAAAAACGATCTTAGCAGGTTATTAGACTTAATTTTTATTACCAACGACATTAATTTCAGTTTATTGAGGTGCGAATTGCCGCTCACAAACGAGTCCGTCCATCATAAAGCTCTACAACTAAATCTAAATTTTTTTGAATATATTGATGAAGTTAGACACGCTTCTGCTGTATACTATGACTTTAAAAAAGCTCACTATCCAGCTTTAAATTGTTTTTTAGTTTCTATTGATTGGTCATTAGTAATGCAGGGTAAAGACTTATATACCAGTTATTTTATATTTAAAAAAATTATTAATGAAAGTTTGTATCTGTATGTTCCAGTGTGCCAAAGAAAACGCAGTTATAACTTGCCTTGGTATAACAAGAGCTTACTGCTGCTTAAGAACCAAAGAAACAAGGCTCATAAAAAACTAAAAAAATCAAATTCCCACGAAAATAAGGCTAATTTCATATTAAAAAGAAAGGAATTCGATTTTTTATCAAACTTTTTATATAAAAAATATTTAGATTCGATTGAATCTAAAATTAGAAGTAATTCAAAAGCATTCTGGGTGTTTTATAATTCTAAACGAAAGAACTCAGGTATCCCTAAGGCAATGGAGTTTCGTGGAAATCTTGCTAATAACACTCAAGATACTTGCGAATTGTTCGCCTCTTATTTTGGTTCAGTTTTCAAGAACTCCATCAGTTCGTTAAATCCATCAAACTTTTCTCATATAGACGAAGTCTTTGATATTGGACACATGGAAATTTCCGAAGACGAAGTATATAAAAATCTAACTAACTTAAATATAAATAAAGGAGCTGGTTACGACTTACTCCCACCACTATTTCTTAAAAATTGCGCTTCTTCCTTATTCATTCCGCTAACTATTATATACAATAGATCTCTTTCTACAGGTATTTTTCTAGACGAATGGAAAACTTCCTTCATCACGCCTATCTATAAATCTGGACTCAAAAACATGATTGAGAATTACCGGCCTATTGTAAAACTCTCAGTTATACCCAAAATTCTCGATGCAATAGTCAACAAACAACTTTTCAATTTAGTAAAAAATCATATTTCAGCACAGCAACACGGATTTATCTCTGGAAGATCTACATGTACCAATCTTTCAATCTTCACAAATTTCTGTACAAACGCAATTGAAAAAGGCTCACAAGTTGATGTCCTATATACAGATTTTGTGAAAGCTTTTGACAGTCTATCTCATAGAACCCTTTTATGTAAATTTAAAAGGCTAGGATTTCATTCTAATTTTTTAAAGTGGATTGCTTGTTATCTGTCAGAAAGGAAACTTATTGTCAGAATAGACGAATGCCTCTCCAAAATTATTGAAGCTAATTCAGGTGTTCCTCAGGGAAGTCACTTAGGTCCCCTTCTATTCAACATATTCATTAATGATGTTGTTATAACTTCCAAATTTTGCAACAGTTTATTATATGCAGATGATTTAAAATTGTTTAATTCTATTAAAAATGTATCAGATTGCCTTAACTTTCAAGAAGATATATATGCACTCATACATTGGTGTAATATTAATGGAATGAAATTAAACATCTCCAAGTGTAAGATTGTATCATTTTCCCGCAAGATTTTACCGATAAATTTTGATTATTTATACGACAATCTTAAATTTGAAAGAGGATCGTCACATAAGGACTTAGGCGTTTATTTTGATAATAAACTCACCTTCTCCGCACACAGAGATTATGTAATATCCAGGGCTAATTCTCAGCTAGGCTTTTTGAAACGTAACTGCAAAGAATTTAAAAACTCATACACAATCAGAACCTTATTTATTTCCCTAGTGAGATCACTCCTAGAATTTACCAACATATTATGGTATCCGATTTATCAAAACGATATCAATCGAATCGAGAAAATTCAAAAGAAACTTACAAAATTTGCTCTCCGTCAGGCATTTACATTCGATCGCATGCCATCTTACGATATCCGCTGTAAGATTCTCAATATGGAAACACTTTCTGTAAGACACAAAGTGAGCAGTGTATTTTTTATAAAAGACATCATCGATAATAGAATCGATTGTTCTGATCTTCTTGCCTTAATTCCATTCCATGCTCCCGCAAGGTCACTAAGAGACCAATATCCGTTCTAGTTCAAACTCACAGAACAAACTACGGAAATAGCGATCCGTTAACACGTTGTCTTCATTACTGTAATTTTCTCGGTAGTCACATAGATTTAAGTTCAAGCAAAATTATCATTAAAAGAGATGTAATCTTATTTTTTAACTAACCTAGTATGTAAGCTACTATATGTAATCTGTACGGGCATAGCCCAGTAGATGATAAAATAAAAATAAATAAATAAATAAATAAATAAATAAATAGATGTCTGTTTACAAAGATATCGAGCGCATCTCTGATGCAGATGCAATTCGCGGCATGCCCTTACTTTGGAAGGTTATGCAGCAAACTGGTGGATAGGTATCAATGAATCGCTGCATTCATTCGAAGAGGCTGTTAAGCTTTTACGGATCACCTTTTTACCACCAAATCCTGATTGGAAAATATTTTTAAACATCTTTAAAAACAAACAAAACTGAATGAGCCAACAGACAGCTTTGTCTGTAAGAAACCTGTTTTGTTTTCGCAACTGAAGGATCAAGTGGAAGAAAAACTACAGATCAATATGATTTACGGCCTCTTATTTATCAGAATTTATCAGAGCGTGTTAGTTGCGAATCTGTATTGACTTTCGAACAGCTTTTAGCGTCTTGTAGAGATGCTGAGTTATTTTATCTTGAGACGAAGGAAGTAATAACAACCAAAATTGATCCTGAAAAGAGTGTTAGATGTTCGTTTTGTAGGCTTCGAGGACACTCTGCAGATGTTTGTTTCAAAAAGAAGAAAGAACAACAAGTTATGCAGAAGGTTCAACCAAAGCGAGGACCCATCTTTTCCTCTTATGGTTGCGGTGAACCAGGTGTCTATCGTTCAAACTGTCCAAAGCGTAGCACACACAGTAAAGAAATTCCTCAGCATTTGGAGTTCAACACGGTTACAACGACCGTTTTTGACAGATCAACCCCATCAGTTCATATCACGATGTTTGGCTTGACGGGTGAGGCAAAAACGAGTGTTGCAAGTGCGAACTTGAGACGGATTTTGACCAGCAAGGGCTGCATTTTCCAGAATATAAAAGCAGAAGTAACGCTAGCAGATGGAACAACAATAACACAAACGGTTATGTCTACGATTTGTGATGTGATCATAGGGAATCGAATTAGGAAGATCCGATTAATTTCCCAACCGAACGCAAAAAAGAATCGAACTTTAATTGGTGCAGACTTTATGGAACAGGCCAATATCGTTTTGAATATGGCTCAACGCTGCTGGTATTTCGAAGATAAACCGAGAAGAAGTTTTAAATTCACTCAGGCCAACAATAAGAATTCGTTTTCGTTAAACATCGCAGGTAAACACATTGAGTCCACTGCACCAGAGTCACCTAACAGCAAAATGCTTAATGAAATGACAAATTCATGGATAATAAGAAAGCTCCAAAATCAAAAGCCGATTCGAAGGATGTGTGTCCCGAGTTGTATTATGGTCCGACTTTTAAGACGCGTAAAGTTGTGGCTCAAGAACAAGCAAGCTCATACTCACCACACACTGTGCAGTCAATCTTTCGTGACGCACTTCCACAAGGTGAGAGAACTCCAACGAAAAGTTATCGACTTTTCGCACTTCCAATCAAAAACCAGATGAAGACAATTTATTTATTCCACTATACTCCATACAGTTTGAGTACTTAAAATATTCTGATGGTCTTGGTTTTTCTACAGATCAGAGATGTCAATTGGAAGAAACTTTGCAAGGCAATGCTGATGTTTTTACCGAGCCTACCGAACCAACATCATTCACGGTACATAAAATCAACACTGGTGAACATGAGCCAATCGCTTTACAATCTTATCGCCTTTCACCACAAAGGAAAGCTGACTTGAAGAATGAGGTGCAGAAAAAATTAGAAGCCAGAATTTTTATAGAATGCCTGTCATCTTGGGCGGCTCCAGTGGTCATGATACCAAAGAAAACAGGTGGCATTCGTGTCTGCATCGATTATGGAGCTTTGAATGCTATAATTATTCCGGAAAGATATCCGCCACCGAGAGTGGATGATTTACTACATGAAGCAAAAACCACAAACGTTATGTCTACTTTAGACCTTCAATCTGGTTACTGGCAAATCGGAGTTTGTCCAAATGATCAGGATAAGACGGCATTTGTGACACTATTCGGAACGTATAAGTTCACCCGTATGTCTTTTGGATTGCGGAATGCACCTGAGACTGTCTAAAGAATACCATCCACCATTGAGAATATGGTACAAATCAGACAGGGAAAATATAGTTAAGTCTAACTCAATAGATAAAGTTCATGAATTCAATTTTAAAAAAGCTGACTTTTTGAAGTTGAATCATTTACTTCAAAGTAAACTTCATGTTATTTTAGAATATGTTAATAATAACACTCTTGATGATTCAATTAATTTTTTTATATGGAAATCTTTGCTATGTTTTCTCTGTCCGTGCCATATAGCCTCAAATTTACGAAAAATTGTTCTTACCCCTGGTACACAAAGGAGTTAAAGATTCTTCGCAACAGCAAGAATAGGGCATGGAAAAAATATGTCTGTAGCTTGGACTTGAATGACCTAGAAATCTACAAGCGTTTGTTTCTGGACTTTGAAAATTGCTCAGCTACCTTATATCAAAATTATTTAGACAGTACTAAGCTGAGAATATTGTCTGATCCGAAGAAATTCTGGGGTTTCATAAACACCAAAAAAAAATCTGATGGATTCCCTTCATCATTTAAAACCTCTGACGGATTTACTGACGATCCTGTCGTAATTTGTGGTCTATTTGGCAATCTCTTTAAAGAGTCATTTTGTTCAGACTCTTTTAATCCTGATGAAGAGTACTTTGAATATATGAACTCTACACCCAGGGTTTCGTTGGATTCTATATCCTTTACTTCAGAGGATATTTTAAAGTATATTGGGTTGATCGATGAGGATTTTAATGCTGGACCTGACGGAATTCCTGCCGCAGTGTTAACACGATGTGGTTCCGTTCTAAGTCAACCACTGTCCATGTTATTCAATAAATCAATTAGCGAAAGTATTTTTCCACTTTTTTGGAAAAAATCTTTTATAGGTCCTATCTATAAAAAAGGTTGTAAGAACGATATAAACAACTACAGGCCTATCGCGAAACTCTCGTCGATTCCAAAACTTTTTGAGCGCCTCGTGTATGATCGTGTGAAAATTCACTGTGGGAAGGTCATGACAACTCGTCAGCATGGATTTATTACTGGCAGATCCACTGTGTCTAATCTCCTCGATTTTACAACGTTTTGCTTTAATTCATTTTATTCAGGTAACCAGGTCGACTGTATTTACACTGATTTTAGTAATGCATTTGATAAACTGCCACACAACTTAATTCTATTTAAACTAAAGTTAATGAGCTTTCCACAATTTTTTGTAAGCTGGATTCAATCGTATCTGACAGAGCGATCTTATCAAATACGATTTCGAGGCGTATTGTCAGCTGAATTTATTGCTGAATCAGGTGTTCCTCAAGGTAGCCAAATTGGTCCACTTCTGTTTATTTTAGCCATTAATGATGTAACCCACATCATCAAACACTCTCATCTACTTATCTATGCAGATGACATGAAAATATACAGAACAATAGATGCTAAAGACAATTCAGATCTGCTCCAGTCTGATTTGAAATCCTTTGAAATTTGGTGTTCTAAAAACAATATGTTTCTAAATCCAGATAAATGCCAAACTATGACCTTTTCGCGAAAAAGGAATAATTTAATATTTTCAATATTTTGAATAGGCTTCCTGATCAATTCTTTTGTATGCAATTAAATTAAAATTTCAATTCATATTTTTCCCGACGTTTCGTTGATTCTTTTTCAACTTCTTCAGGGGATCTTTTATTAAAAACGAAAACAACAAAAAAACAATTTTTTAATAACTTAGTTGAACAAAACATTTTGAATTTGAAATTTAAAACTAGTTTAAGTGAAAATTTTACTGATAATGAAATAAATATATAAATAAAAGCTGTAAACAAATGACATAAGAACTCACATGCTGAACGTTTAATTTGATTAGAACATAAAAATTGTTTAAATACTTGGTTACTTTAAAGTTATTTTTTATAGAATTTTTTAGAATTATATTTATAATAAACTGCACCACTTGTCAACACTGTCTTATTGGTTTAAGACAAGAGCGTAGCTCGCGCTTATATTGTCTTTATCTTCCCTTGAGTTCATCGTCGTCGTTATCTTTTGTTGTATGCGTAAGCTCTCTAGAGTTATGGTCCAGTTAGCCTCGCATGGCATAGCAGTGCATGGCTTAACAAGCGTCACATCGAAATCTGTTTAATAGGATTTGTGTGTATCTGATTATGCACAACATGGCAACGCATAGCAATGCTCAGATAAAAAGAGAAATGCATCTCTGACTACATAGATAAACATGGAAGATCTATTTCATTTTAATATCTGTGTATTCTTCTATGTATTTGACGTTTTGGCAAAACAGATGTGACGTTGTAAAATTGTTTGATCAAGTGCGGTTAATTTATTAAAATAAAATCGTTGTATTCTTCTTTTTTATTGTTTTATTTTGACCATGTGACTATGCTTTGCATAATCACCATTTATTTAGCTGTGTGCTAAATAGCTGCTTATCTGCGTTGCATGCGCTGCTCTGCCATGCGAGCCTAACTGGACCATGAAGCGTTTGTTTGCCCTCTTTTCAATGTCCAGTATTTTCACTCTGTTCAAGTCCGCTGTGTGTCCTCTCTCTAGCATATGTTCTGCCAACGCTGTCGACGTTCGTTTGTGAGTGATGTCCGCTTGATGCTCACTAACTCTTGTTTTGAGTGATCTCTTTGTTGTACCTATATATACGTGTTTGCACTGCTCCGCTGCATTGCCGTTGCATTTGATCTCGTAGACTACGTTTCTCTTTTCTTCCATCTCTACAGGTGTTTTTGTGTTGGTGAATAGTTTTGTGAGGGTGGCGTTGGATTTTTGAGCGAATGCGACATTCTCATCTTGTGTTATTGTTTTCAGCTGTTTGTTGTCCGTTAGTGTGGGTATGTATGTGATGCTGTGAAATCGTTTAGTGTTGCCAGATTGTTGATCTGATGTTGGTGTGGGATTTCGCCGGGTTTTTGTGTAGTGTTCATTTATCAGATTGCGAATAATTTTTCCTGAAAAACTGTTTCTCGTGAGTGTTTTTTGAATTTTTCGTATGTTGTTGTCATGGTATTCTTTGTCGCTGATGGTTAGTACTTTTCGGATGAAGTTTTGTGCGGTATTTATTTTTTGCCTTATAGGTTGTGTCGAATAAAAGTTTATCATTCGTCCTGATGCTGTTGGTTTTGTGTACCAATCTGTAGTGATTTGTTTTGAGTTTCTGTAGGTTTTTACGTCTAAGTATGCAAGGCTGTTGTTCTGTTTTGTTTCTACTGTGAATTGTAAGTTTTTGTGATAGTTGTTGAGTGTGCTCAGTATTTTTTAATTGCATACAAAAGAATTGATCAGGAAGCCTATTCAAAATATTGAAAATATTATAACTTTTTAACTGATCTACAAAAATACGGAATAATTTAATTTTTGAGTACAAGATAAAAGATACTGCATTAAGTCGTGTAGATGCTGTCAAAGATCTGGGTATATGCATGGATTCTAAGCTATCGTTTAACGTTCATATTGATTATATTTGTAAAAAAGCATCTTCTATGCTCGGGTTTATGAAACGCTGGGCCAAAGAATTTAATAGTATGATCACAACTACAACACTGTATTATGCAATTGTGCGACCTCACTAAGAGTATGCAAGTCAAGTTTGGTCCCCAAGTTACAATGTACATGTTGAACGTATAGAGAGAATCCAAAAACGTTTTGTTCGGTTTGCTCTAAGGGGCTTAAGTGCAACTGACACTTTAAACCTTCCTCCTTATGAGGATCGTTTAAAACTATTCAAAATGCAATCTTTGAATGAGAGAAGGAAGTCTGCAGATATCGTCTATTTACACCAACTCATAACTGGTGTATTCGATTCACCAGAACTCCTAACTCTTATAAATTTTAACACTAACCGTAGAAGCAGTAGAAATGCTAACAATTTAATTTACTTACCTTTTAGTAGAACAAATTATATGGCTACTGCTCCTTTACATCGCATGAGTACCTTTGTTAACAACTGTAGCTTTTTTGATGTTAACTTATCGAAAGGTCAACTCAAAAGTAGATTGAAAACTAATGTATGATTAGATCTATGTAAACGCATGGTTAGTTGTTATGTCTTGTGTTGTCCCTGAGCCCAACCCATATTATGGTGGGTAAATTTTTCTCACTTTGGATTGTTTTGAACCACTCTAAATCACTCAATATCATTAAGGCTATTCACGGTTTGAGCGTACTTTTAACAAATCATATTTATAGCATTTGTTATTGTTCAAACTGTGAGCACCTCGCCATGTGACTGTCGTATAAAAAGATTGTGCAACCCTGTGATGTATGTGATTATGCGGCTGTAGACAGAGCATAAAAATACGAGGTACAAAGAGCACGTCCAAGGGCTGCTTTTATTTACGCGTGCCTGCGTATTTGCATTTGTATGCAAAACAACAACGAAGCAAAATACGTTTTCGTAAATTGGCAAACAAATAGCAGATCGAACAAATGGCAGACCAGCATATTCGAACTGTGAATGGCCTTATTGAGATGTTTTAATGATATTTGGGCTGGTTCTTAAGATGATCTAATGCGGAGAAAGTGCGAAAAAGCTGTAGTAGCTGAACTCTTTTGTTATTGCATGTTACAAGAATGATGAACAGATTTAAAATTTCACTGAGTGGAACAAACATCTTGGTTGACCTCGACAATATCATTTCCTATTCAGCTAGTTTTGAACAACATTTAATTGATTTACAACGCATTTTTGGTCAGTCAAAATCTTATCTTAAAGCTAATAAAAGCAAATGCAACTTTGCCTGTAATGAGGTGAAATATTTGGGACACTTGCTTACTAGAGAAGGAATTACTGTTGATATGGACAAAGTGAATGCAATCCGATCCCGTAAGGAACCACAAAATGTTAAGGAGGTTTTGTCTTTTCTACAAACTTTTTCTTGGTAACGACGTATCATTCCAAATTTTGCATCAATATCGAAACCTTTATCACAACTAACGAAGACAAATGTTGCATGGATTTGGAAAGCAGAACAACAACAAGCGTTCGATCATATATTTTATTTTATTTTATTTTATTTTATTGTATAAAATACTTATTCATAGTGATATTCAGAAGATATCTGTGGTCGTACGCCACCTATCCTAACAAAGCAATACATTCTAACCAGGGGCGCAATCAGAAATATTTTTTGGGGAGGGTTTTATAATATTTCGGGCTTATATGTATATAAAAGAATATTTAAGTAACTATATCGGCTGTGATGTACTGGTTAGTGATTCGGATTGTTTAATAGTTCCTGATCCGAACCTCAGCCAGGGCAAGGAACATATTAATTTCCAACGGCTTCACCTCACAGCAGCAAATTTGGAAGTAATATTTGCTTATGAAAGCATGGTAAAGTTAACCAACAAACAAACAAAGAATTGAATCACAATGATTACACACATAATGATGATTCAAATTAAGTATTTATTAATAATGTTTTATTAGTATTAAAAAATAATAACAACATATAAGGATATTGCGATCGATTGCTTTCTTTTTAAACAGTAACAAGATTGTTGTGGTTAAGAACACAAGCCAAAGCTATATTTTTAAATTCAGTTTACGCTTACTTTCAGCGAGTTTATCTAAAATATTATCCACTGATGGTGTCATATCTCTGTAAATATGAAGCAATGTGAGACAGTTTAATCTGTCTTGCAACATCATGCTTCTTAAATACGTTTTGAGTCGGCGAAGTACTGAAAACTTTCGTTCATTTTCACATGAAGTGACTGGAAGAGTTGCAAGGATTTGTAGTAAATTAAATATATTAAGGATATATATCTTTATTGCAAACTTATATTGGCTAAATCGACTGCTTGTGTCAAATCAATGTTTCGAATGTGAAAAAATTTGCATAAACCATATGAATAACCGAATACTTGGTTAATACACTGCAATGAAATAAGAAATTCTGTTTTTTGTAAGGCAGAATTCAGTGAATTGCCTTGGTTAGAGATCCTCATCTCTGGTATAAAACTTTTTTCAATTGAATTAATCATTTTTTTGGCCGTCATCTTTGTATTAGCGTTTTTTTCGAATGCGTTTGTGTGTTTTTTTTTAGCGGATTAATTTTATATTTTCGAAAGTGTAATAAAATGTACTTGTGTGAAGATTAACGTGTTCTTTAAAAAAAACCATAAAATTATCAAACCTATGAAACTGCGATAAAGCTTCGCTTCTCTCGTGCGCCCAACGATAAATATGTGTTTTTTTTTTTATTTAATCCTATTTTTCTTTTTGCCATACTACAATAATTTGGGGGCTTAAACCCCAAAATCCCCCCTTTGGTTGCGCCACTGATTCAACAGTAGTAAGCGATCATAAGCTTTAGGGCAAAGTGCATCAAGAGGATGGCATATCACCATGCATCTAGAGAGCAACGTATGCCCATATATATGAGGTGGCATACGACTGAATATCACTATGAATTAGTGTTATATACAATAAAATATATTTAGGGTATTCACAAGGTGTGCTATCATGTCGTATTGTCATATTGTGCTAAAATTTTAAAACTAAAATTTACAAGATAAATAAATGCAAATAAGAAACAGCTGTTTTATTACAACACTTCAATAAACATAGCTTACAGAGTTGTAATATATTAGTACTTTTTTATATGGAAGGCAACAATAAAATGTTTAAACTAGTATAAAATCTTAGGACAACATGACATTATGACATGATAGCACACCTTGTGAATACCCTAATTATGTGTAAGTTGTTTATATAATAGACAAAAAAAACATTGAATAGTTTGTACATAACAATTTCAATTGAGAATATTTTCTTGTTTTATACTTTTTAGAGTGTACTTTGTAGTAGTCGGGTTTTAGTTTTTTTAACAAATTTTTTATTTAAATTATTTTGGCGATATAAATTGTTTGATGATCAAATTATAAACAAATATGTTTATTATGTCAAAATAATTTTTTTCAGTTCATGACCTTATGACCTATAGAGAGCGCCACATTCAATTTAACAAGACGTTACATAACCTATCACCAGTGGACGATTAAAGCGTATCCAACGATACCTCATTTGTCAAATCATGATAAGTAGTTTGGAAATTAGGGTAGTTTAGAAGTTAGAGGTTTAGTTATCTTGTTGTCCTCTAGAGGGCGCCATATTCAACTCAATGTGACGTCACATAACTTTTCTTCATCGGACGATCAAAACGCTTCTCACGATACCTCATTTGCTTATGTCACTAAAAAACAATTTTTTTTCCATGACTTTATGTCCTCTAGAGGGCACTATATTAAATTAAATGTGACGTCACATAGCCTTTAACCAGAAGATCATCAAAACGCTTTCAACGATATTTGTCAAATTATGATAAGTAGTTTAGAAGTGAGAGTGGAACAGATGAACATTATAGTGGACCTTATTTTAAAAAGACCAACCCAAGGGCTCAAACTGTTGTAATTGATGATAAAAAATTCAATTTTAGCAGGATCGGATGCATATAAACCCGTGCGCATATGGCTTACAGTTTGCACAAGTGCATGAAAGAAAGAAAACAATTTTTAATATTTTCATAGCAATTCCATTTGGAATAAGGAAACAGTTAAGATTTTTTTGTTTTTTCCAAAAAATTTTCAGTTTAATAAAGGTATTCACCCACCTCAAATTACTTGAATAACTCACGGGGACAAAATTTTTATTTTTGAATCTACCCATTAATGTATTATTTTCGACTAATCTTGGTGCGCTGATTTCAAAACTATTATTACTTTTTTTCTAGCATCACCAGTTTTTGAGATAAACGTCAGTGAAATCGTTTAATGACGTTTATCACCAGTTTTTGCTGATTCTAGCAAAAGTAATAATAGTTTTAAAATCAGCGCACCAAGGTTAGTCGCAAATAATACATTAATGGGAAAAATCCAAAAATAAAACTATTTTCCCCGTGAGTTATTCAAGTAATTTTTTTCTAGCATCACCAGTTTTTGAGATAAACGTCAGTGAAATCGTTTAATGACGTGTATCTCAAAAACTGGTAATGCTAGAAAAAAATTAATAATAGTTTTGAAATCAGCGCACCAAGAGTAGTCGAAAATAATACAAATATTGTTGGGAAAATCCAAAAATAAAAATTTTGTCCTGTGAGTTATTCAAATCATTTGAGGTGAATACCCTTATTGAACTGAAAATTTTTTGGAAAAAACAAAAAAATCTTAACTGTTTCCTTATTCCAAATGGATAGGCAAATGAAAATATTAGTAATAAAAAAAATTTTTCTTTCATGCTTTTGTGCAAACTTTAAGCCAGCTGCGCACCGTTTAAACTTTAACTTGTGCGGACAGGTTTATATGCATCCGATCTTACTAAAATTTTACAAGAACTTTTATTTCATCCATTAGCTCAGTTTGAGCCCTTGGGACGCTCTATGAAGTGATTGGAAATTTTCCCCATACAAATAAGGTCCACTCTTATACTAAGGTCCACACATACTAGGGTGTCCCAAAAGAATAATATTTTTTTTCCAATTTCATAGTTGCTCAACCTTTGTTCGAAGGCTTATGAGGTCAAGTATTTTTGAGATTTTTTTTAGATTTCTGAAAGAGGTTTAGCTAAGTTTTGAGGTGAAGCTATTCGGGTTTTCCCTAAAAAACCGGTTTTTCGGAGATTTTTCGATTTCGAAATAAAAGTTGGTCAATAACAGACATTTTCTAAGGCTTTAAGTCGTCATTTCGAATGAAAATTGTTCAAATTTCACTTTAATATACATACATCAGAAGATTCAAAAGACGACTCAAAGACTTCGAAAATGACTGTTATTGACCAACTTTTGCTTGGGGTTCGAAAAATCTCCGAAAAACCTTATTTTTAGGGAAAAACCGATTAGCGCCACCACTAAACCTCTTCCAAAAAATCTGATAAAAATCTCAAAAATACATTACCTCATAAGCTTCCAAAAAAGCTTGAGCAAAAAAATTTTTTGGGACATCCTAATACATACACGTACCGTTAAAACACATATAGCGCTCTTTTTGCTTCGCCGTAGTCAGTTAAAAAAGTGATCTTTTTTTTTTTGAGAAAAAAAAACTTTCCACCAAAAAGTTTTGGCAAATTAAAGTTTTTTTCAAAAAGTTAGCAGCTCTAGCATAAAAATTCCAACAATATTTTATTAAAAAAAAATCAATAGCTTTCTTACGACACTTCATTTATGCAAAAAAGGTAAAAGATGACGGGGATATGATTTATTAGAAATCACTCCATTTTTATGATTCTTACTTTAAGCAAAAAATGGTAGCGCAATAACTTACACAACATGGCGATAAAAAAATTAACTTATATTCTTATAAGTAAAAAAGAAACCTATAACCAAAATTTTAAGCAAATCGAAGAGAATGAGGTCAATCACGACTTGCATCAGGCGTGGAATGGCCAAGATTTTCTTCGGTAACTTTTTCTTTAATCAATCTTTACAAACCTTTTCCATTTTTGTTTTATTAAAATTTTTATTTGTTGATCAATGTTAACCTTTTTGATTATTAATTTTCATAAAAATTCGAATTTTTTTTTAAAAATGCCTCTTCATTTGGCCTAATATATGTCAATTTTTTTTTACCCTACAATCAAACTACAATTTCAAACAAAACAAAGCAACACTTACATCACAATGGGCCCACGTCTAAACAAATATTTGCTTTAATTTTTTCCTTTTTATTGCTTGAAAACTTTAAGTTGAACTTTAAAATACGTTACGCTTATATAATAAATTTCGTAAGGCGTTTTGCGCTAAAAGTCATTTGCCAAATTGTCACTTCCTCTTTAATGTTTGCTAGCATGTTTTATTGTTGTTGTTTTTTTAAATGAATGTTGGTTGGCAGAAAGAAGCTGCATTTAAGCACGCTTCAGTCAGAAGAACAAATACGATAAAATAAGAAAAATGAAAAAAAAAACTGTCAAAAATTATTATTTTTGCGGACAACTGACGAGATTTTCTTGCTGCTTCTTGCCTGTTGCTTTGTTAAAAACTGCTCGCTGAGTTCTCAGCATGAGTTAAGTAAGCTGCTTAGTTTACTTTTAAATTTTATTGTTATTCACTTTTTATCTCATTCTTCACTGTTTATTCCTTTCTATTTTGCAAAAGCTGCATAAAGTTTTGAAACTCGCATTTATTGTCTTAAATTTTTATGCTTTTAATATTCAAGATGTTATAAGAAGACTTGTACAAGTAAATTGTGGAATTTTTTTTTTTTTTTAAATGTTTTAGGTAAAATTTGGTTTTTTTTTTAGCTCAAAATAATAAAAAAACAAAAAAGTTTAAAAACGCTCAATTATTCGGAGGGTTAAAAAAATAAGACACAACAAATTGCAAGGTAAAATTAGTCGCAAGGTAAGATAAGTCGCAAGTCAAAATTAGTCGCAAGGTTAGAAAAAAGAAGACACAACAAATCGCAAGGTAAACTAGTCGCAAGGTAAATTTAGTCGCAAGGCAAAATTAGTCGCAAGGCAAAATTAGTCGCAAGGTAAAACTGCGAATGGTATAAATAACGCAAAGCACAAAAATTTTTACAGTATAATAATCGTAGGGTGCAAAAAATAGTCTAACCTACCGATACAAAAAATCTAAAATAAAAAAGTCGCGCGATGAAAGAAAAAATTGCAAGAGCATAAAAGTTGTAAGGCATAAAATTCGCACTGTTTTACCAAAAATTATGATATTGCACAAGATACCAAAAAATATGAAATTATTAGCCCTTTCAGGACGCACGGTACACATGTGTACCATCAAAAGTTCATCCCTAAAATCCCATAAACTTTTTTAAGAATTATAGTACTAAAAAGCACCTTAACTAATTACAAAATGTAGAATTTCTATAACTTCATCACCTGAATTGCGTCCCGAAAGGGTTAAAAGGGAAAAGTTGCAAGGTACAAAAAGAGTCGCAATGTACATAAGTCTCAGGATACAAAAACGGAACAGGGCATAAAAAGTATCGGGCTGCAGAAAAGTCGCAGGGTACAAAATTTTCAAGGTTCAAAATGTCGCAATGCAAAAAATTTGCAGTATACAAAAAGTCGCAAGTTACAGTAAGTCACTTTTCCTGTTTTCACTTCTGTCAATTGTCCTGTAGCAGAACCCTTTCTATATCAGATTGACGTGGACAATTTTAAACGTATTTTTTTTTCAAAAATCGAGGCAATACCTTGAATATTTTTCAGTTTTTACCATTAGAGTTACCGTGAATTATAAAGTAAAAGAAAGATTGAGTTTTTTATTGTGTACAGCAACCACTTTGGAAATGTTTAGGATCGTAGTTGTTGAATGAAATAAAAAAATTTTCTTGCCGAACTTTTTACTTTTTTGTGCTCTAAAAAGGTTTTAATACAACAACAACACCTCATCTTCAAACGATTCACATTTAAGTGAAAATAACAAAATGTTAACGAATTAAATGTGCAAGACAAAAATTTCTTATCATACCGATCTCAAGCACATTACCACGATAGCTCAAAAAAAACATGCCATTGTATTTTTATCAATATATTTTATAGATTAATATTATTTTATTTAAAATGATAACTGAATGACAAAAGTTGTTGATATAAAATTCAGAGTAATTTTATACACTATGCACTATCTTTTTTTGTTGATTAATAATTAACATTAAATAAACTAAGCTAATTTGAAGGATATTTAATGTACTTAATGGTAAGCTTTTGAGCCACAAGCTCACATTATATTCTAAAAAAATTGTGCTATTTATGTGCTATTTTATTTAAATATCTTATTAAAGCAACTATTCACTTTTAGTTCCAAAAGAAAAAATCAGCTGTCGCACAAAGCAATGCTAATTCTTTAATCACATTTCTTATCTACGGAAACGAAATATTTGATAAACATAATTTGCATAACAACATTAATTTTTTTTTCTTAGTTACGCGGTTAACTTCTGTAATGTAATATTATTTCAAGCACTTGTTTTGATGCAAATACATTTTTTGCTTGCCTTTTTTTTTTGCTTTATTATCATTTCATTGGGAATGAATTTAAAAAATTTTTTCGAGAACAGAAATAATCCTTTTTGTTGGTGTAAAAAGGAATTATTTACATTTGTATAAATTATCAGTTAACACGTTGACAAAAGGTAGGTGCTTCTTTGCAAATTTAATACAACAAGCAATTGCCTTAAAAGAAGAAACAACTAGAAAAGCATAAACATAAATAGCAACAATAATAACAGGAACAACAACAAAAAAACGTGATCATCAAAATTGTTCATGGTCGTTGTGACATCCGATAAAAGACTCAAACAAATTATTTATGCTTAAAAGTGAAATATGACAGAGCGGCAAGTACAACAACAACAAGAAAAACAACACTGAATATCTATTTTGCAAGATTTTGTAACTCTGCCCTTTTCTGCTCTTTGCCAATGAACTCAACTAGAAAATTAGCCTCATTCGAAAACAATTTTACGCCTCACAAAAAACATTGTAAATGCTTGCTCCCTAGCACGCAGTGTGCAAAAACGGAAACGGCGGCCATGACACTTTCGCAAACGGAAGCATTGCACTTTTTTACTGTTGCTTTATTTCCGCAGCAAGACGAAAAATGCTGCGGCGCGGGTGAACTGTGATGCAGAGCTAGCAGCTAAAGAAGCAGGGCGAAAAGGAAAGCCTAAAAATCAGCAGCAGCAGAAACAACAACTGCTCTAACGGCAGCAGCAACGCACAGTGGTTAAGCCGCTATGGAGCAGCGGTCAAAAATCTTTAACTTGAAAAGTATAGTAAATAAGGATTTGAAGGTGTTTTTCATGAATATAAGGTCTTTAACTAAACCAATTAAGGAGTTTATACGTAAATTTTAGTAACTTCTATAAGGCTAAGAAATTACACAAAAAAAGTCACGTTATGAAATCTTCGGCTTGACAATTGCAGTTAGTTTGTTTTATAAAATTTCATGAATACCAGAAAAAAATAATACTTAGAATTCAAATATTTAGTATTTATTAAATTTAAACAATAAGTAACACAATATTTACTTACATCTACATAAGCTAGGCCGGAGCGAGTTTCAAAAGTGCATAGCATCGATTTGCCTCAGGGCACATGCGTCACGTATTGTAACAAGCATGTAAACTATAACATCTAATTTCGATCTGATTGCATCTTCCTGCTGCGGTTTGTCCTTAAAATTAGGACATTTCTTAAAAAATAATTGTATGAAATATCTTAAGGAATAGTTTAATAGTCGATTATTACAAACCAGAGATCTGCAACGAATCACATTTGTGAATAGGAACAAACTAACTTGTTTTTAAAAACAACTATTTGAAAAACTAGTTTAAAATAAACTAGTTTATGAACTACTTTGAATTATATTAAGGCGGCATTCACTTCAATTTTGAATAGTTTTTATTGCATTATATATGAAGTAATTGAAAAACTACTTCAAACAAGTGGCTTAAAAACTACTTTTAATTATATTAAGGCGGCGACTACTCTGATTTTGACATGTTTTTATTGCAAATTTTTATTAGATTGCAAGTTTATATATATTTTACCATGCTTTTTCATCAAATATTATTAATTTAGGCTTTCACTAATATGAATTTTTTTTTTTTTTCAAAACAATAATATACATGATTTCTTTGATGTATAGAAATTAAAAATCTTTATGCTTTTATACTCATCTTCAGTAAGTTTTTTTCTTTCTAGTTTTCAATTAATTTATTTTAAAGTAATTAAAAAAATAATTTAAATTTAAATAATTTAACAAGTAGTTGAAAATATATGCGGGTTTCAATTGATTTATTTTAAAATGGTTAAAAAAACAATTTAAATTCAACTAATTTAACAAGTAGTTGAAAACATATGTAGACGAAAGTCAATTGACTTATTTAGCGGACATCAAAATACAAAATATGCTAGTTCGTTCTATAAAAAAAGTCAGAATTTCAACTAGTTGTGGTTGACAAAAAAGTACTTTTTCAAATACTTTTAAAGTATTTTCCAAAGTAGTACTCATATATTGATTCGAAAAAAAGTGAATCACATTTTTTAATCATGAGCCACTTATTCAAAAATGAGTATGTATAAGTAGTTAACAAAGTAGTAAAAAAGTTGTCGAAAAAAAGTGAATCACATTTTTTAATCATGAGCCACTTACTTAAAAATGAGTATGAATAAGTCTAAGTAGTTTCCAAAGTAGTACTCTTACTGATTGATTAATAAAAAAGTGAAACACATTTTTGAATCATGAGCCACTTACTCAAAAATGAGTTTGAATAAGTATAAAAAGTTTTCAAAGTAGTACTCATATGTGATTGATTCGAAAAAAGTGAATTACATTTTTGAATCATGAGCCACTTACTCAAAAATAAGTATGTATAAGTTTCCAACATAGTAAAAAATAGTCGAAAAAAAAGAATCACATTTTTAAATCATGAGCCACTTACTCAAAAATGAATATGTATAAGTAGTTTCCAAAGTAGTAAGAAAGAAGTCGAAAAAAGTTAATCACATTTTTGAATTATGAGCCACTTACTCAAAAATGAGTATGAATAAGTATAAGTAGTTTCCAAAGTAGTACTCATATGTGATTGATTCATAAAAAAGTTAATCACATTTTTGAATCATGAGCCACTTACTCCAAATTGAGTATGAATAAGCATAAGTAGTTTCCAAAGAAGTACTCATATGTGAATGATTCGAAAAAAGTTAATCACATTTTTGAATCATAAGCCACTTACGCAAAAATGAGTATGAATGAGTATAAATAGTTTCCAAAGTAGTACTTATATGTTATTGATTCGAAAAAAGTTAATTACATTTTTGAATAATGAGCCACTTACTCAAAAATAAGTATGTATAAGTTTCCAACGCAGTAAAAAAGTAGTCGAAAAAAGTGAATTAAATTTTTTAATCATGAGCCATTTACTCAAAATGAGTGTGAATAAATATGAGTATTTTCCAAAGTACAACTCATATGTTATTGATTCGAAAAAAGTTAATCACTTGTTTGAATCATGAGCCACTTACTCAAAAATGAGTATGAATAAGTATAAGTAGTTTCCAAAATAGTAAAGAAGTAGTCGAAAAAAGTGAATTACATTTTTGAATCATGAGCCATTTACTCAAAAATGAGTATGAAGTACTCAGTATGAGTATGAAGTAAAGTAGTACTCATACTGATTGATTAAAAACAAAGTGAATCACATTTTTGAATCAATGAGCCACTTACTCGAAAATGAGTATGAATAAGTATAAGTATTTTCCAAAGTACTACTCATATGTTATTGATTCGATAAAAATAATCACTTTTTTGAATCATGAGCCACTTACTCAAAAATGAGTATGAATATAAGTAGTTTCCAAAGTAGTACTCATATGTTAATGATTCGAAAAAAAGTGAATCATATTTTTGAATCATGAGCGACTTACTCAAAAATGAATATGAACAAGAACAAGTAGTGTCCAAAAAAGTACTCATATGTGAATGATTCGAAAAAAGTGAACTAAATATGTTAGAATGAATTAAATATAAATATTCATATAAATTAGAGTTGTTTGAGGTCAAGCTCATTAATATTAATAAAATAATTATGTACTTGGAGTATTCAATTCACATTTTCGAATTTTAAAAATTTTTTGAGGGTGGACCCAATAAATGTTACTTTTTACTATAAGTACATGTTCTTTAAGTATAAGTACATTTTTTGACAGTATAAGGGAAGGATTTCGAGTCTGATGTAAAAATATAAAAAAAAATTGTCTGACGCTAGGGTGGACCCTGGAAATTTTTCCAGTACTTTTACACGTTTGGCAGTACAAAGGGGTCGCTGATTTCTAATCTTATACCAAAATGTTTAAAATTTTTTGACGCTAGGGTGGACACTTAAAATGTCTTTTTCTTTTTTTTAGTATGAGGACATGTTTTGAAAGTATAATGGGATCGCTGATTTCGAGTCTGACGCGAAAATCAGAAAAAAATTTGTGTGACACTAGGGTGGACCTAGGGTGGAGTATAAGGTGGTCACAGATTTCGATTCTTATGCAAAAAATTAAAAGAAAACTTGTTTGAAGCTAGGGTGGACCCTAAAAATTATTGTTTTTGATTTTAGTATTAGTACATGTTATCAGTACTAATACTATTACCTGTTATTAGTATCAGATTGCGAGTCTGATGCGAAAATATAAACAAATTTGTTTGATATAAAAAAATCTGCGACCACCTTATAGTACTAAAACATGTAGTGTAAACTAATGAAAAACAAAAAACAAATTTTAGGGTCTACCCTAGCGTCAAACAAATTTCTTTAAATACTCCTTTATACTTTCAAAGCATGTACTAATATTAAAAGCAAAAACAATAATTTTTGGGGTCCACCCTAGCATCAAACAAGTTGGTTTTCAAATGTTGGCATAAGAATCGAATTTTGCGACCAACTTATACTACCAAAACATGTAAAAATACTGAAAAAAAAATTAAAATAACATTTTTAGGGTCCACCCTAGCGTCAAATTTTTTATTTTTTATATTTTCGCGTCAGACTCGATAGCAGCGACCCATTTATACTATCAAAACATGTCCTTATACTAAAAAACAAAAAAGATATTTTTAAGGACCACCCTAGCATCAAGAAAAATTTTAAAAATTTTAGCATAAGATTCAAAATCAACGACTTCCTTATACTGCCAAACATGTTAAAGTACTGAAAAAAAAATTTTAGGGTCCACCCTAGCGTCCGACAAAATTTTTTTTATTTTCACATCAGACTCGAAATCCCCCTTTACACTGTCAAAAATGTACTCATAGTTAAAAACATGTACTTATAGTAAAAAGTAACATTTATTGGGTCCACCCTCATTATCAAAAATTTTTTCAAATTCGAAATACTCTAAGCACTTAATTGAATACTCTTAGCACTTAATTTTTTTATTTATATTGATGAGCTTGACCTCAAACAACTCTAAATTATATGAATATTTATATTTAATTCATTCTATACATATTTCGTTCACTTTTTTCGAACCAATCACATATGAGTACTATTTTGGATACTACTTATACTTATTCATACTCATTTTTGAGTAAGTGGCTCATGATTCAAAAATGTGATTTACTTTTTTAATGGGACATATGAAAATAAAATATTATTTTAAAATTTTTTCCAAGGATGCAGTCTTGTAAGTAGAGGTTTAACAAACATTTTGGTGTATAAATCGTCATTTTATGATAAAAAAATTAAAAAACGAAAAATATTTCACCAAAAGTGAATATAGTACATGCAATTGAAGTTAAAAGTATTTAAAAATAATTTACTTTTTAAGAACGCAGTCACGTGGGTATAATAATTATTGTACAAATATTATAGTGCATAAATCGTCCTTGTAGGATGTATGGTTTGGGAGTTATGACGAAAAACCAGATGTTTTAAATATTGCAATTTACACATTTTAAAAAACTGTATGACAGTTTTAAATTTTTACAAAAAAAATAATACTTGTTGTATCCAAAATCTGGTAAAAAAACCATTTCCAATATCTCAACTGTCTCAAAAGTTACAGACTTTTTTCCAAAAAAACTACCTTTTTGACTACTCACTAACCACTTGTGCGGCGCTTCACTAACAATCCCCCATATCCTCTCCAATTGCCCCTCCCTAGCTTCAGTCTACTCCTCCATCTTTTCTAACCCATCTTCATATTACTTTCTATCAAACCCTTCCGACTCTAATGTAAATATTATTTTCTATTTTTTAAAGAAATTAGATCTGCATTACAGTATTTAACCCGAAACACCCTGTTGTTGCCATATGGCAACGCAAACAAAAACACTTAAAATATGCTTATTTTAGTTTAAACCATTTTATATTTGCGCTAATAGGTCATTCTGCAAATTTAAAAAAAAATTTACTCAGGGTGATTCGGGTTAATAGATCTACATTTAAATATTCCTAACGACTTAATTTGAAATTAATGCTAGTGCTTAAAAATTTATTGTTTATTAACTTTATAATAAATAATTAATAAAAAAAAAATTTAGGAAAAAATACTTTTTTTATTCACACATATTATTGCTACATTTTTAACAACACAGAAGCTATTTTCACTTTAAATTAAAGACCATACCTTGATTTTGAACATCCATAAAAAAGTTTTGTTAATATTTTGAAAATTAATTAAAAACTTTTTTAGCAAGTCTTCAGCTACTTCAATACCTATACTTTAAACGCAAATAAAAAACGACTGACCAAAGGATAGGTGAAAAGTTGTTGTTTTTTTATTCATTTGGGCTTATAAGAATAAGAGAAAGTGAGAAAAACGTAGAAAAACATATAGGATTTTTTGATTTTGGCCTATGCGCTGAACCACTGTGCAACGGCAGCGGCATCGGCAGCAAAGCGAACTGAGTTAATGGCGTTAACAGTCACTTTTTTTTAATTTTTTACTTTTTTTAGCCATTTTCCTTTGTTATTGTTTTAGGCAATTTTTTTGTCTTCTTGGCAATCGCTATATTTTGCTGTTAAGCGTGTGAAGGCTGCGGTAAACGTTAAGAGAAACGGAAACGTTGAAGGTCGGCATTAAAAAAATAGCGATGCACACCACTCACTTGCGTGCACTCGAGCATTTATGTGTTAGCTTGTGGCAGATATTCAATCATATAAATATATGTATATGTGGCAAAAATAATCCTTACTTCACTATACGAATAAGAAACTTTTTTTAATATTTAAATAAAACCACTGTGTTCAAATCTAAACGCAGTTTAAGGTCATCTTAAACTGCGTGCTTCAAGGTACGTCTAAATATTTTTAAAAATCCTTTTTAAGTTAGTAGCACTGTCTTTAGTATATGTTTCAAATTTCATGCCTATATGTTTAGTGGTTTATGTTCAGTGGCTCGTTTTCGTGAGCAACAAAGATAGGTTTTTCGATCAGCCATTATATCCACGACGGTGAATAAAAACGGTGACCGAGAACAATTTTTTAAGTTTGCTGATTAGCCAGAAGCTTAAGGAGTACAGGAAGGAAGAGATACGTATTTTCCGGAGGAAAGAAGAAAGGCAGATAAGCGCAATCATGAGAAGATTGAGATGTGAGCAACAAGTTGTGATATATGAAGGGGTTAAAATTACAGTTTTGTAAGTCACATTGACATCGTTTTACACAAATAGAAGGAAGAGATACGTATTTACAGGAGGAAAAAAAGAGAGGCAGATAAGCGCAATCATGAGAAGATTGAGATGTGAGCAACAAGTTGCGATATATGAAGGGGTTAAAATTACAGTTTTGTAAGTCACATTGACATCGTTTTACACAAATAGACCCTTTTCAAAAGGCACTGTTGTAAATTCTGGAAAGAAGAAATCGTGATAACATCGTTGAAAGGGTACTATCATGATCGTAATATAACATAGAGACTTGATCAGAATTTATTGTGGATCAAAATACCCCTCCTTTAGGGTACCCAAAATGACTTACACCACTGTAAGTTTTCAGAACCATTGACTTACACCACTGTGAAGTTAAAAATTGTGAATGGAAAAATCAAGGACTTGCACCAGTGTGATTGTTAATGAAATAGTCTTAAGTTAACTTGAACATTTGATAAAATATTATTTATTCATACAAAATATTACAAAAGATGAAATGAATAAAAAAAAAACATTATGATTTATAAGAAGAGTGAAACGCGCAAACATCGCGATCAAAACTAAAAAAATTTGTTGATGAAAAAAAAACAATTATTTCAAATTTTTGGATCTGGATCAACAGTTTCTACTTCATCCAGTGGACCAACATCTTCAATCTCTTCACATTCCTTAAAAGTCGTCTTTAAGCAACGAAAGAAGTTGTGATGAATCGGTGGAATGAACGGCAGAGGGTCAAGCATGTCCTTTTTCTTTGCTTCTGTTACCGGCCTCCCATTCGGAAACAACAAGTCTTGATATACGCCAGCAAAAGATTGTCTTCTACCAGCTCTTCCTGGTTTGAGATTGAGTTGGAAGAAAGGAATGAACTCATTTAACGTTTCCTTATAATAAAGAGTGTATGGTTCATCTTAAACAATTCTAATCCACTGGATTTTCAACCAGTTGACGGCCCCTTTTTCATCACGACCCATTTAAAAAAACATAATTAAAAAACTATAAAACCAAACCAACCTTCTGTATCTGATATGCTTTCGCCCTCTCCACGCTCCCATTCATCACTCGATTCAATATAATCTAATGGATCATCAGAGGATTCTTCAAAATCCATTGCTTGACTACAAAACAGTACACACGCGCGACCAGTCGAACGATGGAAATAAACAACAGTTTACAAACAAAATGGTGTAAGTCAGACTCACGCCATTGTGTTGTTACGCAAAACAGCCATCTACCGTCATAGAGATTAGAGCCCTGCGTAGGTGCACTTAAAACCGGTTTCAAAACATTTGTTCATTTCACACTACACTGCACTGTCTTGCTTGCTGCAAAGAAATCATGTGTGTGATTGCAGCGAAGACGAACAAAACATGATAGAGCAATAAAAAACAGATCATTGATATTGTTGATCTAAGATATCGTTTTTAGAGAGCTCACTGCAGTCAATGCAACGAAAGCTTGTTCACTGGCAATAGATGATTTATATCAGAGAACGAATACGATGCTGGCGCGAACACTAGGTAAAAATGGGTCACGCATCATTATTTAACAGTGCTAGGAGGTTGCTGAATTCAAATCTGAAGTCAGAATTTTAAAAATAAAAATGGGTAATAGGGCTGCCACCTATTTTTTTTATTCTTACAAATGCTATGCTGGTGCGAACATCAGCTAAAAATGGATCGCTGAATCGGAATCCGTTGTCAGAATTTAAAAATAATGTATTTTTTTTATATTTGGATTGCCACCTAATAATATGTATTTTTAAAAGTTTTAAACATCATTTACCAGTGTTAGGGGGTCGCTGATTTAGAATCTGAAGTCAGAATTTTAAAATTCAAGATGGTGGATAGGGTTGCCACTTCATTTTTTGCATTTTTATGAATTCAGGGCTGGCAAAAAAAATTTTAAACCAAAAATGGGTCGCTGAATCCGAATCCGTAGTCAGAATTTTAAAATTATAAAATTTTGAAATAATAGGGTTGCCACCTAATAATATGTATTTTTAAGAGTTTTAAACATCATTTATCAGTATTAGGGGGTCGCTGATATCGAATCTGAAGTCAGATTTTTAAAATTCAAGATGGTGGATAGGGCTGCCACCTTAATTTTTTGCATTTTTATGAATTCGGGGCTGGTAAAAATAAATTATACGCCAAAAAGGGGTCGCTGAATCCGAATCCGTGGTCAGAATTTCAAAATTATAAAATTTTGAAATAATAGGGCTGCTTTTACTTTTTAAAATAAAAATGAATTCGTAAAAATAAAAAAATTATGGTGGCACCCTATCCACAATCTTGAATTTTAAAATTCTGACTTCAGATTCGAAATCAGTGACTCCCTAACACTGTTACATGATGTTTAAAACTCTTAAAAATACATATTATTAGGTGGCAACCCTATTATAAAAAAAATTACTAAATTTTTAAATTCTGACAACGTATTCGGATTCAGCGACCCCTTTTTGGTGTATAATTTTTTTTTGCCAGCCCCGAATTCATAAAAATGCAAAAAATTAAGGTGGCAACCCTATCCACCATCTTGAATTTTAAAATTCTGACTTCAGATTCTAAATGCGACCCCCTAACACTGATAAATGATGTTCAAAACTTTTAAAAATACATATTAGGTGGCAACCTTATTATAAAAAAAATTACTTGATTTTTAAATTCTGACAACGGATTCGGATTCAGCGACCCATTTTTAATCTTGAAAATCTTGAAGTTGGTGTAAAAAAATGTCTAGTTAGGCGCTGACGACCGCTGATTAAAATTATCAAAATGATCAAAATGATCCAAATGATCTATTGCCATATATTGCTTTTTATTTTTTTATTTTATTTATTTTATTGCTCATCCTACCCTTAACGATTAAATTTCATTGCTTGTGGTGTTGACGAACAAAAACACGCCATGCTTGGATTGCCGAGAGAGACAGTGTGTATTGCTTGTCGTTGTAGGCTTTCGTTTGGTGTTGAGCAAATCAAACTCTCAAGTGTTAGTAGATGACAGTCAACTGTGAGCAATGCAATAAATCACAGTGTGTGTACGTTCAAATAGATGCACCGACGCAGGGCTTTAATAGAGATGAAGCTCTGACTCACTTCAATATTTCTATTAATGGATTGGAGTCTCTAGATCGAGTTTCCGTACCTAATTCAATACGTCTGAAAAATTGACTTACACCACTGTAACTTTAACCCCTTCATATAACTTTGAATATTATTCATTTATTCATTTATATTATTAATTTTATATGAATAATTTTATATAAATATGTACTAGGGTGGGCCGATTTGATGAATTTATGTTTGTGCAATTTTTCTAGTTAGAGGACAAAAAAAAGATTCTTGAAGGTTATATTTTTTTCTCTGTGAAATAAAAACTACCCCCCTTATTTTTAATTATTTGTTATTTTCCAACATTTTAGTACTAAACCCCCCCCCCTAATGATTCGATTTTTTTGGTAATCTGATGCCACCAAAAATTTCACGGCTCATAAAACCCTTTGCAAAATTGGAATGAAAACGTGATTTTTCAAATTGTTTGGAGTTTAGAAACTATAAAAAAAAACTTTTTGCTGTAAGCATTTTTTATTTGTTTCGTTCCATTGTGCATTATTGTCTGCAGAGTGGTGGCAATTGAAAGAGTTTTGTCTGAGCTAGGAATTGAACCTGGGGTACAGCGAGTTTCCTTAGCTAACGGGTGTTACGAGTGGTCCCACTATAAGAACAAAAAAATATTTTTTACTGACTCAAAGAATAGCGAGTTCACATTTTCCTTTTTTGACGAGCTTGTTGTAGCTGGTAAAGAAAAAAATTTAACTCTTTTTTTCAAATGCCTAAAAATATGCCGTGCGAATATAACATTTGAAAATACTTTTTGATTGAAAAGATGAACTCTTGCTTTTGCCCAACCTTTAGCTATTTTCTTGCGCGCATTATTTTAAGCCACACATTTTATGCTTTCCTTATTTTTTTTCCATTTCGTGCAGCTTTACCTGGCTGGCTGATCCATTTTTTTGGTATCCATTTTTTTACTGTTTTCATCATTTATGATGGCGTGGCTGACGTGGTTGAGCAGCCAAGTGTTGGTGAAATACAGAAAATCTACGTTGAAATGTAGTTTTAATTAATATCTGAGCAGCCAAAATGAAGGAAAATAACTAGTGTCCGACCGATTATTCGGTTTTGGTTTTGGTTACGGCCAGTTTCGGTCTTTTTTGTCAGTTTCGGCTAGTTTCTATTGTATTCTTATAATTCTTAATATTTCTATTCTTATAATACTAAACCTTTAAATAAATAAACTTTGTTTTGTAGTTCCATAAAAATATACATTGTAGGTACATACCAGAGATCTGCAATTAATACTTAAAACTAAGTAGTACTCGAGTACTATTCGTTCACAACTCAGTGATTCAAATCAGAGATTTGCAATGAATCACATTTTTGAATCATGATCCACTTATTCAAAAATGAGTATGAATAAGAATAAGTCATTAATTTTCATATCGAACATTTTTCGTTGCTTAAATTTTTGTTCATTGTATTTATAATTTAATTCATTTTACTTGTATTAATCCATATTGATAAACTGTTTCTATTTGTGAATCAATCAAGTATTTGATTGCTTAAATTGAACATATCATTATCAAAAAAATCAATATTCATTTGCTACTTAACCTCACTTAACGTCGCATCTATGGGCACCTGCTGCGAAATCTGCAAGTCAGAATGGACTACGGTGGGAGCCTTTATCTCTCCAACCTTTACCATGGAAAATGTGCTGGATTGTCAGCCAGGATTAGTGATGCCCTTAATGGCACCTCATCAAATGGACTGCAATGGTTTTGCTCGAAGTGCCGCAAAATAACCACAAGTCATCTGCTGCAAGTTCTTGCTGACGTCAAAAAGTCGGCTTTCAACATTGTGGACGAGGTGAAGCGCCTGCAAAGTGTCGTTGTCACTCACTCAGAATGCTGCATTAAACTAGAAAACATCACTTCTACTTTGAATGATAGCAAAGCCACCGATCACAGCCAACAAAATACTGGTGGAACCAAAATCAACCTTTCTCAAAAGAGAAAAAGAATGGATAAGGTAATTGATTCAGAAAAAAGCATCAACATGGCCACCACGCTTGTATCCGAAAACTGCTCAACAAGTGACAAAAATATGTTTCTTACGACAGACTGCCAGAACACTGACCTCAGTCACCCCAGTCCAAGGGACACAAATATCCTTTCACCTGGGCCCTCACATCATCAACAAATTATTCCTAATCACCCTTTGGCGTCCATGCAATGTGAACCACTGGTTGATGTGGCAGTTGTCGCTCCATCAAATGTTAACACCGTATCATCATTGATTAATGCTCCAGATTCGAACTTAGTTGTCCACGACCTATGCAGTCCTGTAAAACACACTAATCAATTGCCTATAGTTTCGCCTAATCAAACTAAAACGCCAAAACAGCCTCTCGAGGCCACTGAATGTGGCCCATTGGTTGATTTGGTGGCAGTAATCCGGCTACCTCGAAAATCCATCTTTGTTTTGAGGCTAGCTCCCGCCACAAGTATTGAAAATATTCTAGCATATGTTCAAAATAAGATTCCGCATTCAGGTTCAACCATCACTTGCTTAAAGTTCACACAAAAACCTCAACAGGATATCGCTTCGTTCAAAATCTATGCTCATGAGTCAGACTAAGCTCAAATAATATGCAAAAACTTTTGGCCTTTCGGGGTCCTAGTTCGTGACTTCATTCCACGTCCTAGGCCATCTCACCATTTAAACAACCAGACTCTAAATGACTTCCCCTCAATCTCTTCAAAAAACTAACGAACTGTGTTTTTACAACTGAGTGTGCCTCAAATGCAAATCCAGATTTACCATCAAACGGCAACACTGTCAAAAATTATTATAAATTCTTCTACCAAAATTTGTCTGGGATGCGCTCTAAACTTAATACAACGCACTCTTTTTGCACTGAAAATGATTTTGATGTATTGATACTAGTTGAAACCTGGCTTACCAATGATTTTTTTGATGAGGAGATTGCTGACCCATCTATCTTCCAAGTTTATCGCAAGGATCGTTCTGCTGTTCAAACTGGTTGCTCTAGAGGTGGGGGAATTGTTATTATCGTCCGTAAAAATTTATGTTCATTGCTATGCAATATTGACACGTTGAATGGATTAATTGACCAGGTTTGCATATCCATCCTTCTTCCTAAAGGAAAGATTTTTGTTTGTGACTCATACATCCCGCCAACCAGTTCCAATGAAATCTATAGTGCACACGTCAACAATATATTAACACTATCCGCAGATGATGAATGTAAACATTTTTGCGTCGTTGGAGATTTTAACCTCAGCAAATTAAATTGGGCCTTTTCAACCGATGACAACGTATACTTACCAACAAATGTTAACCATGCTTATGAAATTCATCTCATCGATAGTTTTTTCAGTTTGGATCTTATACAAATTAATACCATTTTCAATAATTAATAATAAAAATTCAATTTACTCGATTTAATTTTTATAAATAAGTCACTTAGTTTTGATTTATATGAGTGTCCTTTCCCTATTTCTGAACATAGTATTCATCACTCAGCCATTGCCTTTAATATTAAATTTTATGAATTTCTCAGTGTTACTAGTTCTGCAAAACATCATTGTGATTTTAAAAATTGCAATCTTGGAACTATTAATCGGCTCATTACTGATATTAATTGGGAATCATTGTTGGATAATTTGGATGCTTCTGGTTGCTATGATATCTTTCTTAAGCACCTATCTAATATCTTCGCAACTAATATTCCTTTTAAGACCAAATTACATAAGCTTCCTTGGTATACAAGAGGGTTGAAAACACTGAAAAATTTAAGGAATAAATCTTTCAATGCATTTAGACGAACTGGAAACCTCGATTGCAAAGCAAAGTATTTACATCTCGCTCGTGAATTTAATTTTTTGAACAAATTTCTTTATAAGCAGTACATTCTTAGCATTGAAAATCGTATACAAACGGGTGCCAAGTCCTTCTGGAGCTTTATTAAATCTAAAAATTTTCATCAACTATCCCCTCTTCTATGTTTTATATGGATAAAATATCAAACTCTGCTGCTAAAACAGCTCAATTGTTTGCTGACTACTTTAAGTCTAATTTTGACCAAAATTTGGCTTCTGTTAACCCTCAGGTTGTTGATAATATTGACTCCTGCGCTAACTTTGGCTACTTATCGGTCTCCCTGTCTGACGTTAAAACAGCTATTGCCTCCCTGAAAAATTCAGTTAAGTGCAATCTTGATGCTCTTAGTGCTTATTTACTTAAACAATGTGTTCATTCTTTATCCGTACCAATTTATATATTTTTCAATAAATCATTAAAATCTGGTAAATTCGTTGATAAATGGAAAGTTTCGCTTATCACACCCATATTCAAGGCTGGCAACAAGCACGATGTTCTAAACTATAGACCGATCTCAAAGTTGTAACGTTTCAAAGCTTTTTGAAAAAATTGTTAAAGATACTTTAACTAAAGATAAGATACTAAAGGTACTTTGCTATAAAAAACTCAATTTGTCCAAACCAACATGGATTTGTATCTGGCAGGTCAACTACAACTACAACTACACTAAAGTGTCTTCACAAATTACTGCATCTATTCTTTTGAAGATCGGCACCAACTTGATGTCGTTTACTCTGACATCTATAAGGCTTTGGACAGGTTGTCACACGATATTTTATTGCTCAAGCTTGCCAAGATTGGTTTTCATTCCATTTTTGTATCTTGGATAAGTTCATACCTCTCAAATAGGATTTCTTATGTTGTCATTGACAATGTAAAATCTTCGCCATTTTTAGCAGTGTCTGGGGTTCCACAAGGTAGCATCCTTGGACCATTACTTTTTGTTATCTTCATTAATGATGTTTCTTAATGCTCAATTTTCACTTCACGCGGATGATCTTAGTGTTTTCCTTAAAGTTAAAAGTGATTGCGACGCTTCTCGTCTCCAGTCTGATCTTGATAATGTCTTTTCCTAGTTTAAACAAAACAAACTATCTCTTAACCTCGGAAAATGTTATGTTGTCTCTTATTACAAGCTCCACTCACCAACTATTTTTGATTATAATTTTGATAACACTAAGTTAGCCAGATTATCAGAAATTCGTGACCTTGGTGTAATTTTTGATTCTAGCTTAACTTTTAGTTCTCACTTAAATAGAATTATCCCCAAAGCATATTCACTTTTAGCGTTTCTTAGGCAAAACAGCGTTGGGTTTGTTGACCCTTACACACTAAAAACATTATATACTTCCCTTGTTAGATCTAGCCTTGAATACGCTTCATTTATTTGGAGTCCTTTTTACTCGATACATATTGCTAGACTGCAAAAAGTTCAAAAAAGATTCTTAAAATTTGCTTTGCGCTCTTTTATTTTTCCTGAACCTCTTTCCTCATATAGGACACGTCGGTTGCTTATTGGTCTATCATCTCTCGAAGATAGAAGACTACTGCATAGTATCATGTTTACTTATGATCTGATTAATGGAAATGTTATTTGTGAAAACTTACTTAAATTAATATCATTTAATATTCCGCAAAAGTCGTTACGGAGCTCGAATTATTTTTACATTAGCTGTCATAGAACTAATTATGCAACTAATGAGCCAATTAATAGAGCTCTTATAGCTTTAAACAGTATCTATAATAACTTACTCCATTTTTCTATGCCCAAAGCTGCTTTTAAAACCACTATTACAGTGTTGTTAAATAGAAACTAGTTGTAATCTTTATTTTTATTACTTATTAAATTATGTTTGCTTAGTCTGTAAGGATATTATTCATAGACCAAATAAATAATCTGTATCTATCAAGCCTAAAGATGCTTTTTAAAACCACTATTACACTATTGTTAAATATAAACTAGTTTGTTATACTTTATATTTGTTATTTATTAAATTACTATTGCTTAGTCTGTGAGGATTATTGTCCATAGACGTTAACAAATAAATAAAAATATAAAAAATAAAATAAGAGTTTCCAAAGTAGTACTCATATGTTAATGATTCGAAAAAAAGTGAATCACATTTTTGACTCATGAGCCACTTACTCAACAATGAGTATGAATAAGTATAAGTAGTTTCCAAAGTAGTACACCCATGTGATTGATTCGAAAAAAAGTGAATCACATTTTTTAATCATGAGCCACTTGCTTAAAAATGAGTATAAATAAGTATAAGTAGTTTCCAAAGTAGTTTTGTGATTGATTCGAAAAAAGTGAATCACATTTTTTAATCATGAGCCACTTACTAAAAAATGAGTATGAATGAGTTCAAGTAGTTTCCAAAGTAGTACTCATACGTGATTGATTCGAAAAAAGTGAATCACATTTTTTAATCATTAGCCACTTACTCAAAACTGAGTATGAATAAGTATAAGTAGTTTCCAAAGTAGAACTCATACGTGATTGATTCGAAAAAAAGTGATTCACATTTTTGAATCATGAGCCACTTACACAAAAATGAGTATAAGTAGTTTTAAAACAAAGTGAATCAAATTATTATAGAAGAATTAAATATTAAGGGTAGCCATCCTATAATAATATGTATTTTTAATAATTTAAAACATAGGGCGTGTTCGTTTCTCGAAAAGATGTTGCATTTTTTCTGCCATCTTTGAAAAATCTGAATTTTTCTTCTTTTGAGGTCAACATTTTTGCGAAAAGAAAACTATTCAATTTTAGATGTCACTGTTTTTATTCTCAAGAGGGCAGAATTGCCAAAAAGGGCAGAAAAAATGTTGCATTTTTTCGAGAAACGAAAACGCCAATAGTTTAACAATGTTAGGGGATCGCTGATTTCGACTCTGAAGTCAGAATTTTAAAATGTAATATGGTTAATAGAGTTGCCACCATAATTTTTTATTTTTACGAATTCGGTGCTGGCGCGAACACTAGGTAAAAATGGGTTGCTAAATCCGAATCAGTTGTCAGAATTTCGAAATTATGTCATTTTTTTATAATAGAGTTACCACCTAATATGTATATTTAAGAATTTTAAACATCTTTTAACAGTGTTAGGGGTCGCTGATTTCGAATCTGAAGTCAAAATTTTAAAATTTAATATGGGTAATAGGGTTGCCACCTTAATTTTTTTATTATTACGAATTCGGTGCTGGCGCGAATACTAGTTAAAAATGGGTCACTGAATCCGAATCCGTTGTCAGAATTTCAAATTTATGTAATTCTTTTATAATAGAGGTGTCACCTAATACGTATTTTTAAGAATTTTAAATATCATTTAACAGTGTTAGGGGGTCCCTGATTTTGAATCTGATGTCAGAATTTTAAAATGCAATAGGGTTAATAGGATTACCATCGTAATAAGAAATAATTGGCCATTTCAGCCCTAGAATGGACTTTGACCGAGCTTCTATAGCCGAGCCACCTCAATTTTTTTATTTTTACGAATTCGGTGTTGGCGCGAACACTAGGTAAAAATGGGTCACTGAATCCGAATCAGTTGTCAGAATTTCAAAAGTATGTCATTTTTTATAATAGAGTTACCACCTAATATGTATATTTAAGAATTATAAACATCTTTTAACAGTGTTAGGGGTCGCTGATTTCGAATCTGAAGTCAAAATTTTAAAATTTAATATGGGTAATAGGGCTGCCACCTTAATTCTTTTATTATTACAAATTCGGTGCTGGCGCGAACACTTGAATTTCAAATTTGAATGAAATTACAGAATTTCAAAATTATGTAATTTTCTTGATATAGGGTGGCCACTTATTAACTATATTGAATTTTAACATTCTGACTTCAGATCATTGGCGTCGGAAGCGGGGGGCCAAGGGGGGCAGTCGCCCCCCACTTTTTTAGCTAGTTACACAATTTAAAAGGAAAACTTCAAAAGTTATTCAAAATATCAGTTTTTTTTACAACGATAATATTTTTGTATTATTTATTTTCCTCTTCTTTCTCTCTTCTTCATAAGCATGCTTGCGGATAACCATTTTTTTTTCTCTGTGTTTGCAAAAAGATAAAACAAAATATAGAGTTTCTACTGCAAACCCACCACTTCAGTTTAAAAGCACCCTTAAGTATGTAGCTTAATGCTTGTTAATTTTGCAACTCTGGTAAGAAAAAATTTTACATGTTCTTAGGGGCTTTCCATATTGGACGACATGTTGTACGATAAGTTAGATGGAAAACTAATGGGACTATTTGATTGAGCGTTCGAACGATCCAACTTGTAAAGCAACATCATTAATTGCAAGCTCTCAAGCAGAACACATCCCGCTAATAGCTAAGCAACTTTTAGATGCCCTAACAATTGAGCAGTAATTTTACATAATTGTACAATATTGTACAATCGGCAGAAAAAAACCAAAAATTCGATCAAACAGGTTGATATTTTACTTTTTTTTTATTTTTGCAAGTTTACACCAGCTTCACTCAACCGACTCACTTTGATTTAACATTCGGTGAGTCGGTTGAGTGAAGCTAGTGTAAACTGGCACTTTGTAAATCTTATTGTACATTTAAACAGATCTTGACACTCTGGAATCGTTGGAAAACATTGTAATTGAAGCCTTCAACGGAAAAGTGCCTTCTGAACAAAATCTAAAAACAAAACTAGATCTATATGCAGATGACTTTTTTGCAGATGAAATTGCTGAAGCAATTGCCTGGCCAAACACCTTCAAATTGTAGTGGCATTGTATCCCAATTTGCGAAAAATTCGGATACTGTGAAAAAACTATTAAATGAAGTTGAAAAACTTATTTCTTTGCTTTTGACTGTGCCTGCATCAGCAGCTTCATCTGAGCGTTCTTTTAGTGCACTAAGGCGACTTAAGACGTATCTTCGAGCAACTATGACACAGAAACGACTCACTCATGCAGCACTTATACACATTCACAAAGATAAAACCGAAGAATTGAATTCGATGGAGGTGGTGAAAGAGTTTGTTTCTCGCAAGGACAGAAAGAAACATTTTGGAATAATTTGTACCTTATTGCATTTAAACCATGTAAAGATATACATAGTCTTGCTTTATAAAAGCAACCATTATTTCTTATATTTTCATATTACCATATGAAAGATCCTTTAAAGAATGATCTCTAATATTAAAATTGGAAGAACTTTTAAAAATAATGAAATTTTAATATTTTTTATATATTTTTATATTTTTTTTATTTTAAACTGAAATAAAAAATATGTTTGTTCACATTCATGTTTCTTTGAAGAAATTTTGGTGAACTTTTTTTTGCACCACCATTTGTACTGCCCCCCCAGATGAAATTAGCTTCCGACACGCTTGCTTCAGATTCGAAATCAGCGACCCACTAACACTGTAAAATCTGTGTCAACAAGGAATAACGACTAAGCTCAAAATATCGTAAAAAAGCGATATAGCATTTTCTTCATTGCCAATCTTTGAAAAAATGCAGGAAAATATTTTTTGCACAGAATAAATAACTACTTAATTCGGCACCTATTACCGTTTTTAAAGTTTCATATATTTCAGGAAAAAGGTCGAAATTAGTACAATAAAAATATCGTTTTTTACGATAATTTGAGTTTAGTCGTTATTCCTTGTCGACACAGAAATTATGTTTAAAATTCTTAATAATACATATTATTAGGTGGCAACTCTTAATATTTAATTAATTCTATACTTACTTGAATCACTTTGCTTTGAATCAATCACATATGAGTACTACTTTGGAAACTACTGATACTCATTCAAACTCATTTTTGTGTAAGTGGCTCATGATTCAAAAATGTGATTCATAGCAAATCTCGGATTTGAATCACTGAGTTGTAATCGAATAGTCCTCGACTACTACTTATTGCAGATCTCTGGAGTGGAATTAAGGAAAAGAAAACGAAATATTTCTATTCCTATAAGAATAAACCTTTAAAAAAATATACTTTGTTTTGAAGTTTTATAAAAATATACATTGTAGGTGCATACTATTTTTAGTGTGTACGAAATAAAATTAAAAATTATCTCTTTTCAGAATAAACTTTAATATTAATTAATATTAATATTTCAATATTTAAAGAATACTTTTTTTATATTAAATTATTTTCTTCAATGAATGAAATGATATTTTTGCTTCCTTTTAACCCTCCATCCGTCCTTTTTAATCCACAGGGATAGATTACTTCAAGTAGCACTAAATTTAGAATTATTCTGAACATAGAATAAGTAAATAAAATTAATAAAGAAAGAATGTGTATTTAAAATTAGGTACCATTTAAACTATCAAACATTTAGAACTTGTAATTAAATTATATAAAATCAACATAGTTAATAAAAAACTATTTATAACTACTAATAAAAGGTTGAACTAATTTCGAATTTAAACATTTTTTATATTTATGCACTTGAATCCTTATAGTTGTGAGTTGCATTCACGGCTATTTTTATACGTTAGTAATGGAGGGTTAATATAACAAAAATTTATTTGTAAAAAACTTCAACTTTGATATTAATAACCAGTTTCGGTATCGGTTTCGGTTTCGGCCGAATATTATAAAATGGCCGAATATTCGAATTCGGTTTCGGCCAAAATTCCGGTTTCGGTCAGACACTAGAAATAACAGACAAAAAAAGACAAATAACTGCAGAACTAAGAAAACAAAGAATAGCAGTGAAAAATAGAAAGCAAATAAATAAAACTTAGCTAAATGCTTGTGCAAAGGTGCAAAAAATGTTGTTCTAATGAGCATAGATAGCAGCAGTCGCTATAGAGTTGCCATCATAGAAGTAGGCGTGGGAACAGCACATCTGCTGCTCGTGAGCGGTGTTTTGTTTTTTTTTTTTTAAAGAGCTCATCAAAATATTTCTGCATAGTTTTGAGCTAAGTTCTAATAAAATTTGAAGTACATCAGCATATTATTAAATATGCCTACACTTATGCTTTAGTCAATTGTTTTTTCTTTAATTTATCCCTCAATGCACTTACAAAAATAAATTTCATCGTTGTCAATAAGCCAGAGCCTACAGACGTGGCTAAATAAATTGATAAGTTTAGAAAGTTCCATATATAAGCTTATACATTCTGTCAAAGAAATACTGGGAATTGATTATTTAAAAGATCGCTTCAAGGGATTGTTAAAATTATTTTTGTCGCTAAGTTGACACAACTGTCCAGAACACTGAAGCTCAGTTTATCTCAAGTCTGTTTAGCTATTTTTTGTGTGATTTAGCGAATAAAGAATGTATCTCAAATTTAATAATAAATTTGATTTGGCGATAAAAAGAACTTACTTGCATTCGTAATAATGCAAAATAAGCGAAACTATGTTAACAAATGAGTTGGACGGGTGGATAAGGTGTTGGACCAGCACATCAGAGGACGTGTGTTCAAATCATGAACTGGCCAGAAAAGTTTTTTATTTTAAGTTGATATTTATTGCTTTTTTATTGAAAACTTTTTTCGGATTGAAAAATCTTTTTTGAATTGAAAAATTTTAATCTTTTCCTTGGATAGAAAAGTAATCTTTTTTTGGTGTTGTCCTATATGTAATCCAAAAAAGTTTAAAATTAAGTCCAACATTTTTAACCGTGTGAGAGTTATTTTTCACAAATACATATTTGATATTGTGTTGGATATAAAGTGAATATGGGGCATTCCACGGGAAATGGGAAAATGAGTTGTTTTCTTAAATAGATATTATTATAAGCAATTTATTTTTAACGGAATGTATAATAGTTAAATTTACATGATCTGTAAAAATTATTTAGAAAAAACAAGATTAAGTATTTTGTTCACTATAACAAGTTGTTGTTTATTGTGAACGAGTCGCACGATTTTTTTTACCAGTCACAACACGATGTCCCACCAGTCACAATTTCTACTTTCTATATTTTCTTGTGGAAGCTAAGAGTGGTGCTAATTTTTACTTTCTGTTGAAGTCTATTCAGGCCTGTAGCCAGGGGGGTACAAGGGGGTAATTCCCCCCTACTACAACCGTTTGCCTTCCCCTGGCCAAATCAGACAATGAAAAACTTTAAATGAATAACTAAAATGCATTTTGTTGATATATTTGTTTATTGCTTTAATATTAGTTTAGTATGAAATAACAAAAAATATACACATTCATCTTATTCATGACTTGAATATGTATGTGAAATTTGTTTAACAAAAAATTTCAGACAAATTTTTACAATTTTTCAAATTTCTACTGGGTCGCCAACATTTGCTACCAAAACATAAGATTTGAATTTTAATAATTTTTTAACCCGCATCCATAGGAACTTTTTAGAAATGAAAAGCACGTTGTGCACCAATTTGATGCAGATACAAAAAGAATATATAATTCATTGAAATGTTTTCAAATTATTTTTTTTGCATGATGAATGTTTATTAATTTTAAAATAAGAAAAAACTGCAAATCTTAATTCTAGCAAAAATTTAAAGAAGCAAAAGATTTAAATCAAAACATGCATGTTTGTTTTTAATATATAAATCTGAATAAAAAATTTACATCAATTCGATGCAAACGACGGATGCGGGTTAATTAAATAATTTTATTTGTTTTACTTAAAAAATGTCTTATAGCGTACTCTTTACTAAAAAAAAAAGTCTGACCTCACAGAATGCAGAATTTTTTAGATTCTGTAAATTCTGTAAATTTAGGATTTACAGAATGTTGACTTCTTTTTAGCTGAGGAAAGAATGGAAAAAATGCATTTTTTTTTTCATTTGATATTGAGTGCACTGTTGTTTTGAATTCCGATTTATTTACAATTGAGGTTATGTATAGTGCGTTACTGCATGGAATTTTTAAGAAATACTCATCGAGCTGGTAAATTTTATTAAAAGTAACCACTTTAATCAAAATTGTTTTGTATTCAATTTAAAAAAGTTTTCAAAATTGGAACATCTTGCTTCTCACAACTGTCATAGCATATAATATTACTGTCAAAATCATTTTTTTTTTTTTTTGGTATTACTAGTGAGCAGAATGCAGAACCGCCGAATTTTACAGGTCAGAAAATTCCGCATTTGTTATACTTTTGCGGTCAGAATTTTCGAGAAAAGAGCACGATTTATTTTGAGGTCAACATTTTTTTTTAGAAAAGAACGGAAAAAATGCAGAACTCTTGAAGAGGTCAGAAAAAATGTAGAATTTTTTCCAGAAAAGAATGCGCTTTTATACATATGTTAGCCTATTTCGCTACTCTTTCTTATATTTCTAGCCACTTTAAATAAATCTTGTATTTTTACCTTAATTTTATTACAAAGTCCTGAATTAACTTTGATATTTTTTTTTTATGTATTAATCTCCATGTATAAAAATATCTACATATCCATGTTAATATTATAAAATGAACTGTTTTTTAATAAATATGTGTAATGTATTCATTTCACATGTTAAAAAAATGTTTTTTTTTATTTAAATGAAAAAACAAAAAATGTCCCCCCCCAAAATTCATGCCTGCCCCCTCTGTCTTCTGGGTCTGGCTACAGGCCTGGTTTTCTCGTTATATTTTTTATGTTTTCTAAATTTTCTTTTCTAAACTAAAGAACAGAACTTTTGTTTTAAACAGTCTCATAAGTTTTTTTTTGACGTTTCGGACATTATGGATGTTTTAAGCGCACAAAACCCTTGTAAAACAAATCAAACCTAAATAGTTTTTCAAACTTGCGATCAAAATCTAGTTTCATAGTAAAAGTTACACATTTTTCGATTTTCGTTTAGACATGGAACTTTATTGCCTACAATACAGCTAACAATCTTTTCATAACTTAATTAATTTTGCATGGCAATAAATTTTTTTTTTCAAACAGAAATTTAAGTATGAAAAGAGTTTTTTCTTTAAAAATTGTATGTACAATTTTTTTCCCCAACACTGTTTGCTTAAACAAAAATTCACTTCATGCAAACCTGAAAGTATCTTGCGACCCACACTGAGAGCTCACACACGATCAAGATTACATACACGCAAACGCACAACAACAATGATCAATGCTTTTGAAAAGTGAGAGTGCAAGCTCACAAAGCAAGAGAGCTTTAAAACATAAATACGTATAGCAGCAACAATTACTAAATGCTCCAACTTGGAGCTAGTTGCGCTCTTTCGCTATCGTTAGCTTGCGCGAGCGCTACTTCAGTTTGAATTTTGCACCCGGTCGTGACGGTTGAATACGAACTTCAGTGCCACGGCGAAGTTTTTTTTTCCCCAAAGGCTTTTGACTAGCACAACTACTTATTTGTTGTTGTTGTTGTTGTAGTTTGTCTAACATACATACACAGAAAGTTTGCTGTTTTATTTTTTGTTTACTTAAATTTTTTTTGGAAAAATCTTGCCAGATATAAATAACTCGTTACTTAATTGGTATTCATTGAGTTATTAAGAATTCTGAAATTGTGAGTTAAAAAAGGAAAAGGAATGGAAAGTGAAAATATAAGAAAACAAATTAAAATATCAAAATAAAACATTAAAAACGTAGCAAAAAAATACTAAAAGCAAAATTAAATTTGTTAAAAGGCGACAAATATTTATGAAAAATAATCAAAAGTATTTTGAAGCGTGAAAATACTGACAAGCATAGCGACATAAATGATTCAAAAGCATTAAATATGCAATAATTTCAACATATATGTATCTTATACATAGATATATATACATGAATTTATTATTAATATAATGTAGATTTAAGTGATTTTATCAAAAGATATGCTCCACACCGATCCTGAGGCAATCTAGTTGCTGCTTGTTTGTGTTATTATTGTTGTTGTTGTTGCTGTTTTTTTTTTGTTTGAGGTGCTAGGGTATTGTTGTGTAAGATAAAAAAAAACAAAATTTAGAATTATGTTTATATGTATTTCTATACTATGTGCACAGCTGATATAGCTATAGCTACTGCTGCTGCTGTGCGCTCAACGAAAGTGACTCACATTTAAGCAGCAGACAATTTTTCATGCATTTTTACTGCTTCCCTTTGGTTTCGTTTATTTTTAGAAACAACATGTAAAATAATCAAAAACGCCATTTGGAACGTTGACGAAAAAAAAGAAAAAAAAACAAAATTTAAAACAATTGTCAGCAATTAAAGAACGTGTGTTTTTGTGTTGTTAAAATTATAGGAAAGTAAAAAAAAATAAATTAATAATAAGATTTAATTCGATTAGAGTAAGCTTTGGCTGTCAATAGTAGATGGAAGTCATTGGAAAATTACTTTGAATTCCACATGAAGTCAGCCGCACTTTCTTATGTCATCGAAACGGAATTCTTTATGGTATATTGTTTTCAAAATAAATACGTATGTGTCATGACTTCTAACAATGATATTGATGTCTAGAACAACTTCCAATGACTTCCAATATGGCATCTATCTATCATCTGGGAATATCCAATATCTGCTCTTTATCGGAAAGATTACGATTTCCGGGGCGCCGCAATTTGACAATGGATTCAGGAAGGTCATTAACAAAAAATAAGAATGACTGATGGAAAAATCGATTAATCGATTTGTTTTTAAGTTATCGATTTTTTAAGAAATTTTTTATTTTTTTATGTTTTAAGAAAACTATCTATTTTTTCTAAGTGTATAACCGATATTGCTGATTAAGGTGTTATTTGAAAGGTAAGACATAAAGCTTTTATATCAATTTTAAATGAATCAAATCCGTTGAGCATTTTATATTTTATAGCTATTTGTATGCAAAAGTAAAATATTTGCTTATATAAAACCGTTATTTCCTCAAAAACTACCGTTATTACTATGGATTATGAAAAGTAAATTATTGAAGCCTAAAAATTTATCTATCGTTTGGGATAAAAAACATATGATTTATTTAATTTTTGATGTGTTTTTTTGTGATGAAATGATTTGTCCTTGTACAGAACGTTGTTAAATTCAAGCATATTTACCTTAAGCCTGGTTTTCACTAGGTCAGTTTTCAATCACAAATGTTGCCAATCTAATGGAAACGTATTGTCATTTACATTTGTTGTCATATATGACCACTGATTGCCATATAAAATCACAAACAAGTGAGAACAGATAGAATTTTGCTAGTCAATCAAAATATCGTTGTATGACAACAAAAATCGAAATGCCAACATGTTGGCATTTTGTGTCAGTTGTTTCCTACAAAAAAAATTTTGTTTTCATTTTTTTTTTGTTTCACTGCTGGCAAAGTTTTTTAAATATTGTTATTTTAATTGGTTTAAAAGGAAAAGTGCACTTAAACAGGAATTATCGCCGGTGGCCGGTGTTGCTTCCAAGGGATTTGTTGCAGGACGCATTTTCGGGATTCACGTTGTTGCAGTCGCTTTTCCAGGAATTTGTCATTTGCGCGAATCTTGAAGACGTATCTTGCGATAGAACGTGCCGATGGTGCTTTTTGAACCAACACCGGCCACTGTGATAATCTATGTTTAAGTGCACTTTTGCTATTAATCTAATAAAATTAACAGTATTTTATAAATTTCACCAAAAAGAAACATTTTCTAACAATATCATATATAAAACATCAGCTGTTGATGAAAAAAGCACAACTGAACAAACCGATGGCATTTCACAAATAACATGAAAAGTGAAAACAGTATGGCAATCAATTGACACATAAATTCAACGTCAGTCTTTGACATTCAATTTTATGTCAGTTTTTGGGCTTCAATGAAAACGTATTTGACGTCATATGGTCAAGATGCCTACTGACATCAGTGATTGTTGTCATTGGCCGCATTCAGCGCAGACAACAGTTGGCAACTGTTGTGTGAAAATTCGCTGAACTGTCGAATTTCGGGAGCGCTAACTAAAACTGATCAGGCAGCGGACGCCACTTAATCGAGCGAACAAATTCTATGCTACATGAACACAACTGTTTGGTTAACTGTCAAATACTGCTACTGACGCTGTTAAATCAATAAACACAGAAAGAACGCAGCAAATTTAAGTGAGAAACCTTTTTAATAGAATTAAATTTACATAAAAATTATATATAATTAAATTGAATCTAACTTCTGACGCGTAGAGTAACAACACATTCAGAGAAAAACATCGTAAACTTAGGTAGCGCTACCATTACAGTTCACAACAGTTGTCTACGCTGAATGCGGCCATTGAAATTGACTTAGTGAAAACCAGGCTTTAGTTTTTTTGTATTCTAATTCCATATTTTCTTATATCACCATTACAATAAATGTCGGTTCTTCAGGCAACATTCTAGCTGTAATATTTATTTAAATGAATAGGACTTTCTAGTCAGCGAAAAAAATTTGAAATTTTTAGTTGATCAGTTTTGGGCAATGCAATAGCAAATAGCAATTTTTATTAATTTTATGTAATATAGTGTAAATTGTAAAGAAAATATATATGTATAAAATTTATCAAATGAAAGGTTAAATTGTAAGCTTTAAAAATAAAATATAATTTTAGTACCTTAATGACGCAAATTTAGTAGAAAATAACGGGTTTTTTAATTACAAATTTCAAATATGAAATAGTTTCGCTTATAAAATTACAAATGCGCTTGCAATGATATAAGTATTGCATATCATTGAAAAGGTCATTTAATTATCTTTCAAATGACATACCAATTTTTTAGATTTATTGGATAATGGCAAAGAAATGTATGTTTTTTTTAAGATATTTTAGCAAAAAAAAAACTAAAAAACCGATAACTCGATAACTAGTTGAGTAATCGATTTTTGTCGGCCAAACATTTGTTTTTGTTGTTCTCTACCAGAAAACACTTTCAAATCGCGGCGCCCCGGAAATCGTGATCATACCTCTTTATCGACTTCATAGTTTTAAAAAAAACTAAAAAATCGATAACTCGATAGCTAGTTGAGTAATCGATTTTTTGTTCGGCCAAACATTTAGCTGTTGTTCTCTACCAGAAAACATTTTCAAATCGCGGCGCCCCGGAAATTGTAATCATGCCTCTTTATTGACTTCTAGTGCCTATTTCCAATGTGCAAATTGCATTGGAAATAATTCGCCACTACCGACTTCCAGAGACTTTATTCAAAAAAAGGCATAATTCTAGTTTATGGGCACCAAGCCGATTTTTTTTCAGGTACGTTTGTGCGGCGGCCGTGGCCTAGTGGGTAGAGTGAGTGGGTTTTAAGCTAAGGAGCCGCGGTAGCCCGGGTTCAATTCCCAACTCAAACAGAATGCTTTTTTCAATTGAATTAATTTTTCTGTTCGGTCGTCACCTTTCTGCAGACAATGGCAAACCTCAGAGAGTAAAAAACTGCCATGTAAAGCTTCTTGAGAACATAAGCCGTTCGGATCATTTGTGTTCAAACATTTAAAGTTGTTTTTCAGTACGACTTTAAAGTCTAGTCAAATTAAACCTAACTTTATTCACCAAAATTGGACGTTTCAACTCGGTTAGGCAAAAAAGAAACACATTATATGATATATTTAGTCAATTTAACTTCAACGTATGCTAAAATATCTAGTTAAACCGAATATAAATGTCCAATTTCGGGGAGTTAAGCTGGGTTTAATTTGACTAAAGTTTAAACTCGTACTGAAAAAATTGCCCTTAGGCAACATGCTACATAAATGTCTAATTTTAGATGGAATCATAACACCACCTTCAATACAGCTAGACAGATGTGGTTTAGTTTTGTTGAAAAACGCACGAGGATGCTGAGGAAAGATCTCTCCATTCTTATAGGCATTATAAAAGTACACTGCCCTAAAGGTAGGCATGCCTTAAGAAGGGGGGTCCATACGAATGACTTCTGTAGGAGTTGCAGGGAAGAGGAAGAGGAGGAGACGGTATCGCATCTCTTCTTTTCATGCCTTGCTCTATCCCGCAAAAGACAAAAGCATTTAGGTACCTTCTTTAGGCCCTTCTTTGATGATCTCAGAGATCTTGGGGAGGTAGACGTTAAGCGTCTAATACTTTTTATTATTAGTACGAAATGGATCCATGACAGTGCCTAGGCCGAACACACCCAAAATTTTAACAACACCATTGTAATGGTTCAGATGTGCTGGAGTAACATACGGACAACATTAGATTTTTTATATATATATACACACAGAGAAAAGTAGGACCACATAAAATCTATAAGATGTTTTCTTAAAATGTATTAAGATCAAGGGGTATGAGAGACGCAGGAAGAGAGGCATTTTTTAAGAAAAAAGCTTCTTAACCCTTTCATCAAAAGTTTTTTTAACCCGTCGTCAATAAACATGGGTGTGTTAAGCACGGGCTTCAATAAATTTTGGATTAATTTTCTTGATCTCTAATTTTAATAACAAAAAAAAATGTTTGTAAAGAACAGATTATGTTTTATTTTTCTTTTTCAAACTAATATATTATTGACTTAATAAAAAAACATTAAAAAAATTATTATGGATATAGTTTTTATTTTTAATATCACTTTTTTTCGCGGGAGTGACACACCCAGTTGAATGGCTGTGTGACAAAAAATATGTTCATTGACGGCGGGTTAAATTTATTTAAAAAGATTTATTTTTAACTTCTTATAAAATACATTTTTTCTAGAAATTTATTTATTAGGCATTTCTTCTTAATAAAATTTAAGAAGATAGCTTATAGTGCCATATAAAAAAATCTTCTTAAATTTATTTAAATATTTTTAAATAAATTTATTTTAATTTTCTTATTTCTTATTTCTTTCTTAAAGAATAAAACCTAGTAGCTGTACAAGATTTCTACTTAAGCAAAATCAAGAAGAAAACCCAGTAGCTGTATAAGAATTCTTCTTAAACAAAATCAAGAAGAAAGCCTAGTAGCTGTAAAAAAATTCTTCTTTAACAAAATCAAGTAGAAAACCTAGAAGCTGTATAAGATTTCTTCTTAAACAAAATCAAGAAAATCTAGTAGCTGTATAAGATTTCTTCTTAAGCAAAATCAAGAAGGAAACCTAGTAGCTGTACAATATTTCTTCTTAAACAAAATCAAGAAGAAAACCTAGTAGCTGTACAATATTTATTCTTAAACAAAATCAAGAAGAAAACCTAGTAGCTGTATAATATTTCTTCTTAAACAAAATCAAGAAGAAAACCTAGTAGCTGTATAAGATTTCTTCTTAAACAAAATCAAGAAGAAAACCTAGAAGCTGTATAAGATTTCTTCTTAAACAAAATCAAGAAGAAAATCTAGTAGCTGTATAAGATTTCTTCTTAAACGAAATCAAGAAGAAAACCTAGTAAATCTATTAGGTTTCCTTTTTAAATTTATTTAAGAAGACAAAGCCAATAACTTTAAGAAGAAAATCTTTTTGGGTAAAACTATAGAGAAATCTTCTTAAATTTGATCTGCATTTATAGGATTTTATGTGGCTATTTTTCTGTGTGTAGATAACCACAAGCATGTACAAATTTGAATAGTAACGTATACTCTTTTATTGTACTCTTCTTTAGCATAAAACTTAAAAAAGCTTCTTTTGCAAAGAAAAGAATATAATCTTTGTTTTTAAGTACACGCCTTTGTTAATTCAATAAAATTTCGTCGCTGTCACAAAGAAGTTTTGCCTTTGGGCACGATTTAACCAACAAAAGTCTTTGTGACAAGTGCGTTTTCGTTAGTTTTACATACTTTTTTCTCGGTGTAGCAAGGCTACATAAATTTAGATAATAATAAAAATTTTTCGTTTAAAAAAAAATGTTAAAAACTGATTAGCTTGCGTGTGCCGAAAATGTACTTGTTTAACCGAAAAGGTTCATGTGTGAACTCTAAACTTTTTTAATAATTTTTGTTTTACGTGTAAGTTATTTATGTAGATCAATGTAAACTTTTATACCTGCAGCTAATGACCTTGTGAGGCTTCATTCTTAACCCACTTGCATGACAAACTGATAGCGTTTATATTTTTTGCGTGAATTACAACAAAAAGAAAAATATATCAACCGCAATTTTATCTAGTTACTGTTTTGAGATCGCAAATACAGCAGCTCTTTTTTCTTACAACGAGATAGCACGTAATCAAAGGCATACAACCACAATTAAAACAATTTGAAACGAACACGAGATCTGGAATCCATAAATTTTTCTAAGTGACTTTTCCTTAGAAAAACTTGAAAATTTTTAAGCGAAAATAATAAACATTAAAATAAACATTACATAAAAATATATATGAAAAAAAATTTCCATAAATTTATTTATACAAAATTAAACAAAAAAACTTAGACATATAAAAATTAAAAAATTTTTTATTTAAATTGATGTATTTTTAGCAGATAGCCATGCAAAAAACTTTTTATTCAAAAAATTTCATATTTTCTTATAAAAAAGACGAACTCGTAAACGAATATGAGATCTCGGATCCATAACAAATTATGCAAAAAGACTTCGAATTTTTTCATATAAATTTCTTCATAGAAAATTGTATAAAAAGACTTCGAATTTTTTTAAATTCTGAAAATTGTTTTGATTTTGATTTACCTATTTAAAGCAGCTCACAATGAAAAAATACTTTTAACTCAAAAATTATATATATTTTCGTATAAATAAATCGGACTCGTAAACGAGCTCGAAACAAACACTAGATCTCAGATCCATAAATTTTTCTAAGTGACTTTTCCTAAGAAAAACTTGAAAATTTTTCAGTGAAAATAATACACATTAAAATAAAAACTAAATAAAATTATATATGAAAAAAAATATTTCCATAAATTTATTTATACAAAATTAAATAAAAAGACTTTGACTTTTTTCATACAAATTTCTTCATAGAAATTATACATATAAAAATAATTACATTTTTTTCTGATTTAAATTGATGTATTTTAAAAAAATGTTATATTTTCAAATAAAAAAGCCAAGCTCGTGTAAGCGAACACGAGATCTTGGATCTATAATTATAATTATGCAAAAAGACTTCGAATTTTTCATATAAATTTCTTTATAGAAAATTATATAAAAAGACTTCGAGTTTTTTTAAATTGCTTTTTTTTAATTTACCTTTTTTTAGCAGCTCACAATGAAAAAATACTTTTTATTAAACAATTATATATATTTTCATATTAAGAAGTCGGACTCGTAAACGAGCTCGAAACAAACACGAGATCTCGGATCCATACAAAATTATGCAAAAAGACTACGAATTTTTTATATAAAAATGTGAAAATTTTTTTTTATTTGTATTAACATATTTTTTTGTAGCTAAAAATGTAAAAAGTTTTTATTCAAATATTTTCAAAATTATATAAAAAGACTTTGAATTTTTTCATATAAATTTCTTCAAAAAAAATTGTATAAAAAGACTGAATTTTTTAAATATTAAATAATGTATTTTTAGCAGCTAACAATGATAAAATAGTTTTATGAAAATTAAATATTTCCAAATAAAAAGCTCGGTTTTGTAATGAATTCGAAACAAACAGAGACCTCGGACGATCTCTATGAAAAACTCGAACATGCTTAAAAAATAATTTTTGTTTAGTTTGAAATATTTAGGGTATTCACAAGGTGTGCTATCATGTCATAATATTATATTGTCCTAAGATTTTACACTAATTTAAAGATTTTATTGTTGCCTTCCATGCCTTCATATAAAGAAATTTATATGAAGCAATTCAAAGTCTTTTTTGATAGATATTTTTGAAAATATTTGAATAAAAACTTTTTCATTTTTAGCTAAAAAAAAAATATGTTAATACAAATAAAAAAAAAATGTTCCACATTTTTATATGAAAAATTCGAAGTCTTTTTGCATAATTTTGTATGGATCCGAGATCTCGTGTTTGTTTCGAGCTCGTTTACGAGTCCGACTTTTTCATATGAAAATATATAATTTTTTTAATAAAAAGTATTTTTTTCATTGTTAGCTGCTAAAAATACTTCAATTAAAGTCAAAAAAAATTTTCATCATTTTTATTTAAAAAAATTCTAAGTCTTTTTATAAAATTCTATATGAAGAAATTTATATGAAAAAATTCTAAGTGTTTTGATATATTTTTGTATGGATCCGAGATCTCGTGTTCGTTTCGAGCTCGTTTACGAGTCCAAGATCGCGTATTCGTTTTTTCATTTTCTTTTAAAAAAATTTTTTAAAAACATTAATAAAAGTAAAGCAGTGATTTTTAGCTCGCTGTTATTATTACATATTTTAAGCAAAAAAAAAACAAATTTTTAAATATAAAATAAAAAAACTTTTATATAAAAAATTTATGAAAAGATAACATTTCGGACTTTCATAAAAAATGTATAAAAAAACCTATATTTTAAAACAGCACAACAAAAAAAAATTTTTTTGTCCGGGTTGGGGTTTGAGGCTCTCATTCTTACTGAAGCAAATTAAGCGGCGATTACTAAACAACGAGTCGATAATTTTATGGACTTACAATCACGCGGCCGAGGTGACGGTAACGTAATCAAAACAATATGAGTAAAAATTTGTTAAAATCAACAACAACAAAAAAAAAACAACAACAAAAAATGTTTTATAATATATACCAAACGACGTGAAATTTCAGTACCTTTCAAAAAATTAAAGTTATAGAGAAAAAACCTCATTTTTTGCAAATTTTCGAACGCCATTTTGAAAGCCTTGACCTTGAACATAGCAGATATAAAAAATACGTCAACCTTAGAATTTTGTCTTCTATCACATACCTAAAGCTCATTTAAATCTGAGAGTGACACGTGAAGACCTTTCCTTGTAAGTCAATAATAAGGGTTCTCATCTAAGCATGTAACTGACCCGTAAATATTGTAAAACTTGTGAACTTACATACGCGTAAACTATCTGTTAAAATTTGTATGGGCTTGAGTTTACATCATTTTCGAGCCTATTTTGTAGTGTAAACTAGCATGTAAATCTACGTGTGTGAATGAGGGTTGCCTTTGGCGCTAATTATTACATATTTAAAATAGTTGAAGTAAATTTGAACACGTTTTATTTATTTTTCTATGTTTATGAAGGTTTTTAAAAGGTTTAAAATTGAAAAAAGTCATAATGTTGTCGTAGCCGCAGCCGCCATTTTGTCGACATTTACACCATTTACACTTTATCGCTCATCAAAAGTTTAAATGCTATACATGTTTTCATGTTTACATGCTTAGATGAAAACCCTTAATGTTGTTTATAAAATTACACTGTGAGCACAGCAAACCCATTTGAACACTGTCAAATCGTGTTAATCGTAGAAAGCACTTAATCTTTCTTCAATGCAAGCAATCCAGGAAAATTTGGAGTTAACGCTGAACTTTTACCCTTCTCACCCCTTGACTTCGGCGCCATTTTGAATCAAAGAGTTGCACTTTCCTAAATCACTAACCTAATACTACATTTACATATAGAGATTAAAACGAGGTTAAGGCCCTCGACGAGATTTACTTCTAAATCTTGTTGAATTTTATTAGATTAGCCGTAGAAAAGTTAACCTCATTCTGAAGAAGTTTAATAATTAATCTCCTTACTTAACTTCTAAAAAAGTTTGCAACTCTATAAATATTGGGAATTTCTTAAAAATTGCAACACTGCAAGTGGGAATAAAAAAAACTGACTTATTGAAGGTCAATAAGGGCTAGGTTATGGTGGCGATCATATGAACCCCGGTCACGTGTTTTCATGCTAAAACACAAATGTTGTGAATAATTTTACAACGCAACCTGCTTTGATCCCATGATTTGGTCAAAATTTATTTCCTTGCTCATTCTCTCAAAGTTTCCATTTACATTGAAGCAACAACAATTTATGACGTGCTCTTGACCGCCACGATAACATAGCCCTAACCTAAAACAAAATAAAACAAAGTAACGTTCAAACTTGCTTGAGCTTGATAATTTTCAATCATGTATAACTTGTACTTGAATATAAATAAGCCCACGACAGCTTGCGACTTGCAAGTATGCTAGCTTACAAGCGAACGGCACGAAGTCCCAAGTAAAGGAAAACTTGATGCCTTCGGCAAAAAACTTGAAAAGCTTGAAATTGAAGGCAAGTATCCAAAAATTTCAATGAGCTTGTGTAGGAAAAGCTTAAGCGTATTAGGACTTTTAAGGGTTCTGTGGACTCTGTGGTTGGCAGTTTTAGGGGGTAGCTGATTTCAGAATTGATAACAAAATTTTAAATTCAAGATGGCGGACAGAGTTGCCACCTAGATTTTTTTGTATTTTTGCGAATTCTTGTCATTTTGAAATTCTGACAACGGATGTGATTTCGAATATAATGTCACAGTTTAGAATTTTTAGATGGAGGTTAAGGTTGCCACCTTAATTTTTACCACTGTATTGCCACCTAGTAAAATGTATTTTTAAGAGTTTTAAACATAATAAAACAGTGTTCGGGGATCACTGATTTCGAATCTGAATTCAGAATTTTAAAATTCATTCTTTTAAATATGGTTGCCAGCTATATTTTTAATTTTTACAAATTCGGTACTGGCGCGAACACTAAAAAAAATGGGTCGCTGAATCCAAATCTGTTGTCAGAATTTCAAAATTATGTCATTTTTTATAATAGGATTGCCAACTCATAATATGTATTTTTAAGAGTCTTAGACATCATTTAACAGTTTTAAATGGTCACTGATTTCGAATTTGAATTCATAATTGTAAAATTTAATACAAAATAATTATGTAATCTTTTTATAATAGGGTTACCACCTCGTAATATGTATTTTTAAGAGTTCTAAAAATTATTTAATACTGTTACAAATTATATAATTTTAAAATTCTGAATTCAGATTCGAAATCAGCGACCACCTAACACTGTTAAATGATGTTTAAAATTCCTAAAAATACATATTATGAGGTGGCAGCCCTATTATCAGAAATTACATAATTTTGAAATTCTGAAAACGGATTCGGATTCCGCGACCCATTTTTATCTAGTGTTCGCGCCAGCACCGAATTCGTTAAAATAAAAAAAATTAGGTGGCTAGCCTATGTAACATATTGAATTTTAAAATTCTGAATTTAAATTCGAAATCAGCGACCCCGAACCCTGTTAAATGATGCTTTAAACTCTTAAAAACAAACATTATGAGGTGGCAACCCTATTATAAAAAATTACATAATTCTGAAATTCTGACAACGGATTCGGATTCAGCGACCCATTTTTTCTAGTGCTCGCGCCAGCACCGAATTCATAAAAATAAAAAATAAGGTGGCAACCCTATTTAGCGTATTGCATTTTTAAATTCTGAATTCAGATTGAAGTCAGCGACTTCATAGTACTGTTAAATAATATTCAAAACTTTTAAAAATACATATTATGAGGTGGCAACCCTATTATAAAAATTTACATAATTTTTAAATTCTGACAACGGATTCGGATGCAGCGACCCATTATTATCTTGTGTTCGCGCCAGCACTGAATTCGTAAAAATTTAAAAATTTAGGTGGCAACCCTATCCACCGCATTGAATTTTTAAATTCTGAATTCAGATTCAAAATCAGCGACCTCGTAATACTGTTAATTGATGTTCAAAACCCTTAAAAATACACATTATGAGGTGGCAACCCTGTTATAAAAAATGACAATTTTGAAATTTTGACAATGGATTCGGATTCAGGGACCCTTTTTTATCTAGTGTTCGCGCCAGCACCAAATTCATAAAAAGAAAAAATTAAGGTGGCAATCCTATCCACTATATTGAATTTTAAAATTCTGAGTTCAGACTCGAAATCAGCGACCTCCGAACACTGTTAAATTATGTTCAAAACTCTTAAAAATACATTTTACTAGGTTGAAATACTGCGGTAAAAATTTAGGTGGCAACCCTAAACTCCATCTAAAATTTCAAAACTGTGACATTACCCACTGAACCATAAGCGAAGGTTTTCCGTTAGGTGAGAGTTTTGCGAACGTTTTTGGATAGAATTTTTTTTATTATTTTTGATTTTTTATTTTGTCGCTTAAAGGTGCTTGCTATAGAATATTAAATTAGTGAAAACTTTTCCCATGAATAAAAATTGTACTTCTTTTGCAAAATTCATAAAAAACTTATTTTGAGTAAAAAAAATCATTTTAGAAGCTAAAAATTCCTTGTAAATGAACCATGTTTGTTCATAAATGAGTTCAGAATTGAATCATAAATGTTTCTTTTTCGCATTCTTAAATGAGTTCAAATAATTTCAAATGATAATTTTTTTTGCATCATATCAGTAGAAACAATATCTCATAAACGAACTATATTTTGTTCATAAATGAGTTCAGAAATGAATAATAAATATTGCTTTTTTATATACTAAAATGAGTTTAAAAAAAAAAAAATTAAATTCTTTGTTGATATTTTTATAATAATAAACTAGCAACCCTCCGCGGCTTTAGCAAACTAGCAAACCTCGCGATACGTAAACAATTTATTTTTTAACCGACTTCGAAAAGGAGGAGGTTCTCAAGTTGGTTGGTTTCTTTTTTTTTTTTCTTTTTTTTAATGTATGTACATCGATAACTCCTAAAGTACTTTGCCCGATTGCCACAATTTTTTGTCAACAGATAGAGATATCAGACGCGGAGGTGCCCGTCTAAAAAAGTGGGCGGCATTCGACACAGGGGCGTGGCAATATAAGAAACACTTTGTATATCGAATAATATTAACACTAGAGTACTGAAATTTAGTACAGGGTTGGCACAATTATTAAAAGTTATGTTCAAAAAAGTGGGCGTTATTCGATAAAAGGCGTGGCAATATTAGAAAAACGCTGTAGCTCGAATAATATTGACACTAGTGTACTGAAATTAGGTACAGGGTTAAAAACAATTATAACAAATTATGGTCAAAAATGTGGGCGTAATTCGATAAAGGGCGTGGCAATATAATAAAAAAGCTGTAACTCAAATAATATTGACACTAGGGTACTGAAATTAGGTACAGGGGTAGGCACAATTATGAACATTTACTGTGAATAAAGTGGGCGTTGTTGTACAAAAGGGCGTGGCAATATAAGACAAATACTGCACCTCAGTCAATATTGATGAATCCATGAATATCCATGAATATAAAATAAAGGCTTAGACTTTTATAAAATAAGCGCTCCGGCTTTAAAGGTTTTATATTTATGGAGAAATTAATATATTTATGATAATATAGAAAATAGAAAAAATTTATAGTAATAAGATTTCCAATTTAATAATATGTATAAATAAATTAACAAATTTGCCCAAGAATTAATGTGAAAAGTAATTTAAAATTATTTTTTACTTTGTAGTGGTTTTGAAGTTGGTTTTTTTTTTTTTTTGTTAAAAAGTTTTTATTAAATATATGTTGAAGCAATAGGTAACGCAAATAACAACGATAAATGTTTTTAAAAAATTGCAAATATATCTTGCTATTATAGAAAGGGTTCATTTCCGAGTGCCGAATAATAACTTTTCTATGGATCATTTTTTAACTCATTTCCGAGTAAAAAAAAAGTTCGTTTCTGAGAGGCATTTTCGTCCGGCGATTGATTCAAAAAAGGTTCATTTCCGAGTTCCGAAAAATTACTTTTCTATCGTTCTTTTTTTAACTCATTTTTGAACGAAAAAAGTACAATTTATGGTTCTATTATAGCTCATTTCCGTACAAAATAAGGTTCATTTTTGAGAGGCATTTTAGTCCGACGAATGATACAGAAAAGGATCATTTATGAGTGCCGAAAATGAACATTTCTACCCGAAAAGGTTCATAAATGAATTAAAAAATGGTAGTTTTGGTTCACTGGGTAAATAATCATTTCTTTCATTTCAATAAATTATCGCTATGTTATAATAAATAATATTATGCAATAATAAAATTTATAATTAAAAAAAACAATTCATATTTTAACTTATTTCCGAACAAAAAAGGTTCGTTTTCGAAAGCCAATTCAGCCCTGTTATTAATACAAATAGAGTTCATTTCCGAGTGCTGAAAAGTAGCTTTTCTATGGTTAATTTTTGAACTCATTTCCGAGTAAAATAAAGTTCGTTTCTGAAAGGCAATTTCGTTCGGCGATTCATTCAAAAAGGGTTCATTTCCGAGTGCCGGAAATGTTCTTTTGTTGTTGTTCTTTTTTAAACTCATTTCTGAACGAAAAAAAAAACAATTTTAGGTTCTTTTATAACTCATTTCCGAACAAAATAAGGTTCATTTTTGAGAGGCATTTTAGTTCGACGAATGATACCAAAAGGGTTCATTTATGAGAATGAACGTTTCTACCCGAAAAGGTTCATAAATGAATTCAAAAACGTAGTTTTGGTTCACTGGGTAGATTCGAAATCAAATCCGTTGTCAGAATTTCAAAATAACAAGAATTCTCAAAAATGCAAAAAATTCTAGGTGGCAACCCTATTCGCCATCTTGAATTTTAAATTCTGACATCAGATCCGAAATCATCTGCTCCCTAACACTTCCAATCACGGAGTCAAGAGAACCTTAAAAGGTCCAAATACGCTTAAGCTTTCCTACACAAGCTCATTGAATTTTTGGATACTTGCTTTAAATTCAATTAATTGAATGCATGCGAGCTTACAAGCTTTTGCCGATCGTTTCAAGTTTTTCAACTTTCTGCCCGACAAAGTAAGTCTCAACAAGCCAAGCCCACGAAAAAGCAGGGATATGACTTGTATCTGTTTGGTATTTTAGCAAGCTGGCTAAAGCTTGCTTTTTCAAGTTTGGATACAAACTTGAATTTAAGTACTTGAAAAGGCTTGAACTTCAAGTAGACTTGTGTAGTTCTCTGGTCGATAGTCTTAAAAGCAGACTTCAAGTAACAGTTTTATCTACAACCACCTGCCACTAAAATGAGCTACAGTTTTTTAGTTCGCAAAAGCCACGCCATGATTCTAGCACCCACTCCATTTTTAACATAATTATTAAATTGTGTGGTGGAAAACACAAAAATTATTGTAAATTTAAGCAAGAATCTCATTTAATGTTTAAGTTTCTTAAGAAATGGGTTTGGTGTCCAACCTCAAGGGTAAAACTTTGCATATGCTCTAGTTTTTGAACTAGCTTCATTTACTTAATTGCTTTAAAAACAACCCAACTCTTCATTCAATAAAGCCCAAGGCAATAAACCATTTAGCCGATACGACAGCAAGAGAACAACACGCATTTATCAATTTTAATAACGCACCCAACCACATCAACTTCCACAACAACAACTTAGACAACTTCTTAGCTTATAGATAGACCAAGAAACGCCAGAAACTCGAATGCTATTTAACACTAAAGCTCTTTCCCCACGTTTTTTTTCAGTTAATGACCATAAAAGAATTGTTTGCATAACAAAAGCTCTGCCCAACTCAGGCACGTTTTTTGATTTACATTATGAATGAGTGCACTCGTTCATTCGTTCGTTCGTTCGTTCGTCATGGTAACGTGGTTAGCAGATCGAACTTCTTCTCATCATTGAGCCATTAATATTTATTATTGCTATATTTTGATATTCTATTTCTAAATATGGCAAATGTGCGGCATATTGTTTGCTGAAGGAGAAGAAAAATAAAAAGACAACGCATATAATTGAATAGCATTGAATTCAATTGAATAGAGTTGGAACGATAGACAGTCATTACTGCCAACTTAAGCATTGCTCACTCCTTATACCGCAGACGTCTATCCAACCGCTCTGAAAACAATTATTGTGCACCATATAAAAATTCTATTGAATGAAAATCAATATTGTTTTTGTTATTTTTTTGCCTTGCTTTTTGCTATGCAACAACACATTCCGTTGAAGGTGTTCAACTGTATTGTGACGTCACTTTTTTCCGTCTGCGTGGGAAAACCTTTTTGCTCAACTAGTGACCAAAACATGTCGATGGCAAATAAAAAGTGAATAAAAATGGCAAAAAATTAAGAGTCGTAAAGGCGTTGGTGTCCAATTTTGCTACTACCGGTAAACAAATATATATGTACATAAGAGTTGTTATGGAGTCGGCAATGATACGGGTGAAATACGAAATGGTTGTGTGTCGAACTTAACAGATGGGAAAAGAATTTTGTCTCAAGATATAAACTGAACACCAAATAAAGTCATAAAAATAAGCCTCTTTGGCCATGTTTTTACTTTGTTTTTATCAAGACATCTTCTTAACCTACAACCCCTACCTTGTTTTTGTTACGTTGAGCTATTTGGGGTTCCTCTACACCCCCACTAACTTTAAAGCGGCATTTCGTTAAATTCAGAAACAAATGAATTCATGAAACATATCTATTCATAATTAGTTCATTTTAAAAAAGAATAACTAAAAATAGAACACAAAAATCACAGCTATAGTGACAAAAAGTGATGGTATAAAATGGTCCATAAAACAAATTACAACCACTTTTAATTTTTGATGGGGTTCCTACACACCCCGTTTGGGTTCTAGGGTTAATGGAACTTGACTCGGGTAGCTAAATAACTATTTAAATCTTATTAAAAAAAGAAACTAGGCAAATTTTTTAATAAAACTTTTTATAGTTTCTGCTTTTGAAGTAAAAAAACATGTTGATAAAGCATAAATTTTTATAAAAAAATTTTTAGAAATCATTTTTAACTTTTTATTTAAAAGTCCTTACAGTTTCCCAAAATTTTGATTAAGCATAAATTTTTATAAAAAAATTTTTAGAAATCATTTTTAACTTTTTATTTTAAAGTTCTTAAAGTTTCCCAAAATTTTTGATGTTTTAAGCTTTAAAAAATTAATTTTATTCAAAAAAATATGTTTAAAAAACAAATTTGAGCATATTTAAACATTTTTTTTTATAATTTAAAAAATTTTGGGCTTAACTAAGCTGTTCAAACTTCTATAAAAAAAAGACAAATTTTTTAACAGTATTTAAGGCAGTATTCTAATGTAGAGGTCTCGATTTCAGGCCTTTTTTGACGGTCGATAAAAAATAACCAATTAATATGTTTTCCATCCATTATTTTATTATGTGTTTTATTAATATTTCAAAAATACAAAAAATAAATAAAAAAAATTTGCAAATTGAAAAAATTACAGGCTGGAGGTATAACACAATTTTAACTCTTCTAGTCATCTGAAAAAAAATTATTCATTAGTAAAAATTATAATAGTCCGAACTAGGGATATAGCGACAGGGCCATTTTACGCGAAATGACGACTATTTGTAAAAAATTAATTTTTTGGTCTTTTTTTAAAGTTTTGAATTTTTTAAAAGCTATTATTTTATATTATTTAAAGCTATTATTATTTATTAAAAGAAAAATAAAATTAAAATTTATATAAGAAAAAACTTTAAATTTTTTTAAAAATTTTTACATAATCCTAGTTCGAACTATAGAGGGATATATAAAAAAGGCCTACACCATATTTTTTATAAATCGGTTCATTAGAACTTGAGATATCATGTCAACCGTGTTAGAAAAATTAGTTTTGAGAGAAATGCATTTAAAGTTTTTGTGTTAAGTTTCAGGCAGTCCAACTGATGACACTAAAATGGCTATAACTTTTAAAGTCATTTTAATTTCGAAAGTTTCTTTTAAGGAGATATTCTTGAATATAAAAACTATCGAAAAATGAAAAAAAAATGTATTTCTTCAATTTTATGCACTAGAATATTGCCTTAAAGTTTTTAAGCTTTTGTCGGTTTATGTATTTAAGGTGAAGTTTTTTTAATTTTATGTTAAAAGCTCTTTGTATTTTTTGCTTGTATTTTTAAAAAGCAAATATTATTTTAAAAAAAATTTTGAATTTTTTTTTTTTTATTTTAAGCTTTTTGTAATTTTTTTTTCTTTTCTAATAAAAGTATACATTTAAAAAAAAAAATTATTTAAAAAGCTTTTAGAGAAAAAGCTTTTACAGTTTTTAAAACTTTTGGCTTTTTAAGCTCTTAAAACTAAATTTGTTTATAAAATATTCTTATGAAACCATTTTTTCACTTTTTTTAATTTTTTTATTACTATTGAGCTTTTCAAGCTTTTAAGATTAACCGCTTGCACCACTTTAACAAAGCTTTTAGAGATTTTATCCCTAAAAAAATTTTCTTTTAAAATTTAAAAATTAATATTTAAAAAAAAATTTTAAAAAATTTTTTTAACCCATTAACCGCGGTTGGGTATTTTTTTGCCCATGAAAATGCTTCTGCAGAATTGATCATATTTCAGGATTGGTTACAGCTTAGTGTTTAATTTTTTTGTTTGTTGCTTTAAGAAAACATGGAGCCATAAATTGTTTTTGGAGAGTGTCAAGAAATTTTTACGTTAACTACAATATTTTCAAAGTCAAAAGATATTGGCCCATAGCCATAGTCAAAATAAAAGTCGACTCTAAATTTAGTATAACCATTTTTGACAGTTTTTTAATATAATACGTTGCCGAAAAGCTTGCACTAAATTTAGAGTCGACTTTTATTTTGATTATGATTATGGGCCATAAAGTTTAAAAATCAGAAAATTTGTGTTGTTATCAGTTTTAAAAAATTTTATAAATAAAAAAAAAACGTAAAATCTATCCTAACAAATTTACCAACTATACCTGCTATTGGTAGAAAATTCCTGATATAAAACTGTGCTGACGTTCCAGAAGGAATTTGTGCCCATTTAAAACACATTAACGACGTTTGGGTATTTTTATACCCAACTCATACCTCGACTACGGTGAAAGGTACAAAGTTGAAATTTGGTGTGGTAGTTTCTTTGATCAATATCAGAAAGCACACGCAATTTAAAATTAACTCTACGAAGCGTTTGGGAGCCGCGAATAATGGGTTAAAGCTTTTTAAGTTTTTGAGGTTTTATGTATTTTAAGTGAAATTTAATGAAAATTCTTTTTAAGAAAATATTTCAGAATTCATAATTTTTGTTATAATTTAGAAACCTTTTAATGGCGTTCTACATGCACCACCTTAATTGAGCGCTTTAAAATCTTTTTTTAACAAAACATGTATGCTCACTTGTTTATATAAATATATAAAAGCTTTGAGAATTTTTTTATGTTTTTGGCATTTTTTGTTTTCTTTTCTTAAACTTTATCAAAAAAAAATAAGAGATTAAAAAATTTTATATACTTTTATTAAATGCTTAATTTTTTTAAGCAGCTTTTAGAGCGCTTTTTAAAATCTTACTTTACAAGAATTTGCTCAATTTTTTTGTTACAAGAAGCTTTTAAAGCTTTTGTCATTTTTTGCTTGTTATATTTCAGATTAACTTCTAGAAATCGAGTTATTTGTTTATATCATTACAACAAATAACAATAATTGTATAAAAAAAGTTTAGGGATCTATTGAAATTTTATGCTTTAATTTTTTTATATTGATGATTTTTTTGTAATCTTTTCTCAAAAATTTCCAAAAATTTTTTATTTAATATAAGCTTGAAAAATTTAAGCCACAGTGTGTTTCTTATAGCAGCATAGAAAGCTTTTTGCTTGCTTAAGTACTATTAAAATATGCAATTTTTGACTAAAGCCCTTTCAATTGTGATGTATCAAATCAAAAAAACTCTTATATAATCACTGATACAAGCTTTTCTTACATAAAAAGCTTTATAAATAAGGGATACATCAATTTTCTCAGTTTATATCAAACATATTGGTTATGTATTCGTAAGCTCTACACGTGGTGCTTTCAACGTAATTAAAATTGAAAAAAAAAAAATTAAAGGAGACTACATATGTATATTAGCCCGGGTCGATTTGTGGGGAGGCAAAAAAATCTCCCATTGCTCAGTGAAACTCGTATTCTAGGGATCAAAATAAGAAACTTTGCCAGAGGAACTATACCTCTTAAACGAATTCTAATGCCCCAACTTTTGACTTTTGTCCTGTAGGGTCAAATTTTGAAAAATTCCTCTTTGACCCCTAGAATACGATTTTCACTGAGCAATGGGCGATTCTTAAATCAACCCGCCCTAACGTATATGTTATCAAATTTTTTTTAAATCCATTTTTAAGTTCTTAATTGTTAAAATTTTTTGTTCTAAAGCTTGAAGGATTGGTTAACCAACAACTTAAGCACAAAAGCTCTACCCTATGATCATTGCTCATTCAACAATATCAATTTAACTAATAGCATGCTTGTAAAAATTTGTCCCTGATGACAATGTAATGCAGAACTGTAGGCGGAGTAGGCAAAATCTTGTTTTTGTTGTTAAGATAATTTCTTTTTTTTCAATGTTCAAACAACAGTTTATGTAGCAACATCGTATTTTCTAACAGGAAATTTTGCAGTGAAGTGTGTTCATAAAAATAATTAATCTTTATGTATAAGCCAGAAAAAAGTTTTTCGTTCAATACTAGCAATAAAGCTAATTACCCGCATTAAAAATTTATCTGTGTCATGACAGTGTAATGCAAAACTGTAAGCGGGGTGGGCAAAATCTTGTTTGTGTTTTTTAGATCATTAATTTTTTTCAATTTTCAAAGCACAGTTTGTGTAGCAACATCTAACAGGAAATTGTCTAACAGGAAGTTTTGCATTAAAGTGTGTTTATAAAAATAATTAATCTTTATGTATAAACCAGAAAAAAGTTTCTCATTCAACACTATCGAAAAAACTAACTACCCACTTATACAAATTTGACTGTGTCATGACAATGTAATGCTATACTGTAAGCGGGGTGGGCAAAATCTTGTTTGTGTTGTTAAGATCATTACTTTTTTCAATGTTAAAAGAACAGTTTGTGTAGCAACATCATATTTTCTAACAGGAAGTTTTGTACTAAAGTGTGTTCATAAAAATTATTTATCTTTATGTTTAAACCAGAACAAAGTTTTTTTTTATATATATAAAATAACTAAGTGTTTTTAAACGTTTATTTTGAAATGCTGCATATAACGTAGTAAATTCGTTCATTAAATTGTAAAAATTATTGTGAAAATAGTTTGCGACGTCATTTTTTTTTTTTTTTTGTTTGCTTCATTTTGGTGTGCTCTTTTTGGTTTTAGTTGTGTTTTTGGCGTAGAGAGGATTTTTGTTGAATTTTTTTTGTTATCCAATTTTGTACGTAAATTTTTTTTCTCTCCTATAGTGTGCATAACAAGTGGTAAATGGACACATGACGTAACCAATTATTTCTTAAATACAATGAAGCTGCGGAGCCTACGAAGTCTGTTAACAATCCTCTATTACATTTGTGTGGACATGGCCGCTAAAACACTGATGACATCTACCTTACACAGTAAGCGTCAATGTGAGTAGGTATGCACAAGTGTGTATGTGTAGGAGAGAATAAAAAAATTAAACACGAAATTGGAGAGAACACAAATAAATTGAACTAAAATACTCTCTCTACACCAAAAACACAACGAAAGAGAAAACACCGAAAAGAAGCAACCAAAAGCAAATGACGCCATAAATTATTTCAACAATAGTTTTTGCAATCTATGAACGAATTTTTGCCATTTATCTAGCACTTTAGAGTAAATGTTTAATAATACTTTATTTTATATATAAAACTTTGTTGTGGCTTAAACATAAAGATTAATAGTTTTCACAAGCGCACTTCATTGCAAAATTTCCCGTTAGAAAACACGATGTTGCTACACAGACGAATAAAATCGAACTGTTGTTTTAACAATGAAAATAAATTTATGTGAGCACGAACAAGATTTCATTTCCGCTTACAGTTCTGCATTACAATTTCATCGCTTACTGTCTAAGGCAAATGTCATCAATGTTTTCATCAACCATGTCTAAACAAATGTAATTGAGAATTGTAAACAGACTTCGAAGGCCTCGAAGCCACATTGCATTTAAGAAATATTTAGTTACGTCATGTTTCTATTTACTACTGGGTAATTAAATTTAAGGCAACTTTTTGGATTTATTTTAAAGCCTCGACACAACAACCATAACCAACAACAACAGCAACAACATCTCAATCATTTAAGCTTGTCTACACAATATTGCTATAATAACAATAATACGGTAGCTCTGCTTATTAATGGTTTTTGCCGGCTGGTGAACCCCTACGGAATTCGATTAAATAAAAAAAATACAGATAAAATTCGATACATTCAACATAAGCACTTGGGAGCAAATATATTTATGGCTTTGTTTGTCTATATTTAATGTGCTTATTTAATGCATGTAACATATACATATGTATGTTAATACATTAATGCTGTTAAAGTGTATAACAAGGAAATTGATTCTTAAGAAATAAAATTAAAAAAGAAGCAAACTTTTTGTGTTCATAACATTTATTGTTGCAGACAAATAGCAAAGGGAATTACCAGACTTGGATTGCAGAAAACAAGAAAACGAGAAGACAAACATCACCCCTAAAATGCCTGTCTTTCACACGAAAACCATAGAGAGTATTTTGGATCCTGTAGCACAACAGGTGAGTCATAAGATTTTGTGTAAAAATCGGATTATTTGTTGTTTTCGTTAAATTTAGAAAATTTCTATATCACAATTTGGCTTAATATTGACTATTCAAATACAAATTGAAAATATGTTTCTTCATTCTTAAACCAGTTCACAAACATAGCCCAATTAAACCCATCTTTATCTATACCTATATCTATCTATACTATTATATAAAGTTGAAGTGAAAATTGAAAGTTACGACTTAACTCCAAAAGTAATGGGCCGATTTTTTTGAAAAAAATTTTAAATATCATATTTGTGCTGCAGATTTATTTAGGGCTATTTTGTTTTCGAAACTTTAATAATAAGTTTATTTAATTCAGGTATTAAGTTTTTTAAGAAATCATCATAAAAAGTACTTTCTTATCATCATAAAAAGCCGATTCTTATGAAAAAAAATTTTTAAATATAATATTTGTGCTACAGATTTATATAACGCTATTTTTCTTTCGAAATTTTAATAATAAGTATATTTAATTCAGGTATTAAGTTTTTTAAGAAATCATCCCAGCTGCCACGCATTGCTTAATCGTTGTCGTTTGACGCGTTTGTGTTGCGAGAGTTTCAAAAAACTCTATGTTGCTCTCTATTTTTCTCTTTCTCTTCGTGCTCAGCTAGCACAGCAGTGTTGCCAGGTGCCTTTAACCATTTAGCCCTAGATTGGATTTGAATTCCCCCTAAAATTCCCCTAAAAAGAATTTTCGGAAAACATACAAACATTTTTTAGGGGGGTGCAACTGAAAAGTTGCAGCAACCCTATGTATTTAACTCTTTCAGTGGATTTGCCCAATATATTGGACACGTCAGAAATTAATTTTATTAACGCTTTTTTTAAATCAATTCGTTTGGTTCAATGAAAAAAGATAAGCCAACATGATAAAAATAAATTTAGATGCATTTTTGGCATTAAAGTCAGTTGGATTTTCGATTTTGTGCCGAAGAAAAGCAAAAATTTTTTTGGCTTATGTTATAAAAAAAAGGACCGTACAAAAATCAAATTTATTTTTTTTATCTTTTTGTGGTTTTAATGATAATAATATTAAGAGGGTTTAAAAAACAATGATATAAAGGGTTGAAAACCTTCAAGGGATTAAAAAACAGTATTTGTGCCACACAGGAGTAAAACAATTTTTTTTTTTTGTAAATCAAAATAAAATCAATCAAAAAGGTAAAATCAAATTTATGTTTTTTTCATCTTTTAAGGACCTAAATGAGAGGAATTTTAACTTTAAAAAATGTTTTTGTTCTTGGCTTAGCCTAGTCATTGAAAGGGCAGAAAGTTGCTTCAGAGTTTTCAATTGACCAATGTAAAATTGACCTAAAAATGAAGACTTCCTTTTGAAAGGAGGCTCCGTCTCCAACTTTTTGATATATTTTTCGGCTTATCTTTTTGTCGTTAGTTTTTCCCATGCTTGGTTTGTTTTTAGTTTTTACACGGAATCAATCAATTGCAAGTAAAACACAAAGCAAATTTGAAGTGAAGTGGGAAATGATTGATAATTTATTTGAAGTGCTGCCAACTCAGCTGTTTTTATTAAACGCTTCTGAAATACCCAAGAATCCAAATATCTTCTTTTTAAATTTTAAGCATAATTTAAAGGAAAAGTAAAACACTTTACTTACAAAGGTAAATTTTTCAAATACCCCCAAAAAACATTAAATCTCCCTAAAAAACCCCCTACAGATTCATTACCCCTAAAATCCAACAACACAGTTAAAAAACCCCTAAATCTAGGGGGAAATCCCCTAACCTGGCAACACTGCAGCACAGCGCAACAAAAAAAACTGGTGAGCCTCGAGTAAGGCGAAAAAAGAGATACATATTAATGCAGAGCGGCGCACAGTGGCCCAAATGAACGTTTGCTTCTTATAAATGATTTTTTCAAAATTACTCTTGCAGCCTGTATCATCATGAAAATAATCTAAGAAAAGGTCAAATTTTGTACTACAATAAAAATTTTATAAAAAATTGACACGATTCAGTTATATAGCTTGCCAAAATGTTCTCAAGACAAAGTCCTATATAAGCAGCGAAATGAACACCGTTTTTAATCGAATTTTTTTTTCAATTCTTTTTAAATTGATCATACAAGTATTATATACCGTTGGAAAGCTTAAAGTTTAAGCTTTTTGAAATAATAAAAAAGAACACAATAAATTGTTTTATATAATAAATTTTATATTTTTTATGGACCTGTTCTTTTTAATTTTTTTTCATCTCTGATTAAGGTTTAAATAGTTGCGCTGTCTTGCGCTGTTTTCTTTCATAGTGCGTTTGGTTCCTTAGTGTATTGGCAACTAGACAAAAAAAAATAAGTTGCTCCAATTCTGCCCTTTTTGAGAAATTTAAATTTTCATAAAGTAGGCAAAAAAATATCCCATAAACTTAAATTTTTTTTTTCTTCTATTAAACTCTGTTGATACAGTCGCAATTGACAGTTCCGTAAAAATCTGCATGTCAAATGTCTCAAATACATGTTTTTCTAGAAGAAACCAGTAGCGTAGGAATGCAAAAGGGGACCTTGCTGCCCTTTCTAACTCACCACATATTATGAACTTGTGTTTTTGTGGTTTTTATAATAACTTTGCACAATTCAACTATTTCTTTAAATTTTTTATGGATCCCATGCCTTTGTCCTGCATCGTATTATTCTGTAACATATATTTTCTGGTTTATATCAGAATTCTTCAACAAATACGCTTTTTATGTTGATGTGTTGTTTTCCGTGATCATGGCCTTAAATCGGTCATTTTGTGCAAGACCGTCACAACTTAAAATTTGGATTTTTTGAGTTAAGTATACAGAAATATGCATTGCATCATATCTTTAATTTGAGAAATATGCATCATATCTTTAATTTAAGTGAATTCCGAACCGATTTGCTGTTAATTGACGGTTTTACAGTTACTTGTGTCGTTTTGATTTTTAGCAATTTCTTCACTTTTTTTTAGCAATTTTTTGACGCAAAATGAAAAATTTATGATATTTTTGGTAGAAAATATAATGTCCTACAAATATTCTTAAGATTTTTCAGTCTACCTTTACAATTAATTGTCGTGATGTCATTTCAAAATTTCATAAGGCTCTTCTAAAAAGTTCTAAATTTTGAGTTGTGACAGTCTTGCACGAAATGAGCGATATATGGAGCATGGAGTTTGCCCCATAATCTCACTCATGTGGTGCCTCACGTTTACCACACACAACAAAACACTTAACACAAACTACTTTAAATGTAAATTTTAGATTTAAATGTTAAAAATTTCTATCAGTTTGTAAAAATAACCTTAACAAGCTTGTAATAATAAAAATAATGGATTTTGAAAATAAGTAGTTCGAATGATTTATTGAATATCATAGAAAATATATTTTAAATAGGGCTTCATTATTGCAAGAGACAAAAAAGTTACAAAATTTGAAACGCAAAATCGCATTTTTTTAACTTGAATAAAATTAGTACTAAAAACTTAAATGTATTTTGGAAAAAAGTAGTTCAAGTAATTTATTGAATATCAAAGAAAATACATTTTAAATTGGGCTTAAATATTTCAAGAAACAAAAAAGCTAGAGCTTTCTTAAAGCCAAAATCGCATTTTTTTTAAATTTAAAACAAATTTTGGTACTATAAACTTAAATGGATTTTGAAAAAAGCAGTTTAAATGATTTTTTTAATATTATAAAAAAAATTCTAAATTTGGCTTCATTATTGCAAGAGACAAAAAAGTTACGCAATTCTGAAACGCAAAATCGTATTTTTTAAATTGAAAAAAATGAGTACTGAAAACTAAAATGGATTTTGGAAAAAAGTAGTTAAAGTGATTTATTGAATATCATAGAAAATACATTTCAAATTGGTCCTAAATATTTCAAGAAACAAAAAAGCTACAGGTTTCTTAAAGCCAAAATCGCATTTTTTAAATTTAAAACAAAATGTTGGTACTATAAACTAAAATGGATTTTGAAAAAAAAAGCAGTTTAAATGATTTTTTTTAATATTATAAGAAATATATTCCTAATTTGGCTTCATTATTGCAAGAGACAAAAAAGTTATACAATTTTGAAACGCAAAATCGTATTTTTTAACTTGAAAAAAAAGAGTACTAAAAACTAAAATGTATTTTGGAAAAAAGTAGTTGAAGTGTTTGTTATTGAATATCAAAGAAAATAAATCTCAAATTGGGCTTAAATATTTTAAGAAACAAAAAAGCTACAGATTTCTTAAAGCCAAAATCGCATTTTTTAAATTTAAAACAAAATGTTGGTACTATAAACTAAAATGGATTTTCAAAAAAGCAGTTTAAATGATTTTTTTAATATTTTAAAAAATATATTCTAAATTTGGCTTCATTATTGCAAGAGACAAAAAGTTACTTAATTTTGAAACGCAAAATCGTATTTTTTTAACTTGAAAAAAATTAGTACTAAAAACTAAAAAGGATTTTGGAAAAAAGTAGTTCAAGTAATTTATTGAATATCAAAGAAAATACATTTCAAATTGGGCTTAAATATTTCAAGAAACAAAAAAGCTACTGATTTCTTAAAGCCAAAATCACATTTTTTTAAATTTAAAACAAAATTTTGGTACTATAAACTAAAATGGATTTTGAAAAAAGCAGTTTAAGTAATTTTTTTAATATTATAAAAAATATATTCTAAATTTGGCTTCATTATTGCAAGAGACAAAAAAGTTACAAAATTTTGAAACGCAAAATCATATTTTTTAACTTGAAAAAAATGAGTACTAAAAACTAAAATGGATTTTGGAAAAAAGTAGTTCAAGTGATTACAGAAAATATACATTCCGAATTGGGCTTACATATTTCAAGAAACAAAAAAGTTACAGATTTTTAAAATAAAGCCAAAATCTTATTTTTTTTAAATTTAAAACAAAATTTTGGAACTAAAGACTAAAATGGATTTAAAAAAAGTAGTTCAAATGATTTATTGAATATCAAAGAGAAAATATATTTTCATTTTGGCCTAATTATTGCAAGAGACACGAAAGTTAGAGAATTTTGAAACGCGCAAGTCAAGCCATAATCAAATATTTCTATACTTTAAACAAAATTTTGGTACTAAAAACAATATGGATTAAAAAAAATATTTCAAACTATTTATTGAATATCATAGATAATATATTCCAAGTTTGCCAAAATTATATCAAGAGACAAAAAAGTTACAGATTTTTGAGACGCAAAAGCCCATTTGGGGCCACTGTGCGGCGCTCCATAACAAAACAAAACAAAAGAAAAAAAGTTTTTTATTTCTTTGATATGTGTTGTCTTAACCCAATAAGGACGATGATGCCATATCGCATCACTAAGTGTGATGTCGCAAAACTAACCATATCACATAAAAATTAATCAAAATCAAAATTAGGTAAAATTTTGCACATGTGTGAAAAAATTGTCCGGTATTTAAAGCGTATAGGAGATTGATAAAAAAACGTCCGCTTACCAAAGTTCATCTAGCTACGTCTTACGGTTGTGGGCTTTTTGCTGATGAGTCAGTCAGTCAGGACAAACCGTTTTATATATATACTAGCTGATATACTCGGTGTTACTCGACATTTTAATATACATTTAATAATGCATTTTTTAATGCATTACATTTTAATAACATTTAAATATGCACTTCTCGACTTAATGTTTTTAAATACTGGAATAATGAAAACATGTTGAATTTTAAATTTGAGCTAGCGTTTGAGCTTGAACAAACTTTAATCCAAAAAAGTTTTGGAAAATTGGTGAGCTAATTGAATTCAAAGAAGGGGTACGAAAAACATATTTTAAAAATTAAATATAATTTTTAAATTTGCTTAATCTTAAAGCTAGCAAAATTACCTTTTCAACAATATAAAAATTGTGGTGGGATTCAATGTGGTATAAACACCTGACATGTGGTCCTAGAGATATGGACATTTTAACTTCTAAGCAAAAATTTACATCAACAAAAAAAATTTTAATGAAATATATTAAAAACATCGGAGATATCTGTGGTCACAAGGAATAATGACTAAACTCAAAATATCGTAAAAAAGCGATATGGAATTTACTTTATTGCCAATTTTTGGAAGAATGCAGATAGCCGTTTTTTACTCAGAATTGATTATCACGTATGTCTGCACACATTTTGTTTGCAACGGTTCGTATATTTCAAAAAAATGAGTCGCAGTTCGTGCAATTAAAATATCGTTTCTTACGATACTTTGAGTTTAGTCGTTATTCAATGTGACCACAGATATATGCATTAAAAGTGATGATATAAGCGTTAAACTTTGATTTTCATATAAATTTTTTTTCATTATTAGCTATCAATGTCTTATTAAAAATTCGTTGTGCTAAAATTTATATTAGCTGCGTTTTTTCATGAGATATCAGGATCATATCACCGCATTTGCAAGCAAAGCAAAAACAACAAATGATCCAGCAAGTGAGCTGGACATTTAAATTAATGCAATTCTATGTTTTTAAGTGTTGAGAGCGCAACTGTAAAAGAAGACAACACTTAGCCATTATTGACGGCTAGATGATGCTGCCACTGAAAAAACTGGCAGTACTGCATTATTTGACATTTTAAAAGTTTGGTAGCAATAGCATTTTTGCAAAAAATTTCGCAAAACTTAGTTGCCAGCTACATAAGAACATCAGATGTTCATCTGTAAGCAGAAAATAGCGCCATCTGTCTGTAAGTAGAAAACATAGCAAAAATTGATCTGAAGCGTTTTTTTCACAAATGATCTGATTTCCCAAGAAAAAAACGCAGGTATTGAGCCAGCCAAACGTGTAAGGTTAAATTTGAAGAAACTTGTGGTAGACATCATTTGGCTATTCACCGCAGGGTGTATAGTTTGTGCCCACAGTACTGACAAATGCGGCGCCATCTATCTGTGAATTTAAAGCACAGATCAAAACCAATGAAATAATTGTGCCAAACAGATGCGCATATGTTTTATTATATCGCCAAATAGCTGAAACTGATTACATGAAAATATTAACTTTTACAGCATTCTTATTCACAGTCATCTTTTCGATGAAATGGTGATATATATACAATATTTAAAGTAACATTGATAAAGAACTGAGTGACAACGGTGACACAATAGTGAGGAAAAATAGAGCCATCACAACAAAACAAATTAAACAGGAAGGGAGCGGGGGTGGAGAGGCAAAAACTACAAGGAATATTATATATAAACGAAAATGTTTGTAATTGCTCTAGACAACTGCATTCTTAGAAATAGATGGGGACGTTCAAATTATATAGAGAATTTTAAAACAAAACTGAGTTTTATTAATAGTCTGTTATGAAAAATTGGATTTTTAGCCATAACTTTTGATTGTAAAGAGATATTGGGGTAAATTTTTCTCATACATTACTTTTGAGACTTGACTTTTTTGTAAAAAATATAAAAACAACATTTTGGAAAAAATAAATTTCGCGAAAAAATCAAATTGATGACAAAAACAGTAAAATAATTTTTGTGATTAGCTGGAAGAATTTTTGCTAATAAATGCTATGTCATTGCCAGATGTGCAATTTTTAATTGATTTCATTTTTACAACAACAACAATTTTTGAGTCATTTTTTGAATCAAAAGTCAATATTTTGAACCTTTTTTGACATAATTATAAAACATAGTTACACTGACTTAACGATACAATTCAACCTATTTTGTGAAGTGATTTTATTGAACTTTTAAACAAAAAAAAATTGAATTAAATCTATTAATGGACAGCGAAGATATTTCCATCGAAAGACCAAACTTTGATTTTCATGTCGTTTTTTTTTCTCATTTTTAGGTAACGATGTTTTATGAAAAAATTGTTGTACTGAAAATTTCTACAATGTTGAATCTATGTAAGTGTTTTTATGTCAAAATAACAGCAATTCTTTAAAATTAAATACACAAAAAACTACGATACTAAAAAGTATTATAATAACAAAATTATCGTTAGTTAAAAAATTTCGGAGGGGGCGTGGCAAAAACTAAGTATGTAACCTTTTAAGTTAGAACGCACATAATATGTATACCTAGTTTGAGCCAAAATTGATAAGCCGTTTAGATTTGTATAAAGGCCAAACAAACAAACAAACAAACAGAAAATTAGTTTGATTACTATAGATGGTCAATTGTATGAAAAAATAGATTTTTAGCCATAACTTTTGATTAGAAAGAGATATTGGGGTATTTTTTTCACATAAATTATTTTTGAGACTTGACTTTTTTGTCAAAAATATAAAAACAACATTTTGGAAAAAATAAATTTCGCGAAAAAAATTAAAGGGGGATTGTTGTTTTGATGACAAAAACAGTAAAATAGTTTTTGCGCTTGGCTGGAAGAATTTTGCAAATAAATGCTATGTCATATGAAAGGTAGACAGATTTGCTATTTTTAATTGATTTCATTTTTACAACAAAAACAATTTTTGAGTGACTTTTTGAGTAAAAAGTCAATATTTTGGACCCTTTTTGACATAATCATAAAACATATATACACTGACTTAACGGTACAGTTCAACCTATTTCTGTGAAGTGATTTTATTGAACTTTTGAACAAAAAAATTTGAATGAAGATATTTGCATCGAAAAACCAAACTTTGATTTTCATGTCGTTTTTTTTCTTATTCTTAGGTAACGATGTTTTATGAAAAAGTCGTTGTACTGAAAATTTCTCCAATTTTGAAGATATGTGAATGTTTTTGATGTCAAAATAACAGAAATTTTTAAAAACTAAATACACAAAAATCTTCGATAGAAAAAAAGTTTTATAAAAACAAAATTATCGTTAGTTGAAAAAGTTCAGAGGGGGCGTGGCAAAAACTAAGTATGTCATATTTTAAGTTGGGATGCACTTAATATGTGTACCTAGTTTGAGCAAAATCCGTTGAGCCGTTTAGATTTGTAAAAGGCCAAACAAACAAACAAACAAACAAACAGAAAATGAGTTTTATTACTATAGATAATGATTATGGATGGGTCTTTAGTGTGAAAATGGTTGTGAAGTCCTCTGTTAAAAAAAAAAGAAATTAAAAATATAGATTTGCCCTTAATATTCTTTTATGTAACAAATAAAAATACATAAAATGGCACTTTTTACAATGAAACATCTTCTTTTATAATTCAGCTCACAGAAACACATTTCAATAAATTATTAATAATGACAAAATTTTTACTTATTTCTTTGATTGATGCTGATTCTTGAGTATTCATTAATCTTTTCAATTTTTTTATTTTTTTTTTTTTATTACAAAACAGATTTTAAACAGGCAATTTGCCAAAAAAACTGACAAGTTTTACATATTTAGCTATTATGTATTCACCGTGTATAAGCCTATAGATTTACCTACAACTTGTGTTCGATATCGTGTATAATTTGGCATAAAACAAAATTAAAAAAAATAAATTAGAAAAAAACAAAACAAACTGCGGTTAGTCATCAACAGTTTTAGCTGGATCAACGCATCATTCAATACAACAGGTACATCAAATATTTACAATAATTCTGATACACAAACCAAAAGAATTTATGAAAAAAAAACATTAAGGCGGTCCAACATAAGATCGCAAAACTGACAGCTTGTATTATAGAAGGTTAGACAAGAAAAAAAAAAAAAGAAAAAAAAAGAATGAAAGCAGCGATGAAGTAATAGAATTATATTCAGCGTAACACAAAAATTAAACTATAAATATACAAAGGTTGATATGTATTAAAATATTTATGCATACGTTTATTTGTTTGGTAAACAGCTGCCTGTAGTTTTTTTTTTTATAGAAATTTTAAAACGAAAAAACCTGTTCAAACTATATTCAGCCTTTTAAAAAGTTTATGACCAAAAACTGTGGCCACATTATTTCAACAAGGTGTTAATGCCAGCGCGCAAGATCAATGCCAGTTTATGTGGCCTACGCATTTGTAACTCAAAGAAAAAAATGTTAATATATACTCCAGATATGCTTGTTGAAAAAGAAAAACATTTCTAAGAAAAAACCTTCGTGCTTAACCTGCCTTCGTGCTTAAAAATTTTTTAACCTACCTTCGTAAGTCTTCATGAACCCTTATGAATACAATCAAATAAAAAATACAAATAAAACATTTGTAATTTCTTCAGAAATACGATTGTTTTAAATAATTTAATCTTATAGTTTTTTATGAGTTTATTGAAAACCACATCTTCGGGCACTTTCTGCCCTAATTTCTCGGAAGCCCATCATCCGATTTGAATGAAATTTTTTTCGTGATAGTCAACACACAAATGCATCGGGGAAAATCTTTCAAACTACTTTTAATTACATTTTATTATGCCGAAAACACTAACCAAAACTTTAAATGCGTTTATCTCGAAACCACTTTTTCATGATTGGTTTTAATAAAAATTTATCGCAAAAATTGTCCGATTTTCTCAACATAATTTAAAAGTTAAAAGTTTACACTTTGGATTTATATGTATTTAATTTTGTTTAATTGCATAGCGAGAGTAATATTACGGCATCTAATACAATATAATGCCAAATTGTCGGCCTTTGTAGTCTAGTGGAGAGTGCGCTAGACTATCAACCCAGAGGTCCCTGGTTCGAATCCGGGCTCGGGCATGGTTCTTTTCACTTTCTTTGTTCTTTCCTACATTTAAAAATGATGGAAAAACTAAAAATTCACAAATAAATTGTGGAAAATGTGGAATTAGAGGATAGGAACAACTAAGGGCTGGAAATGCTTGCCGCGGTTAAGGTATAACACAAGCCTCGGTTTAAAGCAATTAAAATTGCCTTTCAAGGTTGTTTCGCCTAATCAATAATTCACGTATGGCTCCAATCAATTCCTCTAAATAATCTATCCCTTTTCTTTCAGGTCAAAGACCAAACCTTGTTTGTATAGGGCGCATGCCTTGGTTCTTTGATCTGTTAAAAAAAAAAAAAAAATTAACATTTTATTTTCACTAAATTGAAAAACCAAAATCCCACATCTATTTTTAGAGATCTCGTTTTGCATTTTTAAATTCCGAAAATCCCAGATTTGTCAAAAGTCCCGCATTGCTATAGGTTAGGTTAGGTTAGTGTGGCTGTCTCAAGCGAGGCACATTTAGGCCAGTGAGACCCACTGTGATACCAAAGGTTTGATCTTTTCTATCTCTATTTAAACCAATTTGAGCTGTTTACCAAGCCTAGGATTCGGTAAACCGAAGATTCCGAGACGTCGTCAAGCTCGTTGAAGAACCAGTTGCCTAAGTGGAGGAAGCGTTTTTGAGCCAGCGCTGGGCAAGTGCAGAAGAAATGTACTGTAGATTCTTCCTCCTCCTCACCTCTACAGCTTCTGCGAATTGCTATACCTACTACATAAAATTCTTGTTCACTTATTGTCCATTTCTCCAAAATTATTGTCCTTATTATTTCTGTTAAGGGTGACTCTATCCGTAACTTTTCGGTTGCTATACCTTAAAACTCAGCTTAAATTTCGAAATATTATCTCAATTTCTCACCCATTTTTATTTCATCTTCTTTGAAATAACACTAGCCTCGGTTAAAAGCAATTCAAATTGTCTTTCGCGGTTGTTTCGCCTAATCAATAATTCACGTATGGTTCCAATCAATTCCTCTAAATAATCTATCCCTTTTCTTTCAGGTCAAAGACCAAACCTTGTTTGTATAAGGCGCATGCCCTGGTTCTTTGATCTTTGTAAGAACAAAACAAACATTTTAAATGTTCCTTTGCTGATCCATTTGGATCATTTATTGGTAGCTCCTTTTGAGCTCCTCTGGGATGTTAAAGGGAACGCTACCCTCCCTAGAACATGCAATGTTAAAAGAGAACACAAAATACACCTAGCTTGGATCAATAAGGAGCACTCCACTGCTCCTCAGGGAGCACTCCCAGATCGCTCATAGGATCCACTTTTCTACTGGGGTATTACCTGCATAAATACAAATAACCTGATGTATTGGAAGATTATGATAATAATGATGGAGCAGATCCATCAATGCCTAGCACATCAAGTATAGCTCAGTCGCAGAGACAACTTCAATCTGTTTTCAAAACATATTTTGCGCCAACATCTATATTGAAAAATTCGAATAAATTTTATGTTTCATGAAATAACTGCATTTACTAATAATTACAGCCTAGTTTATGAGTTCATTGACCAACATCTAATTATTTTTATATTTTGCATACACATATTTGTCGGCCTTTGTAGTCTAGTGGAGAGTGCGCTAGACCATAAACCCAGAGGTTCCTGGTTCGAATCCGGGTTCGGGCATGGTTTTTTTCACTTTCTTTGTTCTTTGCTACATTTAAGAATTATGGAAAACTAAAAACCCACAACTTAATTGCTGGAAATGCTTACCGAGGTTAAAGCATAACATTAGCCTCGGTTGAAAGCAATTCAAATTGTCTTTCGCGGTTGTTTCGCCTAATCAATAATTCACGTATGGTTCCAATCAATTCCTCTAAATAGCCTATCCCTTTTCTTTCAGGTCAAAGAGCAAACCTTGTTTGTATAAGGCGCATGCCTTGGTTCTTTGATCTTTAAAAAAAAATTATAAATCTATCATAATCCCATACTTCCTCTCCAGAAAATTTCTGGATCTGTAATGCTTCTAGCATCTGTAATGAACCATTTAAAAGCACTAGAACGATTTTGGAATCAACCTTCGCGTTATTGGTCGTCTTTTGTGATGCTCCACTAACAATTGTTTTATAGATTATTCGTGTAGAGTTTTTCACAATTTTAAATTTCGTTTTTCCTACTTCTTTACAGGTATCCCGTTTGGTCATTCTGCATGAGGAAGCCGAAGATGGCAATGCTATGCCCGATCTTAGCCGCCCGGTGCAGGTTGTTTCGGCAGCTGTGGCCAACTTAGTAAAAGTAGGACGTGAAACTATCAACAGTTCCGATGATAAGATACTCAAAACGGACATGCCTTCGGCATTGATGCGCGTCGAAAATGCCTCAGAATTGCTGGAGGAAGCCTCTGGTATGTTGCACTCGGATCCGTTTTCGGGTCCGGCGCGTAAAAAGCTTATTGAAGGCAGTCGCGGTATACTGCAGGGTACCTCATCGCTTTTGCTCTGCTTCGACGAATCAGAGGTGCGCAAAATTGTGCAAGAATGCAAGCGAGTGCTCGACTATCTGGCCATTGCTGAGGTCATCAACACCATGGAGGATCTGGTGCAGTTCCTCAAGGATCTCTCGCCCTGCCTAAGCAAAGTGTCACGCGAGGTCAGCGCTCGTGAAAAGGAGCTCACGCATCAGGTGCACAGCGAAATACTTGTACGCTGCTTGGAGCAGGTAAAGATACTGGCACCCATACTCATTTGCAGCATGAAGGTCTACATACACATTGTGGAGCAGCAGGGCAAGGGTGCCGAAGAGGCGGCCGAGAACCGCAACTACCTAGCTTCACGTATGAGTGACGAGATACAGGAAATCATACGCGTGCTCCAGCTCACTACCTATGACGAGGACACTAGCGAACTGGACAACCTGACGGTGCTTAAAAAGTTAAGCAACGCTATACACAACAAGGCTGCTCTTGCCAACGACTGGTTGTCGAATCCCTATGCTCTCAAAGGCGGCGTTGGCGAAAAAGCACTGCGACAAATTATCGAAAACGCCAATGAGATTTCCGAGCGTTGCTTGCCGCAGGACTCTTATCCGGTGCGCAAACTCGCCGACGAAATCACTTGCATGGCCAACGGGCTCTGTGAGCTGCGTCAAGACGGTCAGGGCACATCACCGCAAGCAGAGTCACTTGCGCGCAGCATACGCGAAAAACTCGGCGAGTTGCAGGCGGTGATACGCAACGCTGTCGTAGGCGTCGATAAGGCGGGCGTGCAACAAACTGCGCACACCATCAAGGGACGTCTGGAGCAGGCGGTTAAATGGCTGCAGCATCCAGAGCTCAATGATGGCGGTCTAGGTGAGCGCGCGGTCAACTTGATTGTCGAAGAGGGTCGTAAGGTGGCCGAAGGCTGTCCCGGTCATCAGAAAACGGAGATCATGCAGCTCTGCGACGAAGTAGAACACCTCAAACGCCAAGCTTCTGGTAATTCGCCCGCCGCCAAGGAAGCCGCCAAGAAACTTACACTGAAGCTGTACGAACTCAAAGCTGCCGTGCAAAATGCTCTGGTCAATCGCATTGTGCAGGATTTCATGGATGTTAGTACACCACTTAAGCAATTCACAGAAGCCGTCATGCTGCCGGAGGGCACACCTGGACGCGAGCAAAACTTTAACCAGAAATCAAACAATTTACAGGCATTCAGCGATCGTGCGTCGCGCACATCGCGTATGGTGGCAGCTGGTGGTGCCTGTGGCAACAAAAAGATTGCCGAAATTCTGCTCTCCTCAGCTACGCAGGTGGATTCACTGACGCCTCAACTGATATCGGCTGGACGCATACGCATGAATTATCCCTCGAGCAAGGCGGCCGATGAACATTTGCAGAATTTGAAGCAACAGTATGCAGACACCGTGCTGCGTATGCGCACTCTCTGTGATCAGGCAACCGATCCGGCAGACTTTATCAAGACCTCCGAGGAACATATGCAGGTGTATGCCAAGTTGTGCGAAGATGCGATACACGCCAAGCAGCCACAGAAAATGGTCGACAATACCTCGAACATTGCACGCCTGATCAATCGTGTGCTGTTGGTGGCCAAGCAGGAGGCGGACAACTCGGAGGATCCGGTGTTTACCGCTAAGCTCAATGAAGCCGCCAATAGGCTGGAACGGTCGCTACCTGCGATGGTGGGTGACGCTAAGCGTGTGGCTACCAACATTGCAGATCCAGCGGCTGCACATGCTTGGAAGGAATCATTTAAGAGGGTATGTTAGCATATCGGGAGCGGCGTACAAAATATGAAATAACTTTTTGTTTTTTTATTTCCAATTTATTTTAGTTGCTTGGCGATGTGCGTGGAGTACACAATGCTATCGCCCCACCAGCGCCACCCCTACCCTCCGAACTGCCACCACCATTGCCTGACTTGAGCGCTCTACATTTGTCAACACAAAATGGTAGGTGAACCACCAGTTGGTGAGCGTAATGGGGAAAGAATCTCTTTTTTTAAATGAAAAATTTTCTTAATGAACTCGAATAACTTTTGATAGTGCAAGTGTTGAGACTTACTGCATTATTCTGTAGCACGCAGAAGCACACTAACGATGAGAAAGAGAAGCAACACTTTCTTCCATACAAAATTGTATTGCTTTTCTAGAAGACACGAGAAGCAACAATTTCTTCCATACAAAATTGTATTGCTTCTCGTGTCTTTCTTATCGTTAGTGTTCTTCTTCGTGATGCAGAATAATGCAGTTAAAGGTACGTGCCTCCGCATCTCCTCAGCATTGTTGATGTGCGCATCAGATTTTAGATCCACGAAATCAATCGGGTGGTTTATAGGCTATAGATGGATAAAGCCTTTATGGCTTAAATAATCATATGCCTGTAAGAGCTTTTTCTTTCTTTTTTTTTTTTTGTTGGAAGTAGTGACTTTCTTGAAGTAAGCAGAGCTGGGTCAAAAAGGACTCATTACAATTCAATTCCAATTCCTTGGAATTAGGAATTGTTAATTGGTCCTCTCAATTCTTCAGGAATGTAATTTTAAAAAATTGTCAATTCCATTACAGGAATTCGAATTGGTAATTGAACACCTCAATTCCTCAATAAGAATAAGAAAAAATCCTCAATTCCATTACAGGAATTGTAATTGGTAATTGAACAACTCAATTCCTTGGAATGGAACTGAACAAAAATGGTCAATTCCATTACAGGAATTGTAATTGGAAATAGAACACTTCAATTTCTTACATATTGAATTGAAAAGAATCGTCAATTTTATTACAGGAATTGTAATTTGAATTTAAAATTTCAATTACTTTTTCATTCTCAAAACTACTGCAACTCAAAACTACTTCATTATGTATTAGAAAACTTTATTTGACTTTCACTGTTAATCTGTTAATTAAATATTTACAAATAAATGTATTATCGAAGATACCAATTTTTAAATTTAATACATTTTGAGTTAGAACAAAATATATAGCTGCTACGCTACCTGGCTTAATCCCGCCGACTATTTGCAAGGTGCTCGGTACACAACTTCCACACCCCTGTACAAAATTTAGTTAATCTACTAACAAAGGGATGCTTTATGAAATAATACGGTAAATAATAAGGATGGGCTCCTTGTCTGGGAGCAGGAAATATCTTCAACTGTTTCTTTTTTGTCTCCCATTAAGCATTTCATATCTATATGTAGCATTGGCACCACTTTTTCTTAGACTTAGGTGGTACCAAACTGACACTCGTCCTTCTCCAAAAAGTCCTTCTGGATGGTATTTACTTAGTTGGTGCTTATATCCGTTAGTCAGTTTTGACTTCATCTCAGCCTCATCTGTCCGAATCTTTCGTCGTGCGCTTGCTAGTTGAAAATTCAAGGCTTTGTCAGATAGTCCAATATTAGTCTTTCCATCGGCGATCGAACGAAGAGCCTATTTCGACTTATTTCCTCTTTTGACTTTTGTTAGTTGTTTTATTGACTCTGCTTCTCAATTGCTTACTGAGCCCAAAGTAACACCTATGGGCGAGAGTTGTTCTTCGTTTGTTTTCAATGGTTGGTCGAGTTATACTGAGCCCCATGTAGATGAAGTGCTTCACAACCTCGAAGGAGGTGTTACCAACAGTGACGTGGGTTCCATTTAAACATATCTTCTCCTTCGTTCTTGAATAGCTCTTTAATGTTTTTTAGTCAAGCTATGTATTTCTAGGCTTCATTATAGTTGGGCAGGGGGCTCTCAGTACTGTCATCTTTAATCAGGGCTTCTGGGATATCATCTTTATTGGCAGGGTTGTTGTCAGCGTCGTTTTTTAAGAGGCCTAGGAAAGTGTTCCTTCCATAACATCATAACACCAGTGTACTCTGGATATCTGTCACAAGCTTCTCGTTTTCACCCTTGCAGGAAGAGGCCTGGGTCTTAAAACCGATTTTAAGATATTGGAAACATTTTAGGGCCTCATTCCTGCCACCACACATTTTAATTTTATTGCACTCGCTTTCCCCCTTCTTCCCTGTCCCTCTTTTAGCAGCCTAAATAGACATTTCTCTTTTCTCCTTTACTATCTGTATCTCTACTTAGCAGCACTCGTTACAAGTAACTGCAAGGTGGCTTTGTAGGCGACATATTTCTCTGCAGTAGCGTCGCGACACTCTTGGTAGTACCACTGGTTTCGGCGAGAGCGTTAGTAGCCAATCATCCCTTCGGCAACCGCACGGATGGAGTGGGAAATGTGTATATCACTGAGCGCATATATCAACGATTTGAGAAGTGCTTTGAAGCTGAAGGGAGAGTCGAGTAACAAAGTTTTCGGCCGTCCGGCTATCAAAAATTTTTGATCGCAACTTTTTTTGTATAGGATTGCCCACACTCGTTGCTGCCTGTGCAACGGATCAAAGACGTGTGCGGATCTTGCCTGTGACAAGATATTTATCCGAGTTGACACCACGGATCCGTACGTACATCTTATTCACTGTAACATCCGTCGATCAAATCGTGATCAAGGAGGTTGCGCGTTTTTGAATCAGGAGACATCCAGGTGGCCTTATGAATATTGAGATGCTTGAATCTAGTATACACGACCTTGTTTCCTGCTGCGCCTTAGTCAATCAACACCATTCCGTTATCGGAGTTGCTGCCATGGAGACTGAACTTTCCGACTGTGGTAGCAAATATATTTTCCTTGTACACCTTAGCGTTAAAGTCACCTAGTACAATTTTTATGTCATAACCATTTCCAAGGCGCACGTTAAATCTTTGGTCTCATCGTCCTTGTCTTCAGTCTAAGTGTGCGCACATATTAGTCTTATGTGGACACATTTAGCCTTGATGTGCGAATTTTGGCAAGGTGCGTTTGTTCACAGGTGTAAATCGCAGGGAGTGATGCCGTAGTCAACTATAAATCTGCACCAAAACTCGTGCTTTACTCCATGGTCGCTGTAGTAAATATCAGAGGATGCCTGCCGTATGCAAATCTGTCCCTTCCATCAATTGCATTTCTTAGATTGCAATGACATCCCTTTGATTCTTGTCAAGATATCAATAAGTTGAATATGCCCCTTTCTAGTAGACATTCAAAATGCATATGAGATTACGGGATACTTTTCTCTCAAACTTTATTTGTTTCATTGAAAAATTTTTTTATGTGGTGGACTGTTTGTGGAATTTTAAAATAAAGCTAAATATTTATGAGAATGATAATTAAAGTGCAAACGTATATTCCAGATGTGATGTAATGACCCACTAGGGGTCAAATGTGTCAGGTGGTCTTATAATTTTTCCCAACACACCTACCACCTTTCTGGGGTCCTAAATTGACCCCTTGGGAGATGAAAACTTTCCCAAATTATCCCCTAGAGAGGTGAAATGTAAAAGGATTGTCCATCCCATTATTTTCTGAACAAACCTGTCCCTTATCTGACGCCCTTCTCACCCTGGCACCCGTCCCACCTAAAAAAACCGAAAAAAGTACAAAAAAATAACCAAAATAGTATAGATCTCTCCCGAAGTTACTCTTAAATGTAAGGATGGTTCTAATATTTTTAATTTCTTGTAAGCACAGCTTCTCTCTATCTGCTATCCTTTTTGGGGTAACCATACAAAAAAATGAGGAAAAATTTAGAAAATAGTTCATATTTTCTATATAGAGTTGACCCCTATGAAGGTAAAACTTATGAGCTCGTCCTATTGTTTTTCCCCCCTCCAAACATTTATTTTAAACATATCTTTCAGTCATCCTTCTAGGAGTTCACTACAAAAATCTGTAGTTTAGAATCTCACGCTTTTTGTTATTTCTATCCAAAATTGGTCCCTAACCACCAGGGCATTGGAGGGGAATGACGGTCTAGCAAAAGAGGACGCTGGGCTGAGATCAGAATTCACAGAACATGTACCTACTCTGCTACAAGATTTTTACAGGAGTCGTAGATGGAGTAGGCGTAGATGAAGAAATACGACATCGTGCAAAATCTCAAAAATCAGGTGCATTAAGATTCCCAACTCTAAAATTTTGATCTGCAAGACTGCGCTCTTAAAAATACGGGACCAATGCGGTACATTTTTGAAGTTCAAATACAGCTTCTACATAAACCGATGCCAAAAGTTCGCCGGGACTTCCCGCAAAATCCGAGACAGTTGGGAAGCCTAGATGAAATGCATAATGTGAAAAACGAACTCTTTTCCTCTTGGCACGCCCGCGCAGAAATTGTAGGACACTAGTGGGTATCCTCACTGGTCACTGCATGGCGGCAGCCAATGCGAGGAAGCTGGGCATGACCACGGATGACCTCTGCAGGAAGTGCAAGGAACCAGGCACGGTGGAAACCCTGGAGCTATGCACATGGCCCGCTCTACTTAGATCGAAGCTTAAATACCTAGGCTCATCCCAAAGATTCCTTTGTTCGTAACTAGTACCACTAGGGAACATAATTGGCCTATATGAGCCTCCATCAAGAGGCATCCGGATTAACCTAACCCGGATTTAAAAATTAAATTTAGAAAACACTGTTAAAAATTAAGGTGGACAATACCCTTATAGATCGAAGTGGTATTATGGCAACTCTAGTGCTTGCAATTCCCTAAGGTTGAAAGTTAAATTTTCTAGGAATTTTTATACAAACTTGCTATAATCCTAAATTCTTACAAGCAATTTTTTCCATACCTTAGCTGAACGTGCTCCACCACGTCCACCACTACCACGTGATGTCATGGCACCTGTACGTCCACCACCACCGGAAACCGATGACGAGGATGAGGGTGTCTTCCGCACCATGCCGCATGCCAATCAGCCTATTTTGGTCGGTACTTTTAGTGTAACCTAAAAAACACGATATTAATTTTCTTTTAACTCAAAATAGATTGCAGCACGTGGTCTGCATCAGGAAGTGCGTCAATGGTCTTCCAAGGACAATGAAATCATAGCGGCTGCTAAGCGCATGGCTATACTTATGGCACGTCTCAGCGAACTAGTGCTTGCCGATTCACGCGGCAGCAAACGTGAGCTGATCGCCACTGCCAAGAAAATTGCTGAAGCCTCAGAGGATGTAACACGTCTGGCCAAGGAATTGGCGCGTCAATGTACCGATCGACGCATACGCACCAATTTGTTGCAGGTCTGCGAACGCATACCAACCATCGGTACGCAGCTGAAGATACTATCGACGGTGAAGGCGACTATGTTGGGTGCACAAGGTTCGGATGAAGATCGGGAGGCAACAGAAATGTTGGTGGGCAATGCACAGAACTTGATGCAGAGTGTAAGTGAAAAATGCAAGTTATTGATAATGATTTCACACAAATAAACTTGCTCTTCATTCTAGGTCAAAGAAACGGTGCGTGCCGCCGAAGGAGCCAGCATCAAGATACGCTCCGATCAGACCCATAATCGTTTGCAGTGGGTGCGTCGTCAACCATGGTATCAATACTAAGCAGTTGATCCTTATTTAGGTGCCTCTATTTATTTGCAATTCTAGATTTCTCTAGTTTTTCTTTTTAGTAGCTATTAATTAAATTGTTTTGATGTAAATTCAACAATTTTTTGTTTGTTTGTGAAAAAATTACTAAGCAATGTTTCGCAATTACAACGAAATGTAAGGGAAAACAAAATGTTCTATACTTAATTAAGCGTGCAATAATAACGGTTATACTACTCTACAAAATCTTCGAAACAGCAGCCAAGCCAAGCCTAGCATTTATAAAAATAAACAACTTTCGATGATTATAATATATATTTTTCTTAAATGAAAAGAAATTAAAATTTTACAGTAATTTATGTATGTTATAAGCAATAATTAAAAGCGCTTTCAACCAGTTTTTTGTATACTAATACTTAATAAAAAAAAATAAAAAAAAATAAAAAAAAAACAAAATTGTTACTGCATAAACTAAACTGTATAACTTAAAGGTACTCGCAAAAGTGTGCTTTTAAGTATAATAAAATTATGCGTGCTGAAATAAAATTTATACGAATTTTTAATGATATCAAAATATGGGCAACAAAAATCAACTGGGATCCGGCAGTTTTAGATACATAAGTAGTTATTGGAACTGTGACGGTTTCATTGACCGAATGTCAGAAAAATATTCTTCAATTCCTCGCCTTTGCTAAGCTCTTAAAGACATGTTTAAAATATGTCCGTATAATTTTTGCATGTAAAACAACCTACTTAAAACTTCACAAGACACTATGTGTTAGTCTGCGGACAGAGTAAACGCTGAAACGGGCAGGCAGGCTGGCAGGCGCAGGCAGGTACCTGCTCAGTAAATAAGCCGTGCAGAGTGAACGCGAGCAGATCAGATCAGATCAGTGCGAGAATAAGTTTGTTATTTATTTTTTTTCGTACATTTCTATTTTTCATGCTCTGCTTATAGCAAAACAAATACAAATAAATGCAAGCTCACGATAACAACCGTAATTTTATAGCTATCGTTACGAAATTCAATACATAAGCTTTTTATTCAAAAATGGAGGTCAAGTTCGAAAATGAGTTAAATTGGATTTAAACCACTCCTACCTCCCATACAAAGGGGCTTAACCAAAACGGTAAAATCTATTTAAATTCCACAAAAACTAATCAAATGACATCAAATTTTGCATATTAGCTTTAACAAATAATATCAATTTGAGTATGAAATTTGTAAAAGTCGAATAAAAATCACGTTTACCTCCCATACAAAGTGAGTTTACCAAAACGGTAAAATCTTTTTCAATTCCGCAAAAATTGATCTAATGACTAAAAATTTTGCACATAAGCTAAAAAAATTTATATGTACTATAAGTATTGTATTTGGAAAATCGAATAAAAACCACGGCTACCTCCCATACAAAGTGAGGTTACCAAAACGGTAAAATCTCTTTAAATCTCACAGAAATTAATCTTGTGACTTCAAATCTTGCACGTATGACATTTGTAAAAGTCGACTACAAATCACGTCTACCTCCCATACAAAGTGAGTTTACCAAAATGGTAAAATCTTTTTCAATTCCGCAAAAATTGATCTAATGACTAAAAATTTTGCACATAAACTTTAACAATTAATATGTACTTTATGTATGAAATTTTGAAAAATCGACTGAAAACCACGGCTACCTCCCATACAAAGTGAGATTACCAAAACGGTAAAATCTCTTTAAATCTTACAAAAAATAATCTAGAGACTTCAAATTTGGCACATATGAAATTTGCATAAGTCGAATAGAAATCACGTCTACCTCCCATACAAAATGAGTTTACCAAAACGGTAAAATCTCTTTCAATTCCGCAAAACTTAATCTAATGACTTCAAATTTTGCACATAAACTTTAACAATTAATATGTACTTTACATATGAAATTTTGAAAAATCGACTGAAAACCACGGCTACCTCCCACACAAAATGAGTTTACCAAACGGTCGCAAAAATAAATCTAATGACTTCAAATTTTGAACATAAGCTTTAACAGTTAGTATGCACCATAAGTATGAAATTTAGAAAAATCGACTTTATGAAGTCAGTATCCACAAAAGTTACTAAAATGGCTTAAATATTTTTCAAATTAGTTTAAATCTTACTTATTCACTCGACGTTTGAAAATTAAAAAAAAAAACTAAAAATTCCGCCCACTTTCCATACAAAATGACGTAATCATTATAGTAAAACCTTTATAAATTCCAAAAAAATTAATATTTGAACTTGATGTTGTGCACAAAAGCTTTAATAAATAAAAAGGATTGTGAGTTTCAAATGTGAAATATTTTGATAAAAACTGCGACCAATAAAAATGACGTCATCAAAATAATACAACATTCAAAACTTCAAATAATTTACAATACGGCAGTGGGGGTATTTTAACTTCGGTCCAGTCGAAGATAATTCCTTACTAGTTAATGTTAAAAAGGATCGCTCTGCCGTACAAGTAGTAACTGGTATAGTAGCACATATTCTTTGGAGAAAAAATTTACGGAAAAAAACTAGCAGTAGCACTACAAAGTAAATATTGCTTAAACTTGCGTAAAGATTTGCAGTTAATATCTTTAATATTTAAAATTCTTTTAGTGGCTTTGCCGGGAGCGGTCCGAATGCTTTAAGGTCAAAATCTTGAAACAACCAAAATCTTGAAAAAAAAATCTTGAAAAAAAATTTTGAAAACGAAATCTTGAAGAAAAAAAATTTAGAAAACAAAAAATATGCATAAATCTTGAAAAAACTTGAAAAAGTCATGAAATTTTAAAAAATGTTCATTCGAATAAAAGGTAAAATTTCGAGGAAAAGCGGAAAAGTGTCTAATTTCGAAAACAAAAAAGTCAAATTTTGGCAAAATTTGACATTTTTTATGTATTCATGGTCCCACACTTAGCGTCATCCAGACAAACGACGAGGACGTGGTGGTACTTTTGTCCATTCATGAACATTTTTTTGCAAAATTTGACACTTTTTGAAATTTGTCACTTATTCAAAATTAAATATGTCATTTTTTGCAAAACTTGTACATTTCAAAATTTGACACTTATTCATTTGTTATTAAAAAATTTGACAATTTTTTCGAATTATGGCACTTACTCCAAATTTGACACTTTTTTCGATATTTGACACTTTTTGAAATTTGAAACTTTTTGAAATATTTTGACAATTTGACATATATTTCGAAATGTGACAATTTCTGTGACTTAATAATTATTCATTGTTTTGATTATTTTCGAAACTTGAAAATATTCGAAAATTTTGAAACTTCTTTCGAAATTGGACACTTCTTCGCAAAACTTGTACATTTCGAAATTTTACACTTATTCAAAATTTGACAATTTTTTCGAATTTTGGCACTTACTCCAAATTTGACAATTTTTTCGATATTTGACACTTTTTGAAATTTTTCACTTATTCAAAATTAAATATGACATTTTTCGCAAAACTTGTGCATTTCAAAATTTGACACTTATTCATTTGTTATTCAAAAATTGGACAATTTTTTCGAATTTTTTTGAAACTTTTGAAACTTGTACATTTCAAAATTTGACACTTATTCATTTGTTATTCAAAAATTGGACAATTTTTTCGAATTTTGGCACTTACTCCAAATTTGACACTTTTTTCGATATTTGACACTTTTTGAAACTTGAAACTTTTTTAAATAATTTGACAATTTGACATTTATTTCAAAATGTGACAATTTCTGTGACTTGATAATTATTTATTATTTTGATTATTTTCGAAATTTGGCATTATTCGAAAAATTTGAAACTTCTTTCGAAATTGGACACTTCTCAAAATAGTGTCAAACTTTCAATTAAGAAATCTTGAAAAACCTACCTTAATCCGCGCGCGAATTAAAGAATAATCTTTTTCAAGATTTTGAGTTTCGAAATTTTTTTTTAAGTTTTTTTCAAGATTTTGATTTTAAGATTTTTTTTCAAGATTTCGAAATTCTGCGAAAAGGACCCAACCCGGCTTTGCCTTTTCAAAATTCACAGCGTTGCACGTTTTCATCTTAAATCGAAGGTTTAAAAGTTCTATATTTCGGGGGAAGGGGTCAGAACCTCTGAAAGCCTCCCCCTAATTACGGCTCTGGTTCCAGTCATAACTGCACTCATAGTGATTAAAGATATTTTTCGTTTTAATTTTTCAGATAAATAGTAAAGTCAAAATCTACCACACCGCCCGAAAGAGTCTCATTGAGCGCCATTTTGAACACGATCAACAATTTTTTAAATTAAAAATATAATTTTTTTTTGTGTGATGAACGAGTTTGTTAAAATTTTATCGTTGTTCAATATTTTAACCTTTAAAAAAAATTCTAAAAATGCCTGTAGTGATAAATAATCTCGATATTTTTTTGGTACTAGATACTACACTCGAAAATTGATGCACTACTAAGTCGGTTCTGAAAAAGAATTTAACTAAACTTTTAAAAATGTTTAAATAGACACTATTGGATTATTTTTTGTGGACTCTTATGACGAAGATTGCACTGATATGAGGCTAGAAAGAAGAGCCTTAGGGTGCATTGCAAAGGATATTATGGAAACGACCGACAAGAAGTAAGTATTGCCTCAGGAATTTGTATTCTATACATTCTGTAAATAAATGCACAAAGTGCACAACTGCTCAAGTCCTCAAGTCCTCAAGTTGAAGGTAATAGTAGAAAAGCACTTGTGCAGATTTTTGACGTACGTACAATTTGTTTTTGTAAAGTGCACAACTCCTCAAGTCCTCAACTGCACAGGCAAGTGCACTGAATCGTGAATACCCCTACTGTCCAAAAAAAGGCAGGGTGCACTCAAAAAAAAAAGATAAGCTTGCTGCTTAAGATTTTTAGCAGAAAGCGTTATCAACACGGAAAACACCGGATGGAAAACCTTCTTCCATCTTGCGGGATCTTTTTAAGGAGGTCCGCATGCATTTAGTCTTATTGCTAGGTTTTCCCAGAATTTGTTCAATGCTCCTGGAGGCATCTAACTGAATCCCTATGCAATGTGTGTACTCCCCTTCATCCTCTCAACCAGTATATCAACTTGGTTTTTGCTTCTTATTTCTAAAATAAACCAATTTATAAGTAATCATAACATATAAAAGGCAAGCACGCTGCTCCTTGCCCAATATCTCTCAAACTGTTCTCAAAAATGTTCAGCCTGAAAGTATGCACATCTTAATGCATAAAAGACAAGCATGCTGCTCCGCACACAGTATTTCTCAAACTGTAATAATTTTTTACAGAAAGCACTTCTGCAAGACGTACTGTTCTCAAAAATGTTCAGCCTGAAAGTATGCACAGTGACATTTGGTCATGTGAATAAAAATCAGCAAATGCTTTTACTGAATTTTTCTAGTAAAAAGTATGGATTTAGTGAATAAAAAAAGCTATATCTATATAGCTTTTTTTATATCTATATCTATATAGCTTTAAGCTTTTTAAGCTATATCTATATAGCTTTTTTTATTCACTAAATCCATACTTTTTACTAGAAAAATTCAGTAAAAGCATTTGCTGATTTTTTATTCACATGACCCATTATTGGGTTTTTAGTAATTTAGTTTTTATAATAGTACGTTTTTGATCTAACTACTCCTTTTATAAATAAGCTATGACCAATTTAATAAAATTCTTCGTTGCGAGTTGCTACGTTTATGATGGTTGCTAATTTTTCAACACTGCTTCAATACTTAAAAGTGTTATTTAAAGTAGTGTATATTTATTTTGCAAAAATTAAGTGAATAAAAAAATCAAGCTTTAAGAAGGAAAAAAGTACTTTCGGCAAATGGCTCCGAAAAGGAAGTATGTGTGGAGGACCCGTCGTAGGACGAGCATTTATACTAGTTTTATATAAATTTGCAAATTGTGTTTCAAAACTTACATTTTTTGTTAAATTTTAATATTATGAAAATTTCAATGTTTCCTTTCTGCAAAAAAATTATAAACGAAATGAAAACAGTTAAATATCACTGCTTCGATTTGACTAATTAACACGGTGGTCTCTCAAAAAAAATGGAAGCAGCAATATTAAGCAAACATTTCGTCGTTAAATACATAGTTTTTGCATAAATTACCCGCACAAAATTTGCATATTTTCGCTTTTTCATTCAAATCACAGACTAACTAACAAATATTCAAATTAACTGAGCTGGAATGAAGAGCGGCATGACAAGAAAGGGGTGAGGTGGTGAAAATTAAATGAGCATAGTTTCCAAAAAATAACAAAATGTTCATTAAGCATGTCAAAATCGGGGAATTTTAATTGCATTTGCATTTAAGTGCATTATTCTTTAATGTCACACACTCAAAAATATAAACTAATAAAAATGTATGAAATGAAACAATATTACCCCTTTTTAAAAAAAAATTAAAATAAATTTAAGCAATTTTAATGAATATTGAAAAAATACTCTAAATTGCGCCATGAATTATGAATCTATATAAATTAAGCTACGCTTTTTTTATTTACGAAAAAAGAAAAAAATTTTATGTCGTATCCTACGCTATTAGTTTTTTTTAAAAATTCGGTAGTTGTGCTGTGATGTGCTCGATTTGAGCAGCAATGTTCCATACAGGAATTAGAAAAATTTTACCATTTATTAATTGTTATTTCTCGATGCCCGCTGAGTCTGAGTTTCGATATCGCTTGACTGAGTGGAAAAAGGCAAAGGTCAAAATAATTATTTATTACTTAATCAAATAAAAATTACAAATTTTTTTTAAGGGATACGAAAACCCGCAAACTTGCGAAACCGTTTCCTCCACAAAAAAGTAGAGTAATTCCAGCAAAGTCCAGGGCTGCAACAACAGCATGAATGCTTTGGATCTGAAATAGATTTCGTAAGTATTAAATACGATTTCTTACTTTTGAAATCCATTTTTTAATTTTAAAATAATATTCTATTTTGTTTATAGATATTTGTAAGTTATGTATTTTACGATATTTTACGATATTTATTTAACAAAAGTTGTTGACATATAAGATAAAATCTTTTGCATGCCGATATGAACATAAGAGATAACAACATAAAGATACATAAAAAAATAACATCAAATTAAATTAAAACCTAAAAATTAATTACGAGTTATTTTGATTTTGAATCAATTAATTGAAAATAGTAAGAACAAAACAAAAATAATAATGTAGACTTAAAAATAGGATAAAGAAGTATAATTAAAGATAGATAAAGTACAGGCAAGAAAGGATGAAACAAGAAAAAGTTAAGAGAAGTATTTAAAGATTAAATGCTTAAATTTCTTATGATTGGAAACACTTTTAATATTGAATGGCAATGAATTCCACGATCTTATACCACTGACGAAAAACAATCTACTGGAGTTAACGAAGTTATATCTAGGGATCATAAGGTTCATGTTTCTGCTTGACCTACAGAACTCTATCTTTTCAAAAAGGTACGATGGTTTTTGTGTGTAAATGATTCGGTGTAGAAATATAGTGTGTCTAGCTTCAAGGTAGCTTTGTTGGTCATGACCAAGCAAGTTTTTACTGTGGGCAGATATATGATCAAACCTTCTTAAGCCATATACATACCGGGCTGCATTATTGAAGGCAACTAAAAGCTTGTGCAACGACCGAGAATCGAGTTTACAGTATACGACTTCTATATATAGTAAGTTATTACTGGCATCAACAGCTGCAAAACCAGTTTTTTCCTAGTTTCTTGAGGCACAAAGCTTGATGTCATCCGCAGATTTCGAAGAACATAGTAAATTTTTTTTATGCAAGAATTGATTTGATCACCACAGGATAGAGAAGAGTTTATTTTAAATCCAACATTGGTGACCTTACAAACTAGTTTAAGCTTCACGTTGTTAAGCAAAATTGGAGGCAGGTCTTCATTGCTGAATTTTTTTTTTAAATTGGCAATACATAAGATTTCGAGGGGTTCAGCATGAGCATGTTATCAACAGCCCAATTTGATATCACGGCTAAGTCCTCATTAACTCTAGCGCATAAATCTTTAACTAGACCTATTGGCCTCGACAAGTAAAGTTGGAGGTCATCAGCGTAAGCATGCATTTAAATAAATATGTCATTTATGAACATGGTGAATAACAACGGACCAAGTACTGAGCCTTGAGGTACTCCACTAGATGTGCCCTTTAAAAGAGATAACTTATGTCCCACCCTAACTCTCTGAGACCTATCTATCAAATAGCTTTTTAAGAGGCGGACTGCGGATTTAGAAAACCTAAAATGTTGGGAAAGTTTTCTGCAGAGGATAGAGTGGCTGACGGTGTCGAAAGCTTTAGAGAAATCTAGTAAGCACAGCAGTGTCAAATCGCCCGAATCATAGGGTACTCTTATGTCATCAAGTACTTTGACCACAGCAGTAGAGCAGCTGTGCCCAGGACGAAAACCAGACTGTAAGTGCGACATGAGATTGTAAAGGCTCAAGTGGCGGGATATCTGCTCGGCCATGAGCGCCTCACACACTTTGGATATCGAGGACAGAAGACTTATTGGGCGGAAATTACATGGGCCGCAAGGGTTTGGTTTTTTTGCAACAGGAATAATAGTCGCCACCTTCCAAGCCTGGGGATAATACGATGTAGTAAAGCAATGGTTTATTATGTGGGCAAGCGGGCTAAGGACATATGGTAAAATAAGCTTAACAAATCTTATTGAGATTCCATTTTCCCCTGCAGCATTTGATTTTATTTTGCTAGTGCATCGAGCTACATCCAATTCACCTACTGCCTTAAATTGAAATTCATTTGGAGATTCCAATTCATAACTATCACTATCATCATCAACGATGGCATGCGAACCATTCGATGCAGAGGTAGCAACAAAATAATCGTTCAAATGGTTAGGATCTATATTACAGGCTTCGCTGTCTTTGTTGCAAACTCCAATACCTTTTAAGTTTCTCCATAGCTGTTTTGAAGGTAGAGCAGGGTTCAGTCTGGACTTGAAAATGTTTGACTTGGAAAGTCTAACAGCAGATGAAGCTTCGTTTCTGGCTCTTCTGTGCTCATCCCAATTGAGCAGAGTTGGGTTACGCTTCCATTTACGATATGTCTTTGACCGATATTTTAATGCTACTTTAACCGTCTGCGTAAACCAATGGCAACTTTTATTTATTACTCGGCGCCTACGTAAGGGAACATGAGTGTCAAAAAGAGTATTAATTTTCTCAATAAAAAAGTTAAGCTTGTCATCGACTGAATTTAAAAACCAGCAATCTGACCAGTTTATTAATGACAAATCATTGTATAAAGAGCTGCTGTCAATGGACCTAAAATCACGGTATGAAAAGTAACTGACCAGTACAACAGGTGCAAGGCAGATATTAAGCGCACAGAAGAGGAGGTCGTGATCAGATACAAACGAGATTTGATCAAAAAGCAAAATAGACGAAGCATCAGATACCATAAAGATGTCTAGTAGGCTCGGCAGAGAGTTGTTTGAAAACCTAGTGGGCATAACAGAGTTAACAACAGTAAGTCCAACTTCAGAAATGCGGTCGAGAAAGCTGTTGGAAAGATTGTCCTGTTGTAGTAGATTAATGTTAAAGTCTCCAGATATAATAAAGTGTTCATAATCAATAGCACAATTCGACAATGAGGTGAAAAACGGGACCAAATTGCAGTTGCGGTTAGGATTATTAACGCATGAAATAAATACTTTAATACCATTGCCTAGAATTTCAATGTTTAAGAATTCTATATCAGATTCGCTTGAGCTACCTAGAAAATTAGCATTGAGATATTCCTTACAATAGATAGCAACCCCACCACCTCTCTTGTTTCGCCTGTCTTTTCGAAAAAGTTTGAAATTTTTCAGATTTAGATAGGAGTCATGTCCTCATGAAACCAAGTTTCTGAGACACAAATGACATCAACAGAATATTCCACAAAAACATGTCGCGCGTAATCTAGTTTAAAGTCATTTAAACTTCTAGCATTGAAATGTACGATTCTTAAACCTGCATGCTGCCTACACATAACTTCAATCACAGTCTAATGATTGTCATTTACGCCAAAAACAGCATTATTTACAACTGTCATATTAAAAGAATATAGATAATAAAATAATAATAAGCTGAAAGCATTTAAACAATTGAAGAAATGAAAGTAAAAGAGATAAGACGGATAAAAGAGAGAAGAGGGTTGAAAATAAAAGGTAAAGTGAAAATAAAAAGTTTATATAGTTCAAAATTAAAAATATAAAATAAAATATTAAAATTTTAATGGGCATAGTAAGCGATAAATATTTTAAATGTATATATTCAGCTGCCAGGTGCCATAGAATCCAAGCTGGCGTTGGGAGAAAAACTAGGTAGATCATCCACACTACTGATAATAAAGCTATCTGCATTTTTTTCCGGTCCAATATACACCGATCCACGAAAAGTATACGTAGTATAAGTATACGTATGTGTTGCCTCATTTAAGATATACTTTAAATAAAAATAATATATTTCTTTATAAAATAAACAAAGTTTTTATTATTGGTGGCTTAGTTTTAATGCGGTATGTTATTTTGATACCTTTTTTAAGCTAACTACAAAATAGTAAATTAAACTACAAAAAATTTTTAACAAAAAAAAAAAAGAACTTCAAAACCTCTACAAAGTAAAAAATAATTTTAAATTACTTTTCACATTAATTCTTGGTCAAATTTTATATATATATATATTATTAAATTTGAAATTTTATTATTATAATTTTTTGGGCTAAAAGTTATTTTGTTGATGTGTTATTATTATTTAGTTGTTTGTACCAGTTTGATGTAAATTGCATTAAATTTTTATGTGGAGCGTGGGATTGTTTTTTTAAGAAGTAGTTTATGTCGCTGGCGGTAAAATTGGGTGTTGTAATAATGGGGGTTTTGTTGGCATATTTGGCTGCTTGATCTGCAAATTCGTTACCTTCTATTTGAATGTGACTAGGGATCAATATTAAGATAATTCTCGGGTAAAAAGTGTAGAGGAAGTTTCTTATGCGTGAGGGGTAGTAATCGGTGTTAGCCATATTGGCTATGGCTTCTAGAGATGATAGGGAGTCCGAGCATATAGCGTAATTCCCGTTTGTATTTGTGACATGTTCTATTGCTTCGTTTATAGCGATGATTTCTGCTGAGAAGACGGTACTTTATTGTGGAAGGTTGGAAATTTTATTGATTTGGCTGAAGGTGACAGAGTAGCTTGAGTTATTGTTAGACTTTGAACCGTGAGTGTAGATAAATGTGTAATTGTGATATTCGGCTTTTATTGGCAGGAATTTTGTTCGAAATAATTCAGGGGGTGTGTTACTTTTTGAAAATTTGTGAAGTGTGGTGTTTATTGTAGCCGCATTGAAGCACCATGGAGAAAGTAAGGTTGTGGAACTAGTGGGAAGGTATGGGATACCATGATCTATACAGTTAACAATTGCTCCGGTAATTGCAGATATAGGTTTTGAAGATGTTGTTGCCTTGTTGTGGTTTACTAAATTTTGTTCTAAAGGGGTGTCGCTGCTCCGTAAGAAAGATCTAAAAAGTTTAGAGGTGATAAAGTCTCTCTGATTCTCAAATGTAAAGAGGTTGGATTCCAAAAGCATGTTGTTAATTGGTGTTGAAAGGCTCCAAGAGCGCTTCTTATAGCGGAATTGTAGATGGTTTTTAATTTGTTCGCAGTTGAGACGATAAGGGCTTTGATAACATTAATAAGGGTTGATGTGTTGCAATTTAAGTTGACGCTTCCTAGACATTTAATTATATTCTAAATGAGGAAATTATTTTTGGAAAATGTTTTTGGTCCAACAGTCAGAAAGTTCAGCCTGCACGACAACACCTCCGATAACGGAATGAGGCTGATTGACTTCGCCGCAGCACGAAACATGGTCGTAAGTAGCACTAGATTCAAGCATCTCAATATTCATTAAGCCACCTGGATGTCCCCTGATCAAAAAACCAAGAATCAAATTGATCACGTTTTGATCGACGGAAGGCACTCTTCCAGTGTATTGGATGTACGCACGATCCGTGGTGCAAACATTGACTCGGAACACTATCTTGTTGCAGCCAAGATCCGTACACGTCTATGCGCAGCTAAGAATACACGCAACCCTACACAGAGAAAGCTAGACGTCGACAAGCTGCAATCGAAAGACAGCCAATTTTTTCGCCACTCGACTCTCACTCCTGCTTCAAAGCACTCCTCCAATCGATGATATATGCGCGCAGTGGACACACATTTCCAACTCCATGCGTGCGGCTGCTGAAGAGGTGATTGGCTACCAACGCCCTCGCCGAAATCAGTGGTACGACCAGGAGTGTCGCGACGCCACTGCAGAGAAAGACGCCGCCTACAAAGTCACCCTGCAGTCGGTTGTAACGCGCGCTGCTAAGGAGCGATACATAGAAAAGAGGAGGGAAGAGAGACATATTTTCAGGCGGAAAAAAGAGAGGCAGACAAGCGCGAGCAGGAGAAGATTGAGATGTATGGTGACAGGAATGAGGCCCGAAAATTTTTCGAAAAAATAAGACGCCTTGCCGATGGTTTTAAAACCGGGGCCTCTTCCTGCAAGGATGAAAACGGGAATCTAGTGACAGATGTCCAGAGTACACTGACGTTATGGAGGTAACACTTCTCTAAGCTTCTAAATGGCGACGCTGACAACAATCCCGTCAATAGAGATGATATTCCGGAAACCCCAATTTTGGATGACAGCGTTGAGGTTCCGCTGCCCGACTATGATGAAGTTCTGACAGCTAAAGCTCGGCTTAAAAATAACAAAGCCGCGGCAGCTGATGGCTTACCTGCTGAGCTGTTTAAGAACGGAGGCGGAGCTCTACTTAAATGCATTCACGAGCTTCTATGCAGAATATGGTCGGAAGAATGCATTCCGAACGATTGGAATCTCAGTGTGCTCTGCCCAATCCACAAGAAAGGCGATCCCACTATCTGTGCCAATTACCGTGGTATAAGCCTTCTTAATATCGCATATAAGGTCCTGTCGAGCGTTTTATGTGAAAGATTGAAGCCCATTGTAAACGAACTGATCGGACCTTAACAGTGTGGCTTCAGACCTGGAAAGTCCACCATCGACCAGATTTTCACGCTACGACAAATCTTGGAGAAGACTCAAGAAAAACAAGTCGACACCCACCATCTTTTTGTCGACTACAAATCCGCCTTCGACAGCCCAATAAGGAAGCACCTGTACTCCACCATGTCTGAATTTGGTATTCCTGCAAAACTAATACGACTTTGCAGGATGACACTGAGCAACACCAGCAGCGCAGTTAAAATCGGGAAGGACCTCTCCCCACCATTTATTACCAAATGAGGTTTCAGACAAGGTGATTCCTTATCGTGCGACTTTTTCAACCTAATGATGGAAAAGATCATCTGAGCTGCTGATCTGAGACGTAGTGGCACAATATTCTACAAGAGTGTTTGCTGCTTGCGTATGCTGATGACATCGATATCATTGGCCATAATACGCGCGAAGTCAGTGCAGCATTTTTCAGATTAGAAAGAGAGTCAAGTCGAATGGGTCTGGCAATGAATGCAGATAAGACGAAATACTTAGTGTCAACAAACAAACAGTTTTAACTCAGCATTAACTCAACCAACGACATCAGCATTGAGATCAAGCGAAGAATAACTCTTGCCAACAGGTGTTACTTTGGGCTCAGTAGGCAATTGAGAAGCAGAGCCCTCTCTCGACGAACGTAAATCACGCTCTATAAATCGCTCATCATGCCCGTCCTGCTTTACGCATCACAAACCTGGACGCTGAGCAGTTTAGATGAAAAGACTTTAGGAGCATTCGAGAGATTCTTCGTAAGATCTACGGACCAATCTTCGTCAATGGCGAGTACCGAATACGGTGGAATGATGAACTGTATGAGCTGTACGCTGACATCGACATAGTCAAGCGCATTAAAATCGAGCGGCTTCGCTGGCTTGGTCATGTTCAGCGCATGAAAGACGATGCTCCAGTGAAGAAAACATTCGATTCGGTACCCAGCGGCGGTCAACGCAGAAGAGGACGACCGCATCTTCGTGGGAAAGACCAAGTAGAGGACAACCTGACGAAGCTTGGAATTTCCAACTGGCGCCAGCAAGCGAAAGGCAGAAATGGCTGGCGCAAATTCTTAAATGAGTCCAAGACCGACATACGGTTGTAGCGCCAACTAAGTAAGTGTTGTAAATGATGCTTTTAAGTGGTCAATATGAGAATTCCATCGGTATCTCTTGTTGAAAATTATTCCTAAGATTTTTAGCTGGTCAACTCCTTCTAGTTGAATATCATTTAGATGGATGGAGCAATTGCAGTTGTGCTTACGGCAAAAATGAATATGTTTACACTTTGTACTTGATAGTACTGCTCCGGAGTAATTGCACCACGTTGTGGAGTCTTGAAAAAGTGTATTAAGATTGATGTTGGGATTTTTTCTTTTACTTGGTTTTATCATTAGGTGGAAGTCGTCGGCATAGGCATTTAAATCGATTTCTCTGTGGATTGTGATGACATTGCAGAGTTTGTTGTAGGCTATTAAAAAGATAATTACTGATAAGGGTGAGCCCTGGGGTATTCCGTTATGCAGAGGATGGTTGTTAGAGGTGAGTTTTCCAACGCGTGCGATTATTTTCCTGTGACTCATAAAGTGGATGATATATTTTAAAATGTTGAGTCCTATATTCCAGTCCCTGAGTTGATCTATGATAGTGTGTATCCCGATTTTATCAAAAGCTTTTTCAAAGTCAAGAGATATGAGAGATGGGTGTTTTTTCGTTGCTAGGCAATTTGCAATCTGATAGTCTATGTTTACAAGAGTGTCAGTTACAGACTTGACTTTTTCAAAGCCCATTTGCCTATTATCCAAATTAGGGATTTAGAGATATTGGGTCATGTGAATAAAAATCAGCAAATGCTTTTACTGAATTTTTCTAGTAAAAAGTATGGATTTAGTGAATAAAAAAAGCTATATCTATATAGCTTTTTTTATATCTATATCTATATAGCTTTAAGCTTTTTAAGCTATATCTATATAGCTTTTTTTCAAAAAAAAAATAAAAATCAGCAAATGCTTTTACTGAATGTTTCTAGTAAAAAGTATGGATTTAGTGAATAAAAAAAGCTATATCTATATAGCTTTTTTTATATCTATATCTATATAGCTTTAAGCTTTTTAAGCTATATCTATATAGCTTTTTTTATTCACTAAATCCATACTTTTTACTAGAAAAATTCAGTAAAAGCATTTGCTGATTTTTTATTCACATGACCCATTGGCCTATATGATTTAATCAGTGTTTTGTCAGGCTTTGGTTTCAAAATAGGTATCACCAGGCTACTTTTAAAAGTTTGGGGAATATGATTGTGAAGTATACTATTGTAGAGGCTTAGTAGTCTGTTTTTCGCTGTGGTATGCAGGTTTCGTATCATGGGGTAAGAGATTCTATCTATGCCAGGTGTGAAACCCTTTAGTTTAGATATTGCCATGGTTAGTTCTATATTGTTTATTTCTTTTTCTATTATTGTTTTATATGTATACCAAATAGTATAAAATGTATCCTCATATTTTTTACTGTGTAGTGGTTGTTTCCCTTTTACGAAAGCACTACACCAAAAATGTTTCTTTATTTAAAAGTTATGCATGGATTTTCATTTTTGATACTTTGTTAAATAGGTACTTAAATTACCTTTCTTATGAATCCCATAATGTGTAGTTTTGTTGAAAAATTTAAAAAAATAGCATGATTTGTAGGCCATTTTTTCCAACTTCGGAGGCCTATAACTTCTAAACCAATTGCGAGCGGACTGCAATATTTTCAGATTTGGAGTTACGAGGCCAAAATCCGTGCCGAAATGTGCCGAAATTTTCACCAAAAGTTCTTCTCAAGACCTATCATGCCTCTTGTAAGCCCACGCGAACAAAGCGTAAGATCAGACCACCATGGTGGAGTCCGAATCTTACAGAGCAAAGACGCGACCTAAAAGATTTCTTTAAACTAGCTAAAATAGCTGACCAAGAGGAAATGTGGGGGGAATACAAATGTAGTCTCAAACTTTTTAAAACAAACGTACGCAGAGCAAAAAGGACACTCGTGGAAGAACTTCTGCTCAAACATAGAAAAAACTGCGGACACAGCAAGGCTCAGGAAGCTACTCTCAAAGCAGCTCTCCATTCAGAGCCAGCTACGCAAAGACAATGGCCAGTGGACGGAGAGCAGTCAGGAATCCCTCGAGGTGCTTTTAAAGGCGCATTTTCCTGACTGTACCGAAGCTCCAAACACTGCTACAATACGAGGGCACAGGACAACCCCGCTACAGGTTCCACACGACTTAATAACGTCGGACGGAATCGTATGGGCTATAAACTCGTTCTCGGGTTACAAATCTCCGGGACCAGGCGGTATAATTCCTGCCATGTTGCAAACGGCTAAATCGCGAGTCGTCCCATGGCTGAAGAATATATTTAACGGATGCATCAGGCTAAACTATGTACCTGTGGCTTGGAAGACAGCGAGGGTTGTATTCTTACCGAAGGCAGGTAAGAGCAGCCATCCCTGTCCGAGAGACTACAGGCCAATAAGTCTGACCCGAAACGCTCGAGAAACTGATTGACTTGCACCTAAGAAACAATTTAATCCAGTTATCAACCAACCAGCACGCATATACGAAAGGGAAATCGGTTGAAACGGCACTACATTCCTTAGAAGTAACCCTAGAAAAAGCCCTCCACCACAAGGAATACGCACTCGGGGCGTTTCTAGACATCTCAGGTGCATTCAACAATGTATCAACCACCGCAATCCTTAGTGGATTACGTGCAATAGAGGCACCACCAGCAATAAACCTATGGTTAGACAAGTTGCTAAGCTGCAGAAAGGTGCGGGCTGAGTGGGGCACTAAATCCATGGTAAGGGAAGCTCGCAGTGGGACACCCCAGGGAGGGTTCCTCTCGCCACTACTATGGAATCTTGTAGTTAATGAACTACTCGAAAAGTTCACAGGTAGCGCCCCGAGGATAACTGCCTATGCAGACGACATAAGCATTATTATAGTAGGGAAATGTCTATCAACAGTAAGCTCCATAATGGAGAGCACACTCAAAGATGTACTTAGATGGTCAAATTCAGTCGGTCTTAGTATTAACGCAGAGAAAACGGATCTGGTTCTGTTCACGAAAAGGTACAAGATACCACAGTGGATACCACCGAAATTGAACGATATACGTCTCATACCGAAAACTCACACAAAATATCTAGGAGTCGTCCTGGACAGCAAGCTGTCATGGAAAACCAACGTGGAAGAAAGGGTGAAGAAATCCACCATTACGCTATACACATCCAAGAAGATGCTAGGCAGTACCTGGGGTCTCTCACCCTTTCTGATGCACTGGATCTATGTAACGGTAGTGCGTCCTATTCTACTCTATGGAATTATTGTGTGGTGGCCGGCTGTGAACAAATTAACATTCCTCAGGCACTTGGAGAAAACTCAGCGGCAGGCAGCGCTATGCATCACGGGGGCCCTGAAGTCAACTCCAACTAAAGCGCTTGAAACCATTCTAAGTATGGACCCCCTGGACATACACGCAAAACTAATAGCCGGAAAAACGGCACAACGCCTTACGGCGGCAGGCAACATGCACATTCAAAATTTCGGACATTGTACAATCGGAAAGGATCTACCTAGTAGCATGGACTACATGGTGCCTCGCACGATAGTCAATTCCAAAGCACGAACTCTTCTGGGACCAAATGACTGGTGCAAAGGTATAGAACAAGCACAGCAGGCTTTCAACATATTTACAGACGGCTCCAAAATGCCTACGGGGGTAGGTGCGGCGGTGTATTGCGCAGAGCCTAATATAAGACAGCCATATAAACTGCCGAACCACTGCAGTATCTTCCAGGCGGAAATATTTGCCATAAGGAAGGCTGCTGAGATAGCCCTCAGCATGGACACATAACACTCTAACATCAACATTTCCGTTGACAGTCAAGCGGCGATCAAATCCATGCGCTCCGCTAGCATCAAGTCCAAAAGTGTCTTGGCTGGCAGAGATGCACTATGCGCTTCGAAAAGAGTGCGCATCTACTGGGTCCCTAGCCACCAGGGCATTGAGGGAAACGAGATGGCAGATGGTTTAGCAAAGGAAGGCGCCGGGCTGGAATCAGAACTCGCAGAACATATACTTACTCCGCTACAAGAGTTGTACAGGAACCTCGAAAGAAGAGCCACACTAGCAGTGAATCGTAGATGGAGAGATACGACATCGTGCAAAATCTCGAAAATCATGTACAATGCACAATGCGAAAAACGAACTCTGTTCATCTTGGCACGCCCGCGCAAAGATTGCAGGACACTAGTGGGCATGCTCACTGGTCACTGCATGACGGCAGCCCACGCGAGGAAGCTTGGCATCACCACGGATGACAACTGCAGGAAGTGCAAGGAACCAGGCACAGTGGAGACCCTGGAGCACCTACTATGCACATGCCCCGCCCTACTTAGATCGAGACTAAAATACCTAGGCTCATCGACATTACCGACGCAAATCTTTAAAGACTTTTAAACAAACACAAAGGTTCCTTTTGTTCGCTACCGGTACCACTAAGGACCTGAATTGGTCTATGTGAGCCTTCACGAAGGCATCCGGTTTAACCTAATAACCTAATAACCTTGGCCAGTTTCGGCTATTCGGCCTCAATATGGCCTCATATTTAGGCCAACTAGCCGAAACTGACAAAAAGGGCCGAAACTGGCCGTAACCGAAACCGAAACCGAATATTCGGTCGGACACTAGTTATTTCCCAGGACACCCTGAAGTAGGCATTTGGGATGAGATCGTAAATAAATTTTGTATGTGTTTAGTTTATTCTATTATCAGCTGATTTGGCCCTAATTTTTAACGATTTTTATGATTTTAAAAAATATGATATTTTCAAGGACATTCTGGACTAAGAAGATGACGTTATATCGAAAAAAACAATATATTTATTTAAACAATATCGGGGTTAGGACCTATAACTTCATCTAAAAATCTTTGCATTTTAATTTTTTTTATAATTTATGTCATTTTTAAGGATATCTTAGAGCAGTAAGATGTTATCAGAACAGGACGAAATTGTGTGTACCTACATTTAATGTTTGTACTAACCGAACCACTTTCGTTAGATTTTTCAGACAATTAGTATTTAAAAAATATCCAGATTTTAAGGATAAACCGGAGGAGGAAGATGCAATCAGATCGAAATAAAATTTTGTAGTTTACATGTTTGTTACAATACCTGTCGAATGTGCCCTGAGCCAAATCTATGCTACGCACTTTTTAAATTCACTCCGGCTTGCTAAACATGTTTAAAACATTATAATTGTTTTCTTAATTTTTTTAATATTTTTTTTTGTTTCACTGTATTCCAACTACGAAAAGAAAATTTGAAACATATATTTTTTTTTATTAAAATATAATATGTATAATAGGGTCTTCCAAAAATATATATTTTTTTTTTTAACAGATGTCCGCGGCTTTAATACTTCCACTTGACCTTAGAAACACTCTCTGTGAAGCGCATCTCAATTGGTAAAGGTTCAGAGCAGAGATGGGCGCATGTCACGAACTTAGTCGTGTCACGGCGTGTCACGACGTGTCACGATGACTCACGTCGTGACCGTGAGTGAACCCAATAAAAATCACAAAATATTCGCTAGAGTACGTGATTGAATTCACCCCGTGCGTGAGCATGCGTGACTCAAATTTATTCGTGTCACGACTTTTTATCATAATTTCCTAAATCTGTGCAAAATTTAGTGATAAGTTTGTTTTACGCTTTTTCTACCAATTGGATACAAAATGCAACACTGACCGAAATAGTTTTTTCGGTATATGATCGTATTTTAAGGGAAGAAGATTCAAACCGCTGGTTGAAAATTTGGTTAAATTACTTTTTTTAAATAAAAATTATCATTAAAATGTTGACTGAAGTACTTTGTTTACTTTTCAAATAATGCTTTTTATTAATTAAATTCAATAGCTTTTATATGTTTTTAAATGTTTAAAAAAAGCTTGCATTTTAAGCTAAATTAGTAAATTGCATTGCAAGCTAATTTACGAATTCATATAATTTTAATATGTAAGATGTATCTTTATAAGATATAAATTTAACTTTCGTTTCTTATTTTAAACCTTATTTAAACACTAAATAAACATTTAATAAAAACTCATGTGTATTCTTCTTAATAAGAAACGTGGAAACCACTTTAATTAGTAAGCGTGCCTAATCTTTAACAATTCTATTCGTGAGCACTGGTGAGTCAAAAAATGTCATCGTGAGCGTGCGTGATCGTGAGTCAAAATTGCTCAGGCGCGCGCCCATCTCTAGTTTAGAGGTCGCGAATTCGTTTTCTAATTTTTCCATACGATTTGTTAGGAAAAAATCAGTTTTGCTGGTAAATTGAATTTAGAGTCATTGGCCCATAACCATAGTCAAATAAAAGTCGACTCTAAAGTTAGTATAAGCATTTTTGACAGTTTGTTAATGTAATATGTTGTCAAAAAGCTTGCACTAAATTTAGAGTCGACTTTTATTTCGACTATGGTTTGGCCCATAACCAAAATGGTTTTAAAAAACCTATTCCCTCAAATTTTGTCTGTTATGACATATCCAAATTGCATTTTTATCTGATTATTATTTGGTGGTCTGTGGCTCACTTCTTAGAGCTACCTATGTAAATGGATACTTTTACTTAGAATTATTTCATTAAATATCAATATCTCTTAAAGTTCTCCATTTTCATTATTGTTGTTGGTCTTAAATTTTAGATAATGATAGTTGCAATGCACAATGAAGAAAAAATGCATAGGGTTGTTTTTGTTTAAAAAAAATGTTTTTTGATGTTTTTCGATTAAAAGTTACAAGTAGTTTTTTTGTATTTATATTTTTATTTTTTAATCGTTTTGGGCAACCACCAAATAATAATCCGATTAAAATTATTAAATATGGATATGTCATAACAGACAAAATATTAGGGAACACGTTTTTTTAACGATTTTGCTTAAAAGATAATGGCTCTAAATTCAATTTACCAGCAAAACTGATTTTTTCCCATACAAATCGTAAGGGAAAATTATAAAAGAAATTCGCGACCTCTAAATGTTCAATGTGTCAATTGAGATGCGCTTCACAGAAGGCGTTTCGAAGAATCAAATGGAAGTGGAAAAGCCGCGGACATCATGCACGATATTTTTTTTTGGGACACCCTAATATATAATATTGAAATATTGAAGATTTTCGATATTTTACAAAAAAAAAACACAACTATCTTCATTAGTTGCTTACATAAAAAAAAGAAACAAACGCTAGATTATTTTTAAAATTTAAACTAATTCTTATTAATTCTCGTCACCACTATCTTCAGGCTGCGGCACAAATCCAATACCACCATTAAGACCCTTAGAGGCGGCTTGCATGCGTTGTTGTTTCTTCAGCTTTTTCTCTTTGCGTAAATCTTGCGTGGAGTTCTTGCGTTTCTTGTCGCGCTTTTGATGTTCCGTGGCATTAGCGTCGGCTTCGTTTGCATTGTCCACAACGCCATCCACATCCAAATGGATGCCGTGACCATTTTGTTTGTTTTCTGGAACACTAACCTCATTATTGCGTATCACCTGCAGCTTGAAAGCAGCACAGAAACGTTGATACAACTGCGTTGAATCCAGTTTTATTTTGCGACGCAAATCTTGCAGCAGACTACAAACAGCTGGTGCAGGCAAAGACGATTGCAGCTGCAACTTGACGCTAGCACGCTGCGCATTAAGTAGCAGTTCCAGCAGCGTTTGGAATTCTTTCGCAGACTGTTTAGCTGAATCGGTGGAGGCGTTTGCCAGCGTTTTTATATGCTCGCTTATGGGTTTTTCAATTTTTTTCAATTCCTTCCTGGACAAATCCAGATTTTGTTTCAGCAGCTCATAATTCTTATACAAAACCGAGAGAATCTCATAAATTTGGATGCGTCTAAAGGTGCGCGTCTGCAAGGTGACACCCTGCTGCGTCAAATTGATAGCCAGCGACCAGACACCACTCCAGCGTAGCTTGAAGATTTCCGAGAGCAGCGTTATGTTTACAATAGGATTACGTGATTTAATGAATTCGTTCAAATACTCTTGACAGAGTGCGAGCACCTTTTTGGCGACCTTTTCATCGCCGACGATTTTTTGTGTGCTACTTATAAGGAATATAATACATTTATTGCGTAATTTGTTGGTCAAATCAAACACAGAGGCGGGCGGTTTCTTCTCCACCACCAGTCTTATAAAGTCCACCAGATTGTCTTCCTGCAGATTGCTATCGCAAGTGTAGGTTTTGAGCGCTGTCAGCTTGGTGAGAACTTTCTCTACCTTGCTCTGTAGCGGCTTTAGCTCGTCGCCAATGCAAAATGGCAGCATATCATAGAGCGCCAACATAATCTCAATGGAAATAAGCAGTGAGGGGCTCTGTTGTAAGTAGATTTCAATGAGATCCAAGACGCGTATGCGGAAATGCATCAGGGTGGTTGTGTGGACGCGATAACTTTTTGATTTCTTGATTTGCGATGTGCCGCCAGGTTTTTTCATAGTCTTGAAAGCATTTGCCAGAGCTTCGTCCAACTTTCTGCCCTCTTCTTCGGTGACGTCGTTTAAGTCTATTGAATCCATGTCATCGTCATGACCAACAGCGCTGCCATTTGCAATGAGTGCTTGAGAAATGGCATTACGTAGTTTATCCGACTCCGTGATGACTTCTTCAGATTCGTCATCATCTTCATCCTCCTCATCGTCATCATCGTCGTTTTCTTCATTGTCTTCATCATCTGTGCCGCTATCATTCGCACCCGCTTCACTTGTATTTTTCTTAAGCTCTTCATCGTCATCGTCATCGTCTTCGTCGTCTTCGTCGTCGTCGTCGTCGTCTTCTTCGTCTTCTTCGTCGTCTGCACCTTTAGCACTTAGTGGATTCTGTCCATCTTTCATGTCCAACATGGCTAAAATCTGATGCACAGCACTGAGACTTAGGTTTGGCGATAAGTGGGGAAACAGAGCATTTACGATATTTCTCAAGGCGCTCGCATTCTGCGATAGCAAATGCAAAAAGAGATCAACCACTACTTCGATCCACTCGGGTTCACTGCCCTAAAGAAAAAAAAAACAAAAATATTCATTTAAAAAACTTAATAATGTTCATTCCAATAGATTAATCGGGCATGGTATCAATAATATACGCTTTTATCGGAACCTTTGCCGAAAGCACTAATGTGCCTTACCGCCACATAAACAGCACACAAATCACACACACAAATCACACACACACACTAGAAAATACACTTTATTTTCATTTACAAAATAGTTAACAAAATTTATTTCATCATTGTCAATTTTTTATAATCCAAAAATTGTTCAAAAATGTTCATTCTAAAATGATTCTTAATACAAAATAAGTTCAAAATACTAAAACCGACTAATAAAAAGCGCTCTCTAAAAAGAATGAAACAAGAAAATATTCTCTCCTGAAATTGTTATGTACTGAAATTGTTATTAAATTTTTTTTCTATAAACAACTAAACAACTTGCACATAATATATTTTACTGCTTTTGATCGCTTACTACTGTTAGAATGTATTGTTTTGTAAGGGTAGGTGGCATACGACCAGAGTGTTGTTTACACCCTCGACCCATTCACACTTTTATGAGCATTTTACACATCCACACTCAGACACCTAAATTGTTGAATTGCAACGCTCATGGCCATTTCATAAAGAAATGGAACATAAACGTCCCAATTGACAGCACGTGTGCGCCATCGCTTAACATTCACCCGATCACGCAACACTCGCTCGTAAGTAAGCACAACTTCTATTAAGTTATGATCACTTACACCACATCCACCTTGTACTCTCCACTCAAATTCAAACATACCGAAGGCTAAGCTGTTACCGATCGTAAGATCGATATCACTCACCCCTCTTGGCCCATCGAACGTATACCACGGACTTGGCTCATTCAAAACACTCAAACATCTACTCAACAACCATTCACTCAGCATCTCACCCCTAGTGTGGTTCTGGTAACCAGTCGCATATCTGGGTGCCTTACTGAACCACATAGGAGATGATGCATTCGCATTCAAATCCAGGACCAGTGGCATGCTACTCGCAAGAAGTAACAGTGAGTCCATATACGCAAGATAAGGATCAAGAGGATCACCGACCTTGCAGTACAAGCTCGCCAGATACACACTTCCAAACATACACGAACAACCCACTCACTAACACTCCCAACCATACATTGCACATCAACGTCATTAACAATCACAGCCGAATTGCACCTCAAATCAGGAACCACTCTAAGAGAAGTGTTAGACTCTAATAGAGGCCACGTAAACAACCATCGGTTGAATAGGGCTCCTGAACGAAAGCAAAGCTGATGAGACCATCAAGCATCAATGCACCCAAGTCACACATTGCAGCATAAGCACCCTGACAATTGAGCCTGAAGTATTTCCAGACTCATACTAGTGTCTTGCTCTCGCTCTGGCCAGCACAGCATTGATGGAAACAATAAAATTGATTCTTAGAAAAAAAATTTCCTAACATATTGACACTTTTAAAAACGATAGCAGTTATTCCAGTGACTTCAGCTTCTGCTGAAAGAAGTTTTTCAGTACTGAGAAGACTCAAAAGAGGATATCGCAGAACTTTTTTGTAAAATAAAAAATTGGCGTCTTAGTAAAGCATATTAAATAAACATATTAATTTTAATATAATCCTTAGCTATTTCTTAGCTTTTAATTTCTATAAGTATAATTCCTACAAAAATAAGTGCACTAAACACATCACTAAATATTCTAAATAAAACAAAAAATTTGCTAATTTAGCTCTCCCCTACCCCCCATGATTAATTTATAGATCCGCCACTACGGACTAATGTTCCACCATATTGGACACGCGTATGTTATTATTGGTCGTACAAATGCTTGATAACAAACGATTTTCACATCACTTCCTAAATGGCGTTAAGCAAATAGAATTGATACTGTTAATCGTTTGATTTTAATTTTTTTATTTGGTGAAGAAATACTTTTTTTATAAATTAATTACAATAATTATAAATCTAAAAAATATGAGTTTTTTAGTCGAAACTCGGTTTTTCAACTACCATAAAAACCAACATTTTTCTAAAACCTTTGATTAAAAGTTCGAAAGTTTCAGCAGAACCTTAAATTTTTTTTGGATGGACAATCACCGAAAAATTGTGTTCACCGCACATATCAGGTGCTTTACTAAAGTACAGATTCCTGCTAAACAGTTACAAAATTATAAAGTAAAACAAGTAAGAAATTATCTTCGACTGCATCGAAATTAAAATACCCCACTGCCGTATTTCAAATTATTTGAAGTCTTGAATGTAGTATTTTGATGATACTACCTTACGCCTATCCTGAAGGAAGGTTAGACCACACAATTTACGTCTAGCTATATGTGATAAGCATATTTAGTTAAACGTTTCTGGACACACTCAATTTTATTAGAATGAACATCAAAATATGGATTCCAAATCAGGCAGCAGTAATCTAAACAACTTCTAACTAGAGCTACATACAGAGCCTTTATCGTCAAAGAATTTTTAAAGTCTTGTGTATTTCTTTTTATAAAACCAATCATTACACATGGTTTTTCTTTTACTTATTATTTTCTATATACATTCTCTTACAACAAATCCTAAAAACCAAAATCACCAAAACTCCTCTGACAACAAAACAACGAATACTTTAAAAGAAAACAACTCTTCCGTCTACAATGACAACACAAATCTCTCTGACTACACAGTGATCAAGCCCATTCTCCCCTTGCCTAATAATAAAAACTTAAAGCAAAACCAAGATAAAAGCTCATTGAAAAAAACTCAGATACAACAAACTATTTACTCACACAAAATACAATTTCAAATAAAAAACAAAAACAACTCAACCCAATAATCTCAGCAGCAGATATCCCGTTAGACAATCAAAACATTCGCTCTTCAAATAATAAAAAAGACTTACAACAAGTAAAATGTAAGGTACTAAAGTCTTCATTAACAACTTCTACAGATGTTCAAAATATTAACTCAGACGAAATGGAGACACAATAAATCTTTTTCTTTTGTTATTATACAAAAGTCAAATGAATTTATATTTTTATGCTTAATATTCCTACAGTATTAATTTTCCTTAAATGGAAGCATTAATTAGTTTTTATGATCTATTGAATAATTACATGAATTAAGATTGTGAGCTTTAGATCAAGTGAGTTTTCAAGAAGGCAACAACAACAACAACAACTCTGTATAGAGTCAATCACTTAGCTGACTAGACAGTCTGTTTCGGAAATCGCTACATATTCCTCATCAGTAGTCTTTGAGTGATTAAGCTGTGATCAACTCACTGTTTAAACTAGCATATGAATGTGTATATCCTCTAATTCATTCTCATGAACTGTATGGCTACTAATCATATGACACTTCAAAGCAGTAAGGCCATTTTAGATCACCGCCTTAACTCTAATCAAGGGTTGCCATCTGTTCTAGTTGCTTCTTCATTTATTTCAATATTCATTGGTGTTCGATTGTTTGTCGAAATGCACCATAGAAATGAAACGAGTTTTTGCTTCGCCAGAAGCTAGTGTTCTAACTGAAAGGTGGCTATTTTCACAACCAAATGTTCAATTACACATGACTTTGACCGAAAAATCGATCAATTATTAGATTATTTAATTAATTTGACATTAATTAAACTTATTTGGCCGTGCTCTGCCATAGTTAAGTTAATTAGTTTTTATGATCTATTGAATAATTACATGAATTAAGATTGTGAGCTTTAGATCAAGTGAGTTTTCAAGAAGGCAACAACAACAACAACAACTCTGTATAGAGTCAATCACTTAGCTGACTAGACAGTCTGTTTCGGAAATCGCTACATATTCCTCATCAGTAGTCTTTGAGTGATTAAGCTGTGATCAACTCACTGTTTAAACTAGCATATGAATGTGTATATCCTCTAATTCATTCTCATGAACTGTATGGCTACTAATCATATGACACTTCAAAGCAGTAAGGCCATTTTAGATCACCGCCTTAACTCTAATCAAGGGTTGCCATCTGTTCTAAAATGGCCTTACTGCTTTGAAGTGTCATATGATTAGTAGCCATACAGTTCATGAGAATGAATTAGAGGATATACACATTCATATGCTAGTTTAAACAGTGAGTTGATCACAGCTTAATCACTCAAAGACTACTGATGAGGAATATGTAGCGATTTCCGAAACAGACTGTCTAGTCAGCTAAGTGATTGACTCTATACAGAGTTGTTGTTGTTGTTGTTGCCTTCTTGAAAACTCACTTGATCTAAAGCTCACAATCTTAATTCATGTAATTATTCAATAGATCATAAAAACTAATTAACTTAACTATGGCAGAGCACGGCCAAATAAGTTTAATTAATGTCAAATTAATTAAATAATCTAATAATTGATCGATTTTTCGGTCAAAGTCATGTGTAATTGAACATTTGGTTGTGAAAATAGCCACCTTTCAGTTAGAACACTAGCTTCTGGCGAAGCAAAAACTCGTTTCATTTCTATGGTGCATTTCGACAAACAATCGAACACCAATGAATATTGAAATAAATGAAGAAGCAACTAGAACAGATGGCAACCCTTGATTAGAGTTAAGGCGGTGATCTAAAATGGCCTTACTGCTTTGAAGTGTCATATGATTAGTAGCCATACAGTTCATGAGAATGAATTAGAGGATATACACATTCATATGCTAGTTTAAACAGTGAGTTGATCACAGCTTAATCACTCAAAGACTACTGATGAGGAATATGTAGCGATTTCCGAAACAGACTGTCTAGTCAGCTAAGTGATTGACTCTATACAGAGTTGTTGTTGTTGTTGTTGCCTTCTTGAAAACTCACTTGATCTAAAGCTCACAATCTTAATTCATGTAATTATTCAATAGATCATAAAAACTAATTAACTTAACTATGGCAGAGCACGGCCAAATAAGTTTAATTAATGTCAAATTAATTAAATAATCTAATAATTGATCGATTTTTCGGTCAAAGTCATGTGTAATTGAACATTTGGTTGTGAAAATAGCCACCTTTCAGTTAGAACACTAGCTTCTGGCGAAGCAAAAACTCGTTTCATTTCTATGGTGCATTTCGACAAACAATCGAACACCAATGAATATTGAAATAAATGAAGAAGCAACTAGAACAGATGGCAACCCTTGATTAGAGTTAAGGCGGTGATCTAAAATGGCCTTACTGCTTTGAAGTGTCATATGATTAGTAGCCATACAGTTCATGAGAATGAATTAGAGGATATACACATTCATATGCTAGTTTAAACAGTGAGTTGATCACAGCTTAATCACTCAAAGACTACTGATGAGGAATATGTAGCGATTTCCGAAACAGACTGTCTAGTCAGCTAAGTGATTGACTCTATACAGAGTTGTTGTTGTTGTTGTTGCCTTCTTGAAAACTCACTTGATCTAAAGCTCACAATCTTAATTCATGTAATTATTCAATAGATCATAAAAACTAATTAACTTAACTATGGCAGAGCACGGCCAAATAAGTTTAATTAATGTCAAATTAATTAAATAATCTAATAATTGATCGATTTTTCGGTCAAAGTCATGTGTAATTGAACATTTGGTTGTGAAAATAGCCACCTTTCAGTTAGAACACTAGCTTCTGGCGAAGCAAAAACTCGTTTCATTTCTATGGTGCATTTCGACAAACAATCGAACACCAATGAATATTGAAATAAATGAAGAAGCAACTAGAACAGATGGCAACCCTTGATTAGAGTTAAGGCGGTGATCTAAAATGGCCTTACTGCTTTGAAGTGTCATATGATTAGTAGCCATACAGTTCATGAGAATGAATTAGAGGATATACACATTCATATGCTAGTTTAAACAGTGAGTTGATCACAGCTTAATCACTCAAAGACTACTGATGAGGAATATGTAGCGATTTCCGAAACAGACTGTCTAGTCAGCTAAGTGATTGACTCTATACAGAGTTGTTGTTGTTGTTGTTGCCTTCTTGAAAACTCACTTGATCTAAAGCTCACAATCTTAATTCATGTAATTATTCAATAGATCATAAAAACTAATTAACTTAACTATGGCAGAGCACGGCCAAATAAGTTTAATTAATGTCAAATTAATTAAATAATCTAATAATTGATCGATTTTTCGGTCAAAGTCATGTGTAATTGAACATTTGGTTGTGAAAATAGCCACCTTTCAGTTAGAACACTAGCTTCTGGCGAAGCAAAAACTCGTTTCATTTCTATGGTGCATTTCGACAAACAATCGAACACCAATGAATATTGAAATAAATGAAGAAGCAACTAGAACAGATGGCAACCCTTGATTAGAGTTAAGGCGGTGATCTAAAATGGCCTTACTGCTTTGAAGTGTCATATGATTAGTAGCCATACAGTTCATGAGAATGAATTAGAGGATATACACATTCATATGCTAGTTTAAACAGTGAGTTGATCACAGCTTAATCACTCAAAGACTACTGATGAGGAATATGTAGCGATTTCCGAAACAGACTGTCTAGTCAGCTAAGTGATTGACTCTATACAGAGTTGTTGTTGTTGTTGTTGCCTTCTTGAAAACTCACTTGATCTAAAGCTCACAATCTTAATTCATGTAATTATTCAATAGATCATAAAAACTAATTAACTTAACTATGGCAGAGCACGGCCAAATAAGTTTAATTAATGTCAAATTAATTAAATAATCTAATAATTGATCGATTTTTCGGTCAAAGTCATGTGTAATTGAACATTTGGTTGTGAAAATAGCCACCTTTCAGTTAGAACACTAGCTTCTGGCGAAGCAAAAACTCGTTTCATTTCTATGGTGCATTTCGACAAACAATCGAACACCAATGAATATTGAAATAAATGAAGAAGCAACTAGAACAGATGGCAACCCTTGATTAGAGTTAAGGCGGTGATCTAAAATGGCCTTACTGCTTTGAAGTGTCATATGATTAGTAGCCATACAGTTCATGAGAATGAATTAGAGGATATACACATTCATATGCTAGTTTAAACAGTGAGTTGATCACAGCTTAATCACTCAAAGACTACTGATGAGGAATATGTAGCGATTTCCGAAACAGACTGTCTAGTCAGCTAAGTGATTGACTCTATACAGAGTTGTTGTTGTTGTTGTTGCCTTCTTGAAAACTCACTTGATCTAAAGCTCACAATCTTAATTCATGTAATTATTCAATAGATCATAAAAACTAATTAACTTAACTATGGCAGAGCACGGCCAAATAAGTTTAATTAATGTCAAATTAATTAAATAATCTAATAATTGATCGATTTTTCGGTCAAAGTCATGTGTAATTGAACATTTGGTTGTGAAAATAGCCACCTTTCAGTTAGAACACTAGCTTCTGGCGAAGCAAAAACTCGTTTCATTTCTATGGTGCATTTCGACAAACAATCGAACACCAATGAATATTGAAATAAATGAAGAAGCAACTAGAACAGATGGCAACCCTTGATTAGAGTTAAGGCGGTGATCTAAAATGGCCTTACTGCTTTGAAGTGTCATATGATTAGTAGCCATACAGTTCATGAGAATGAATTAGAGGATATACACATTCATATGCTAGTTTAAACAGTGAGTTGATCACAGCTTAATCACTCAAAGACTACTGATGAGGAATATGTAGCGATTTCCGAAACAGACTGTCTAGTCAGCTAAGTGATTGACTCTATACAGAGTTGTTGTTGTTGTTGTTGCCTTCTTGAAAACTCACTTGATCTAAAGCTCACAATCTTAATTCATGTAATTATTCAATAGATCATAAAAACTAATTAACTTAACTATGGCAGAGCACGGCCAAATAAGTTTAATTAATGTCAAATTAATTAAATAATCTAATAATTGATCGATTTTTCGGTCAAAGTCATGTGTAATTGAACATTTGGTTGTGAAAATAGCCACCTTTCAGTTAGAACACTAGCTTCTGGCGAAGCAAAAACTCGTTTCATTTCTATGGTGCATTTCGACAAACAATCGAACACCAATGAATATTGAAATAAATGAAGAAGCAACTAGAACAGATGGCAACCCTTGATTAGAGTTAAGGCGGTGATCTAAAATGGCCTTACTGCTTTGAAGTGTCATATGATTAGTAGCCATACAGTTCATGAGAATGAATTAGAGGATATACACATTCATATGCTAGTTTAAACAGTGAGTTGATCACAGCTTAATCACTCAAAGACTACTGATGAGGAATATGTAGCGATTTCCGAAACAGACTGTCTAGTCAGCTAAGTGATTGACTCTATACAGAGTTGTTGTTGTTGTTGTTGCCTTCTTGAAAACTCACTTGATCTAAAGCTCACAATCTTAATTCATGTAATTATTCAATAGATCATAAAAACTAATTAACTTAACTATGGCAGAGCACGGCCAAATAAGTTTAATTAATGTCAAATTAATTAAATAATCTAATAATTGATCGATTTTTCGGTCAAAGTCATGTGTAATTGAACATTTGGTTGTGAAAATAGCCACCTTTCAGTTAGAACACTAGCTTCTGGCGAAGCAAAAACTCGTTTCATTTCTATGGTGCATTTCGACAAACAATCGAACACCAATGAATATTGAAATAAATGAAGAAGCAACTAGAACAGATGGCAACCCTTGATTAGAGTTAAGGCGGTGATCTAAAATGGCCTTACTGCTTTGAAGTGTCATATGATTAGTAGCCATACAGTTCATGAGAATGAATTAGAGGATATACACATTCATATGCTAGTTTAAACAGTGAGTTGATCACAGCTTAATCACTCAAAGACTACTGATGAGGAATATGTAGCGATTTCCGAAACAGACTGTCTAGTCAGCTAAGTGATTGACTCTATACAGAGTTGTTGTTGTTGTTGTTGCCTTCTTGAAAACTCACTTGATCTAAAGCTCACAATCTTAATTCATGTAATTATTCAATAGATCATAAAAACTAATTAACTTAACTATGGCAGAGCACGGCCAAATAAGTTTAATTAATGTCAAATTAATTAAATAATCTAATAATTGATCGATTTTTCGGTCAAAGTCATGTGTAATTGAACATTTGGTTGTGAAAATAGCCACCTTTCAGTTAGAACACTAGCTTCTGGCGAAGCAAAAACTCGTTTCATTTCTATGGTGCATTTCGACAAACAATCGAACACCAATGAATATTGAAATAAATGAAGAAGCAACTAGAACAGATGGCAACCCTTGATTAGAGTTAAGGCGGTGATCTAAAATGGCCTTACTGCTTTGAAGTGTCATATGATTAGTAGCCATACAGTTCATGAGAATGAATTAGAGGATATACACATTCATATGCTAGTTTAAACAGTGAGTTGATCACAGCTTAATCACTCAAAGACTACTGATGAGGAATATGTAGCGATTTCCGAAACAGACTGTCTAGTCAGCTAAGTGATTGACTCTATACAGAGTTGTTGTTGTTGTTGTTGCCTTCTTGAAAACTCACTTGATCTAAAGCTCACAATCTTAATTCATGTAATTATTCAATAGATCATAAAAACTAATTAACTTAACTATGGCAGAGCACGGCCAAATAAGTTTAATTAATGTCAAATTAATTAAATAATCTAATAATTGATCGATTTTTCGGTCAAAGTCATGTGTAATTGAACATTTGGTTGTGAAAATAGCCACCTTTCAGTTAGAACACTAGCTTCTGGCGAAGCAAAAACTCGTTTCATTTCTATGGTGCATTTCGACAAACAATCGAACACCAATGAATATTGAAATAAATGAAGAAGCAACTAGAACAGATGGCAACCCTTGATTAGAGTTAAGGCGGTGATCTAAAATGGCCTTACTGCTTTGAAGTGTCATATGATTAGTAGCCATACAGTTCATGAGAATGAATTAGAGGATATACACATTCATATGCTAGTTTAAACAGTGAGTTGATCACAGCTTAATCACTCAAAGACTACTGATGAGGAATATGTAGCGATTTCCGAAACAGACTGTCTAGTCAGCTAAGTGATTGACTCTATACAGAGTTGTTGTTGTTGTTGTTGCCTTCTTGAAAACTCACTTGATCTAAAGCTCACAATCTTAATTCATGTAATTATTCAATAGATCATAAAAACTAATTAACTTAACTATGGCAGAGCACGGCCAAATAAGTTTAATTAATGTCAAATTAATTAAATAATCTAATAATTGATCGATTTTTCGGTCAAAGTCATGTGTAATTGAACATTTGGTTGTGAAAATAGCCACCTTTCAGTTAGAACACTAGCTTCTGGCGAAGCAAAAACTCGTTTCATTTCTATGGTGCATTTCGACAAACAATCGAACACCAATGAATATTGAAATAAATGAAGAAGCAACTAGAACAGATGGCAACCCTTGATTAGAGTTAAGGCGGTGATCTAAAATGGCCTTACTGCTTTGAAGTGTCATATGATTAGTAGCCATACAGTTCATGAGAATGAATTAGAGGATATACACATTCATATGCTAGTTTAAACAGTGAGTTGATCACAGCTTAATCACTCAAAGACTACTGATGAGGAATATGTAGCGATTTCCGAAACAGACTGTCTAGTCAGCTAAGTGATTGACTCTATACAGAGTTGTTGTTGTTGTTGTTGCCTTCTTGAAAACTCACTTGATCTAAAGCTCACAATCTTAATTCATGTAATTATTCAATAGATCATAAAAACTAATTAACTTAACTATGGCAGAGCACGGCCAAATAAGTTTAATTAATGTCAAATTAATTAAATAATCTAATAATTGATCGATTTTTCGGTCAAAGTCATGTGTAATTGAACATTTGGTTGTGAAAATAGCCACCTTTCAGTTAGAACACTAGCTTCTGGCGAAGCAAAAACTCGTTTCATTTCTATGGTGCATTTCGACAAACAATCGAACACCAATGAATATTGAAATAAATGAAGAAGCATTATAATTACTGTCCCTACGAGCTCTCTCTTTTTCATATTTAAAAACTCACTCTAGTTCCCTTCTAAATTTTGTTCTCTTTCAAATTATTAATAATAAATTCATAACCAGAGCAGTCACACTAAGAAACACAAACTTCTTGAATGGTAACTTATCAACTCAAACTGCAACCTCCTGCAAATGGAAAAATTTGTATCTTATTTAGCCTCTTTTTTTTGTCCTCAGTCATAGCGCTGCTTTTCTTGTTGCAAAAAAATAGATGTAACCATGGATTAAACCAAAAACTGCTTTCAATAAAACTTCCAAAGGAAATTTATAGCGTTAATTATAATGGCAATCTAAATACTGCAATGGAACATGAATGGTTTTAGCAACAATTTTAATGAGCTTAAACTTTTAATTCATAGAAGAAATCCAACCTTTGTTGCGTTACAAGAGACGCATTTTAAAGATAACCCTCCACAAAATATGGTACCGAAACCATACTTTCTTTACAACAAAATACATAATACCTTCAATAATCACGCCAAAGGTGGTGTATCCTTGCTCATTTCAAAAAATCTACCACACTCTTACATAAACATTACATCCAGACTACAAGCCATTGCAGTTGAGATAAAAGTCAATATTTCATTTGTTGTGTTAAATCTATTCATACCACCATCAGATAGGATATCTTAAACCGAAATTCATAATCTTGTTGGTTTGTTTGACAAACCTTTTTTGCTTCTAGGAAATTTCAATGCTTGGAGCCCAGTATGGGGCTTGCCCAAATAGAATAAACGTGGCAGAATTGTTTCCAATTTCATCCAAAATAATGGCTTGATAGTGCTTAATAGCAACAACTCTGTTACACACTTTTCTACAAAAAAACGTTTTAATCTGTTGACCTCAGTATATGCTCAACCTCTTTATATAACTCAGCCTCTTGGTCGGTTGACAAAAATTTACACGACAGTGATCATTACATTATTGAAGTAAACCTTTTCAAATCATCAAAAAACCCTAATTTAAATAAAATCATGCACTTCAAAACTGACTTAGCTAATTGGGACAAATTTAAAAATTTATCAAAACGCTATATTAATTCTAATTCTAGCTGTTCTAATATTAATAAAACAGCGGGAAACTTTCACAGAGCCTTAACAGTTGTGCAAATTCCAAAAACCAGCAATAATTTCTACAGAAAACCCATTTGTTGGTGGAACGCCTATCTTCAATCATTACAAAATGATAAAAATGGTAAATGGAGAGTGGTTAATACGTATCTTTGGAAGATTCATACCTCCGGGCGAACCAAAAAAAAACCCTACAGTTGATAACGTTATCTCTTATAAACAATCTAATGCAAAATTTTAGCGAGAAGTAAAAATCGCCAAAAAAAATCTTCTATAAAATTTACTAAAGATATTAACCCATATACCCCTACAAATCCCTGGGAATGATAATATACGGATCCACATAAAAAAAAACTACAACGATTAAAATCTATATACTACTCCGCAGCCAGACTGTCACAGGGTGGTTTTCGTTCCTCCCATATTAAAAATATCCTGACTGAAGCAGATCTTCCTGATTTAGACGAAAAATTAACTGAATTAACTGGACGCCTTCTTTCTAAATTAATGTTTCCAGATACTTCAGACACTCGCGAGATTGTAATAAAGCAACTGAGAAGAAAAACCACACAAAAAAATTTAAGTGCTATTAACTGAGCATTAAAATTTGCCCAGGAAATTCATTGTGTCCCCAGTTCTCTTAAGAAACATCACTAAATCTTTCTGCCAAGGATGCTTCGGCTTAACCATTAGTGTAAGACAAATGCCAACACTAGTTTCTTTACACAAAAATTTTTTAAATAAAAAGAAATTACAACAACTGGCAGTTTCTCTTTACTGATGGCTCAAAAACAGCATACGGAACTGGATTCAGCGTAGTTGATGAAGCAGCTGTAGAAGTTAAACTTGGTAGGTTAGCAAAGTACTCATCAGTATATTCAACTGAAGCAGCAGCCATTCTTTTCGCTTGCTCGCACGCACAAAAAAAACCAAAACACAATCATATGCCTGTCTGTCTGTATATTAGACATAGAAGCAGTAAGAAATATTAATAATTACGAGTTTATAGTGAATCAAATTCGCGATCTCCTTATACGCAGCAACAAATTGAAACTTTTATGGATTCCAAGTCACATTGGAATTCAAGGAAACGAAGCAGCATATGGAAAAGCTAAGCTCGCCACTAGACTTCCACTAGTTGAGAAAACTATCTACAGTAGAAATGACATCAACAAAGCTTTAAATGATACAATTTTAGAAACTAGTTTGCAGGACTGGATAAATTACTCCCACTCCTACAAATCCATTAACCCTAACAAAACCCCACTCAAGTACCCAATTACTGTCTCCAGGAGGGAAGCAGTTGCAGTTACAAGATTCCGCCTTGGCCATACCAGACTAACACACAAACACATTTTTGACAACTCTATTGATACAACCTGTCCACTGTGCCAAAACAACGCAGTATCCATTCATCATTTACTAGTCCAAGTTGCTGCCAATATTTGTAGACAGTTAAACATTAATAATTTAAATGAGCTCCTAAAAACACCAAATGAATCCAACATTAAAACTTTCTCCAAATTCCTTAAACGAGCAAGATTTTTTTTTTTAAGTGTACTTATTAAGTAGCTTTCTTTATACAATTTAGTATATTTCATATCAAGTATTTTATATCTAAGTCCTAGCTGAAGGCCTTAGCTGCTAGTGCTAAGTCATATTAGTCATATTTGTAATCAAAATTGTAATTTATTACTTTGGTTTTTTTTCTAATAAATAAATAAATAAACAATCCGGAACTGGGTGTCTTTTTGCTACCTCAAGTCAAGAATTTAAAGACCCCTATACAATAAAAGCACTTTATTGTTCTCTAGTCAGGTCAAGATTGTAATATGCTAGGTTTATTTGGAACCTTTCAGCTGTGATTCATTCGTCAAGGCTTGAAAAGGTTAAAAAATAGCTGTTAAGTACATGCTTTATTGCACTTTTTAACCCTCTTATAATGCGCGATGCTTATTAGGTACTGTGTTTAAAGAAGTTTGAAATCAGGAGGAACATTAACTCATTAATGTACATTTATGATATTTTATCCAGTAATATTGATGAACCTATGCTTTTCAGTTTAATTCTCTTCAATATAACACCCAGGCAGTTGTGTTGTTTTATGTTATCTTTCATTAAATTCTATCGCTTCAAATGAGCCTATAACAAGGGCTTTGCGTTTGTATAATGAGTTATCATCCAAGCACTTTAGTAATTTTTCAATCTCGAAATCATCTTCTAAAAACTTTGCTTCTGGTCTGTTTTAACTTAATTTCATTTTTGTTTTTATGTTTACATACTTGCAATATGCATAATTATAATTTAAAACATATTTTTTAATTTCTCTAGCCTGTAAGTCTAGTTTCTAGTCTAAGTTGTTTGATTATGCTGCTAGCAAAATTTGTCAAAGATTTAGAAAAGCTAAAATATTTTTAAAAAGCTACCATTTGGTAAAATTGATTCTGTTAAAAAATAAATATTTTTACCTTAAAAACATATCGTCGCTGCAAAAGAAGACTAACGAATCTGAAAAATTTAATTTTTAATTTTTCATAATTTTCATTTCAATTTCATTTTTCATAATCGAGAGTAAGACTTCCAATCTCAAACTATTTACAGTCGCGGATTATAAGGCCTAAAATCTCGAGATTTTTGGGATCCCGGGATTGCCTTCAAATTGCAAGAATGCAATACTTTAATTTGACATTCGAGCAAAAACTTTAAAAAAAATTTAAATTTACCTCAAATGTTCGAAAATTATATAAAAATATATTTAAATGATGTCACTCGCGGTAATCTGCGTCAAAAAGCATATTTGATAACAATTCCACGTACTAGTGTTGAGTCCGAGAGATTTTCTCTTCGGCTGGAAATTTTGCGACCAAAATTCGGTCATGCCTGGGGGATGACACCTTAAATGCCTTAGTATTTTTAAGAGCATATTTTTGAAGTCAATCATCCTCACAACACTGCAAAGACTTCAGTGATCTCAAAAACGTACCTTTTTTTATATAAGTATTAGTATGTCAGAAGATATGAATTTAATGAATTATACTCCCAGTGGCGAAATTTGTCTTTGAAGACGTAGTCTTTGCAGCCGTCGTTGAAGACAACGAAGTAATACTCATTTTTTGAATACAGATGAATGCAACCTAGACGAATACAGGTCCAGCAAAGTATATTTGAGTTGAAACAAGAAAATATTTTGTTGAATTGTCAAAATATGAAAAGATTGCGTCTGAAAATTTTGGATTGAGCAAAATTTTAAAGTTTGTTACAAAAACAAAAAGAATTCTCATCTAAGCATGTAAACATGTAAAGCATTTAAACTTTTGATGAGTGATAAATAGTAAATAGCGTAAATGTCGACAAAATTCACCTTCATTAACATAGAAAAATAAATAAAACGCGTTAAAATTTACTTAAACTACTTTAAATATGTAATAATTAGTGCCAAAGGCAACCCTCATTCACACACACAGATTTGCATGCTAGTTTACACTACAAAATAGGCTCGGAAATGATGTAAACTCACGCCCATACAAATTTTGACAGATAGTTTACGCGCATGTAAGTTCACATGGTTTACAATGTTTACGGGGGGTCAGTTACATGCTTAGATGAGAACCTTTAAAATTTAAGGCCCCTATTATGTATTACAACTCAACTTAAGTTGACTAGATTCAACTAATTTTTTTTTCGTATAACTTATTACATACATTTCAGTTGAACTACGTCGTTTGAAAATTCTTAATAGATGGTAGCAAACTACATGGTTCAATTAAAATATATGCAATACGTTATATGGAAAAAATGTAGTTGAAGCGAGTCAACATCGCTATACCATCGCATACATAATACGTACATAATAGGGGCATTAAAGTTTGTTCACGTCGTTGTTAAATTCAATTTTAAATATATGAAAACAAAACGAAATGAGTAAGGTAAATGCTCAAGTGCGTTATTAAATTTAATTTAATTATTGTAATTTAATGTTCTGTAAATAGATGTTCCACAAAAAAACTTTTGTGATTCAAAACAAATCAAGCAAAGATATTCAGCAACGGTTTACCAAAATATTTGCATTAAAAATTTTAAAAATGTTCTTAAGCGTTATCCTAAAAATTAAAACTTCCTTTTTCGATTCCGCGTGAAATATTCATGATAAGGCTAATTAAGTAAAAGGTTATATTTTATTTGCAAATGCTGCCAAGAACTGAATTTTTACTAATAATTATATTGTAACTGCATTTATTTAATGAACATAAATCTATTCGAAAATAAATGTTTGCTTATAATCATTAATTTCTGTATTCAGAATTTATTCTGATTCCGAAAAACCAAATAGAACAAGGAGAGTTTTGAGCGAACGCGTACATTTAGTATGACAAGGATCCATTCCTTCGTCGACGTCATGGATCCCACCCGTCGTCGAGGACTTGGATCCCATCCCACGTCGACGACGTAGCGAAGTATTGTCTTGCAAGTCGTTTTGCTAATTTATATAAAATGTTCTTTCAATACAGCTATGGAAGTGGATCGTTCCGTCGTTTAAGACGGAGTGAGTGTCTTGAAGACGACTTCAAAATCGGATCGATCCGTTCGACACTGGGATATTGATATATTTAATAAATATATTTATTGTCGTCCTTTATATACAGTGATGTGCAAAAAAATAGGGACATTTGCATTTTTATATTTAAAGCTGCATGAATTATATACAAGGTGCCTCAGATATAGCATGAATTCCATCGGGCGGTGATTCTGATAGGCGAGTATAAAACTTTATGGATGAGGCTCACCCCTACCCATCTTCGGAGCTAGAAAGTGAAAACATGAAAATATGTTTGCATTGAGTACTTAAGTACTATGGCAAGATCAAAAACCAATCAATAGACAACTTTATCATAAAAAAAAATATACATCATAAACACGATCAAAAAATGTATTTTGAACATCACTGCATATATAAAGAAATAAAATAATTGAATATTGAAATAAATAAAGAAGCAACTAGAACAGATGGCAACCTTGATATAGTTGATGGCGAATATGATTGGCAGCCATACAATTCAAAAGAATGAATTCCAAAATCTGCGTTGATCACAGCTTAATCACTCAAAGACTACTGAAAACGAAACTGTAGCGATTTCCGAAACAGACTGTCTAGTCAGCTAAGTGATTGACGCTATACAGAGTTGTTGTTGTTGTTGTTGTTGCCGCCTTCTTTAAAAATTTACTTGATCTAAAGCTCACAATTTAATTCATAAAATAATTTAACTTTGTATAAAAAATTTAAGTAAACTGTTTTTTTAGTTCCTTTGGACAATTTTTTATTAAAAAAAAATATCCTAACTTCATACCTTGCATACGAATTTTTTTTTTTGTTAAAAAAATACTTTTTATCTGTTTTTCAAATCTCGGGATCACGGTATTCTTAATAATCAATCCCGAAATCCCGAAATTGCCTTTGAGTCCCGAAATTGGAAGCCCTATTCGATAGTTTACTTTTGTAACGACGATATGTAAACATGTTTCACCACAGCAAGAAAATGTATAGTTTTTAATGTTGTGGCCTCCACACTTGAAACTTTTCACATAAAAATATCAGCCCAGGCAGTTTAGAAATAAAAGACATAATTTATTGTTTAATACATACATCTTCCTGCTTAGCTTTGTTGTGTTTCTGCTTCTTTCCTCCCTGCTCCTTGGTACGCTGCATGCATTTTAGCAAATCTTCAATGGCAGCAATAGCCATTTCCGGCTCACGGAACAACTGCAGACCCATATTCAAGAGCAGTATATGAAAGACAAGCTCTAGTTTATCATGCTTTTTATCTTCCTTGCCAATTTTGTGCTTCTTGGATTTCTGCTGCGTCACTTGCTCATACATAGACTTCCAAGCCTGTTGCAAGTGTTCGTTAAATTGTTTTATTTTAAAATATTTGTTCGCATGCTTCTTTTCAATCTGCTCATTGCAATAGTGCACAAGTTTCAAGAGCAGCTGGCGTTCTTGTTCCAAATCGGTGAGTTTACTCTGCAGACTGCTGTAGAACATATTCTTGCATTGTTCGCCAAACTCGTTGCTAAGTGTGCCACATACTTCTTTCTTACATATTTCCGTGGCAGCATCTGTGACATGGAAGATGCCGCATGTGAAAAAGAAACGCAGCTGTTCGCCACGCCAGCTGTACGCTTGCGCTACTGCTTTGTGAGCCACTAAATGTTGCAGCATGTAACCAGCATTCTGACGTTCAAAGTTAAGCCAGTTCTCTGCAACATTCTCGCTATTTTTTGGTATGGTTGCAAGAAAAATGCTTTTATAGAGTTCGTAGATGGTTTGAACGCCCTGCTCGCCTAGGCTATTGATCAATTGATGCACAATGCGTGTATTGGTAAATTTTTCAATATTGAAGGCGCCAGGTGGTAGCAATAAACGGCATATAACTGCCACGCGCTGTGTGTCGTTGACGGTTTTCTTGGCACAGCAATTGACGAGTGCTTCTAGAAATTCGTTGTAAAAAGCTTTAAGCGTCTCGTCTTTTTTCTGCTTCATATTGCGCAGACCTTCAACAAGCATACGCATAAAATTTGGGCTCAATAAATCCACAATTTGGGTCTTCTCTGTACTTAGGTTGGTTAGTATGTCAGCAGCTATCTTCAAAGTTTCAATTTCAAGCAGTTTAGTAGGCGTCTCCAGAGCTGGATCAACATTTTTTTGCCAAAATTCAGACAATTTTTCATTATTAGCAATATAAGCACCGAAAAGCTCAAATGCTGGATGCGCTAAAATGTTGGTGTTACTGTGTTCCCAGAAGATTTTATGTAGCACCACATAACTGGAGGGATTCAGTAGTTCGACGCCACCAAAGTGAGTTTTCAAATATTTAGAGTTTACAATTGAGGGAAACTTTCGCTGAGCAGCAATGAGACAATGCACGGTTTGCAGTGTTTGTTTGGGCCATGGTTTGGTCAACTCCTTGTGCAGCAAAGGCCAAACAGAGGATTCGAATTGGGATTGAGTGAGCTGAAAAAAAAATTATTGTGTAATTTAGCAAAAATATTCTGTAAAGTAAAAAAACACTCAAGAAAACTTACAGTCTCCAACAGCTCAATTAGAAAAGAAAAGGCTAGCGAAGCATGGTACGTCCGATGCTTTGTCGACTGTAGCAGTATATTGGTTATTTGTTCCAAGTGCTCGCTGCTGGCGTCTACTAAGCGTCCAGCATGCAATAAAGCACCACAAGTTAGTATTTTGCCTACCACAGCATCGGCATCTTCCTAAAAGACAAAGCTCAATTAAGTATGCAATATAAAAGTAAGTTTTTGTTTCTACTACTTTATTGGCAATAGTTGCGCCCACATGTAGTTCTTTTTGTAATGTTTCGAAAATCTGTTCCATGCTAATATCTGCTGCGCTATAAGCTTTCAAACAGGCAACCAACCCCGTGAAGAAACCAGAACGTGAAGAATTTGTTGAAGCTCCACAACCACGTATCAAACGTTTTAATGTGTAGCCCAATTCTTTTTGACGCTGAAAATTAATTAATTATTTAGCTACTTAAAGTTTTTCTGCAAGTCCTAACCTTCTCCACATCCTTTGTTTTGTTCAATTGCTGTAGCAACTGCAGCACTGCATCCATTCTAGTTTGTTCCTCTTCATTAGTCAGTTCTTTAAAATATTGAAACACCGATGTAGCCGGCACTGTTTTGAGAGATTTTTCCATTGCGGGCGTTTCAGCTGGTACTGTAGTTTTTTTCTTGGACGACTGGTCAGGTTCTGGAGCTTTTTCAGTCTCTTTGTGCAGTTTTGGCTTTTTTGATTTTTTGCCTTGATTTGCTTCTATCATATCGACGTTTTCATTAACTTCACACTCGACTACTTTTTTGTCTTTTTTTAATTTCATCCTTAAAGCGTTTATTTTAGCAGAAATTTAAGAGAATATTAAAGGATCTCACAGCACGAGCAGAACAAAATAAGCACATGTGTACAAACGTCAGATTTGTTGGGCGTTCGTTGAAAGAGATGTGTTGTTATTTTGGTAGCAGTGATTCTGTCACTGCTACTTGAAAATAGCAATCACAGTCTGCTACTAAAATATTTCAATCACATTGATTGTTACACCTATATATATATATATTTTTTTACAGCAATGGTATTAATCACAGTGACTGTGATTCCTTAAAGCTTTGAGTATCGAATAATCTTGATCCTGTAATTCCTCTTTCCCACAATCGCAGTAGCAGTTATTATTGGAATTGTGAGTTCTGCGCACACTTTTCAAGTTATTTATTTGAACGTTAAAAATTTTAATTATTAAAAATATATATATATATATATAATTTAACAAGGATTTTAACTGATATCAGGTAGTTTTTATATAATGTGAATATATGTTTTATCTATATCAATATAATTTTTACTTGTTTTGGTGAAAAATTAGGATAATTTATTTACTTTTGACCAAGTTTTTAAAAATTATATGGAAACTGCATAAGAGTCAATCCCTTTAATATACCAAAGTAGCAATCACAGGTATTTTTAACTGTGATTCTAAAGTAGCAATAACAGTGAGTAGCAGTGTATGCAAAGTAGCAGTTTTGCCCACGACTCTTCGTTGACAATTGTTGATTAAGGCTGCCACCTTCATGTCAAATACATGTGATGCGTACCAAAAATGATACACTATTCAAGGTGTCGTATGATACGCCTATAGCTCATATTCAACAACAGTTTTTATATTTTTATTACCCACTGTGTCCACTTATAATATTTGATTGTATGCGCAATGTCGAATGGAATTTCATGATATATATCTTAGGTGTAGACCATTCATACCATGAAATTTATCTCTTGGAATATATCTTGAGATACATTTCATGAGATAAGCTGTCACTTTCCAGTAAAATATGTAAGTGTGTGCCTTTTTAAGAACAGTTCAAGCAAAAAATATTGCAAAATCGTTAAAAAAGTGAAAAAATATAAAATGGAATAGCGAATGAAAGAAATTATTAATTTAATAAACTTTTACAAGCAATTCCAAAATTTAATTTCATGAGATGAAGTGCCCACCTAAATGTTATAGCATGAAATCTGGATATCACAAAATTCAATTTGACAGTTCGCATGCAATCAAATATTGTAAGTGGAGACAATGTGTTAAGGCTATTCACAGTTTAAGCGTACATTTAACAAATCGTATTTATAGCATTTGTTATTAGCAGTGTTCACATAATCTTACATGTTATCACGCCCTGTAGGACAAGCCTCGTATTTGACCGTTACAGCCGACTGACACGTTGTCTTGTATTCAAAATGTTTTGAATTCAAGGCCATCACACCAAGTGTGACAACATGTAAGATCATGTGAACCCCGCTACTGTTAAAACTGTGTGAACCTCACAATGTGACTGTCGCAGTTAATAATTATGCAAAATACGCTTACGTAAATTGGCGTAGAAATAACAGACCTGCGTATTTAAACTGTGATTAGCCTTATAATTATTTTTATTCATGAATTGTCGTTCACTTTTGTTATGTTTCAGTTTATTTTATATTAAATATAATATAATATGATATCTCAGTCTCAGTTCAACTGAATATTATATTTTTTATTTCTAAATTTTCTATGTGACAGCTAGCACATTGCTACTAGATGCTACATTAATGTTCTTCTTTTTATATTAAGTAGTAAACTCTTGCCTCGATGCGAAGTCTTTTAGTATCAGTATTCTTGTTAGAACGCCCATTCTGAAAGGCTTCCTCTTTAGACCTGAATGCTATCCTGAAAGTCTCATTACACCATGAGTGATATTTTGGTTTAATGCTTCTCACTTTATTGGGAATGAAAGAGCGCATACCCAATAAAGTGATTTCTTGTACCATGATAGCCGTGGCATTCACATTTCTATCAGCTTAACATAGTTTCCAATTAAAGATGCGATAAAAATTATTTAACACAGTCCAATTTGCCTTTCCACAAAACCATGTAGTCCTCATCAAGGCTTTAAGCGTAGAGGTGCAGGGGTTAAGTTAGGTTAGGTTAGTGTGGCTGCCTCAACCAAGACACACTTAGTCCAATGAGGCTCATTGTGATACTAAGGGTTAATTTTCCTTTCTCTATTGAAAGCAGTATAAGCTAATTACTAAGCCTAGGATTCGGTATACCGAAGATTCCCAGAGTTCGTCAAGGTCACTGGAAAACCAGTTGCTGAAGTGAAGAAAGCTTTTTTAGCCAGCGCTGGGCAAGTGCAGAGGAAATGTACTGTAGAATCTTCCTCCTCCTCATCTCTATAGCTTCTGCAGAAGTCTTTGTGGGGTATGTTCAATCTTTGAGCGTGTCTGCGAATCAGGCAGTGCCCTGTAAGGATCCCTACCATGGTACTGATGTGGTTTCTACTGAGAGAAATGAGTTCTTTTGAACGCTTAAGGATGAGTTTGGGTCAGATTTGCCACGTTATATTACACGTGTTACCTGATGACCATCTGTTGTTGGTTATATTGCAGGATAGCTCATGTATAAGCAGTTTGCATGTAGTGAGAGGAATACCAATGCTTTCTTTATCTGTAAATAATTGTTTGGAAGTATCTGTACGAGCGAGTTCATCTGCTTTGCAGTTGCCAAGAAAAGCCCTATGTCCGGGAATCCAAAATAAAAAGATCCTGAGCTGCTTTGCTATAAGACGTGTCAAATTATCGATGGCACTATCGATACTCATTGATAGTTTTTTTTTATATAAAAACTATCGATAGTTCATACGGACTATCAAATATCTCTACTAACCATTGCGAAATAACCAAAGCGCAGGTAAGTTGTTTTTAGCAGACATAACAATGAATTTTGTTATAATTTCACAGATAAATTGCGAATGATTTGTGTGACGGTTCCCCCTTTGTTGTGAGATGGTAACTGATGAAAATAGTTCTGCAGGTTTGTCGTTTGTTCAAAGTTGCTTGGTTTGTTCAAAGTTGCTTGGTTTATTGTGCAATTACTTTTTTGCGTACAGAAATGCCAACTATAAAGCAACCAAGAAAATCTAATTCGGAAGTTTGGAAACATTTTCAGTTGAGTCCAAGCAGGTAGTTTGCCAAATGTTTGAAATGTCAAAAGTAAAACAAAACAATCGTAAACACACTCATTGTTTTAGACCATATGTAAAACTTATATGAAACTTAAAGCCACGGTGACGCAATATTTTCAGAATAGTGGCACGTAAGACAGTTTTTAGAGTTTCTGGAGAAGAGTAAATATAAAAGAAGTTTACTATATCAGAATTATTAACCTTTAAAAAACATATGCTGTTATTTTAGCTAGTTTTACATTTTGTTATTTGTTATTTTTATACTAAAAAAATCCGACAGTTCCATCGATAGCACTATAGATGTTTTTTTTAAGACTATATTAGTATTGAAAGTTTTTTGAAAAATATCGAATTTATCGATGGCGAGACTATCGATAGTTTAACACCTCTATTTGTCATATCGTTTAGAGATCTGCGTCAGTTGAGAATTGTTTTCGATGTTATTTCAACAGTATCTAGGGCTTTCAGAGCGGGTTGACTATCAGATAGTATGCAAATATCCTTGGAAGATATCTCATTTACCTAGAGCCAAGCTAACGTTCCATAACAACATTGATTTCAGCTTGGAATACACTGCAATGATCAGGGAGCCTGAATCATTAATATATAATGTTTCGGAGTAGACTCCTCCTACTACTTTGCCGTCTGGTTTTGATCCATCAGTAAAGATATCAATGGCATTGTTAGGTGAAAGGTTTCCTAGTCCCCACTCTTCTCGAGAGGGAATGGACACATCAAACTTCCTTTCAAAGGATAAGTCGATGGACCTAGGTATAGGAAGGAGAAATTTTCTAATGCAAGAAAGTCCTAGTTTACCTTATTTTTAATGTGAGGTGGCTTGTAGCCGGATAGCTGTGTTAGCGGCCATCTGTTTAGCTAGGATATCAAGTGGTGTAAGGTGGAGCACTATGTCTTCTTAAGCGTGAGCCGGCGGGGTTCTTAGTGCTCCACTGAAATATGGGGTTAAAATATGGAAAAACAGGGGAGATAATACGTACAATTGTACGTACCAAGAGGTTTGTTGGTTAGAAAAAAGTTAGGGATATTATGGCTATGCATATCACTTTGGGGGAAAAGTGGGTTCCTTCACTAGTTGAATCAATTGGTTCGATTCAGGAAATAGCTCAACAATAGCCCCAAAAGGTGTCAATGGGCCCGAGTATTGTAACCAAGTCGGGTTGTGAACATTGAATTCGCCTGCTACGATGATCTCACTGTCAGGTAACAACCCCAAAATATGATTAATTGAATCAGAGAGAGAGTCCAATTTGTTAAAAGTTGGCACCCTCTCTAAATTCGGACTTCTATATATAAAACAGAAATGCAGCAAATGCGAGCGAAGCCTGAACCTAACCCACATATAGATAAATTCTGGAATTCTGACGTTCAGATTCCTCTCACACTGGTACATCTGTTCTTATCAAAAAGGCGATCCCCTAAGCAAAGTAAACAATGGCAGTAAGCGATACCAACGAATATGAAAATCCACTGAATCTGCATTCTCGGCTACCTGGGTCTCGCCTAGTGCCATTATTTACGGTCTATGTAGAGAACAATGTACAAAGACCATGAAAAAATTCGCCCTCAGTCCACGAATGTTGCAAAATCTAAGCGAAAATGCCCCATGCAAACATTAAGCATATAAGGTAATTAGTTAGGGCTGCAAGAGAATTGCACAACATGATCAATACAAAAATACTGAAGCAAGTGTAACTTTGATAGCTGAATAATTAATAAACAAAAAGGATTAAAAATTTTAATTATTTTGTTTCATTTGAATGTGTGTATCATGGTAAAAGCTAAAAAAAGTTAAAAAAAATAACTTTAATTCAAAATTTTATATTTTTATAATTAAAATTAAATGTTTAAAACAAAAATGTGTATTTTCATATTACAATTATGTATTTCAAATTCAAAATTTATAATTTCATATTAATCACCAATCATTTTTAAAAATGTTGTTGTCCAACTTAAATTAATAAATTATCAACTTAAAAACAAAGTTTTCTACATCCAGTTTGAAAAAAAACAACACTAAACTAATAGTAACCCATTTTTGAAATAAAATTGAAAATTACTTTCGAAAGAAAAATATCGTAGTTGATTTAAGAATGTTTAGCTGTATCCTGCTTTGTTACTGATTACTTTTAAATTAAAGTTAGAATTTTTGATTTTACGTTGTTTTTATTCTCTGTGTACGGAAACAAACCTTATGTTAAGAAGAAAAAAGTGGGGTTAAATGCTTTCAAAATTATGATAGTGAGCTAAGTGTTAAAAGTGAACATTTTACAGATGGCAAACCAATAAAACTAGAAATATTTCTATTCCAAAAATTTGCTTACGAAAATACAAATGGAATGCCAGAGTTTTATTAAATTGTTTCCTGTCGAAAAAGTGTTCGGGTAGCGAAGTAGCATAAAGTGATACTTTCTGCTGAGTGGGCTTTTCGCCATTCGTTTTTTTTTACATCTAAAACTTATTTATACTATTGTGCATTCGTTTCACACAAGAAATCATTAATTAACAGCTTTATTGAAGAATGATAGAACAATCTTCTAATAATTAATAATTATCTATTTTCACTTCACAGCACAACTTCAGCAACAATAAATAATTTGCAGCCATGTTTTTTTAGCTACCAAAATGAAAAGAGCATAAGCAGCTCAACCAAAGTAGCATAAAATTTATTCGATACCTAAGATGGCGACAGCTCGGGGAACATGTTGTTTGAGCGCATTATGTTGCATACCATTCAGCACGAAAGTTGTTTAACAGCTACGTAGCAAATTTTCCGCTGAATGGGGTCATTGACTGTTTTCGAATGTTGCACTTTTTTTTTTTTTTATTTTTTTATTAATATATTCATATATACAAAGTTTACAAGCTAATATTCCAGATTATAAATTTATACAGTTAAAGTTAATTAAACATAATTAAAGTATTTACATGATAGTAGAGTAATTTTGTAATTTTTATTTTATATGCTCCATTGCCTGAAGGCTTCTCAAGGAGCTTACTCATCTGGCATTAGCCACTAATTAGCATAGTTATATTACAATCACCAATAAATTAATAATATTAGACGATACAATTACCAACTTTCTAAACTATTAAACTCCGTTAGAGAATAGTTAGCAAATGCAGTTTTAGTCCTGACTTGAACTGTCCCAGTGACATAAAGTTTTTAAGTTCCAGTGGCAGATTGTTGTATTCCGTTGGACCCGCATAGAGGTATCGCTGTTTGGTAAGCTCTAGTCTGCATCTCGCCACGACAAGGTTATTAGCGCTTCTTGTATTAAGCCCATGCGTCGCCGCGGATAACTGGGTGGTGTTGTAACCCACTTCGGACATAAAAATTAAAAACGTATTCAATAGTACGAAATACGTACTTGTGCAACATAAATTTTAACTCTTTATTAAAACTATTTCTCTTTAGCCACCACTGTATTGCTTCAAACCGTTGTTTATGCTGCACATAGTTTTTGCAAATTTTTTATTTCTATGGTTTAGTGAGAAAATCCTACTAAGATAAATTGCTGCTTTTGGCTAGCTTTAATATCGTATGAACGATGGTCGTCTGGACGAGTTTTCGCAAATTCAGTACGGTTGCAGTGGGTACCGGAGCCGGCATAGCTGCTTTCTACTATCAAAAACTACGGGAACAGCAGACGGTAGCACATGCCTCATGGACAAATAGCGACAAGGCCGTGAGCCCATGTGCGCTTTGGGACTGCAATTGGGACTGCCGCGATCCTAAAAGTATAACTAAGCCAATGAAGAATGATTCAGCACAAGAGGAGAATCGCTATAATAGTGACTTGGAGAAAACATGCACGAAAGCAGTACGTCACATAATCTTGGTGCGTCATGGCGAGTATCTGGATGTTGGCGATACGGATGAGACACACAAATTGACCAAGCGTGGGCGCTTGCAGGCAAAATACACAGGTCAACGTTTGCACGAGTTGGGCATCAAGTGGGACAAGGTAATTGCATCGACCATGACTCGAGCTCAGGAGACAGCAGAAATAATACTAAACGAAATCGATTACGATCCAAAATTAATGAAACATTGTAGTTTCATACGCGAAGGCGCACCTATACCGCCGCAACCGCCTGTGGGTCATTGGCGTCCAGAGAAATCGGTAAATTAATTTTAAATTATTTATCACTAGTTTATATTGACATTTTACAATTTAATCGTCGCTCTCCATTTTGCAGCAGTTTTTCCGCGATGGTGCACGCATTGAGGCTGGCTTTCGTCGCTACTTTCATCGTGCACATCCCACTGAAAACGAGGATACATACACTCTAATTGTGGGTCATGGTAATGTTATACGCTACTTTGTATGCCGTGCCTTGCAGTTTCCACCAGAAGCATGGCTACGCATGAGTATTAATCATGCATCCATTACCTGGTTGACAATCAATCCTTCAGGCAATGTTACTATTAAGTATTTGGGGGACACGGGATATATACCAGCGCAGTATTTGACAAATAGGATACCAAGAGATCTTAAAAATGTTGTCTAGAAGTTGGAGTCAATGTTTAAAAGTTTATTTTTAAAATACAAGCAGCTAATATTAAGTTCAACTGATTTTGATCATTTTAAATAATTAGTAAAGCTATAAAAATTCTGTTGCATTTAAAGTGAGATTAAATAAACTATGTTAATACATGTTATTTAGAAGTGTATTAAAAAACACAAAATATGAAAAGTTAAGGAACTGTTAATAAAATTTTTTAAAAACTTATTGTGGAAAGTTCTGTAGCTTTAACTGCAATTTTTGCCATATTGGTTCAGTTTATACTAGACGTGCATGGGTAAAATATTGAAACAAAATGTTTTAGTGTACCTATAAAAAGTCTACACGAGACCATGGCAGAATAATGAGGTAGGGTAAGTAGCTTTGACAGGACCTATTGTTAATGTCAAAATCATAAAATATAGTGCCAAATCACAAACTAAAACCAATGAAAAATTCAGTTTTTGAAAGCGTTTCTGATTAAATTCTTTACTAAATACACTTACAAACGGGGAAGTATAGGTTTTTTGATGGCTGGAGCTTATAGCGGGTTATGTCATCAAAAAATTAAGCTGAACGAAATCCAATATTTCGAAGGCAGCACTTGGACATGGGTCGATCAAATGTTGCATTAAAATTAAAAAAGCCATCGACAGAATTTAAAAAAAAAATTAAAGAGATGGGTGTTGTTTTTGTAAAGTTTAATACTTTTAAAATTGAGAAATATCAAAGTTTTAAAAAAAGTTATAAAATTAACGTTGCAGTTACACGTTTAAAATTTTGCTTTCAAGTAGATCACTTGATCACTATTTGTCAAAACTCATTTGAATTGCCAGCTGTCACGCAACTTGATAGTCAATTTTATTTTCAAGATGCCGTGGACCAGAAAACAGCAATGCTTATCTTACTAAAAGTGCCACAAGAAATTAATAATTTCATAGAAAATACAAAAGAATCGTTCTTCACATCATAGGTTTTTATTTTTGAACTATTTTTAGTAAATTTTCCAATCACGAAAAATTTATTTACAAAAACTGCGATGAACAGCTGTTCTAAACTTGACCGTCAAGTTTCCACACGACTTGAAAGGAAAATTTAAAGCAATTTTATGATCAATTTCTAAACGTGTGAGTAAAAAAGTGTGAATGTATTGCAACGTTCACACTTCAAACCGCTCATCAAATCATTTGTCAAATCGTTTGACCACAAAAGTGTTCAGACTCATAAAATTTTTCGTGAAATTTCATTTTATCTTGAACACCGAAGTAAGCACATCGCGATGACGGAAAATTTTTAATACCACTTGTTATTAAAATCGTATTGGAAGAAGATGAAATTATTTTATAAATTATTTGCAACAGTTATTTATTATATTTTTGCTATTATTTTCTTCCGCTCCCTCTTTTGCCACGATGTGCTCAGGTTGAAAACTTTTTTGAACTGACAAAATCGTACTACACATTTTGACGAGTGTTCACACTCGTCAAATCATTCGTTAAATCAGCAGAAAAATCAAAAAATTTTGATTTTCATCAAACGATTTGACCAACGATTTGATGAGTGTTCACACTCGTCAAATCGCCATCAAATTCATACAAATTCTGTTGGTCAAATCATTTGTCAAATCAGTTGATGATCGATTTGATGAGCGGTTTGAAATGTGAACAGCCCCAAAGACAAAAATTAAACGTGTTACCCCCAAAAAAAGATCGTTAATTCATTGCAAGTGAGAATAAAAAATTAAAAACAAAATAAAAAATAATTTGCAATACATGAACACAACTGCTTAACTGTCAGATGCTGTTACGCTGTGTCTCCACGATCAATGTTTCGCGCAATATTGCGAGCAAGGAAATATTGGTTGATCTGGCATTTTTACGGTGGTGGGGCGAAATATTGCCGCAAGGGGTAATATATGAAATGGCGTTGAATGAGAGACATTATTGCATTAAAACATTTAAGTCTCTAGAAAACTTTAAAAGTTGTATAAAATGCTTTCATACAATTTATTACTTATTTTCCACAAACATTCTCGTTTTCTATATAAGTTTAATAATTTCATAGTTTTATTTCTCCAATAATCTTCATTTGTCGCCATTTTTATTGCTCGCAAGAGCAATTAGGCTATTCACAGTTTAACCGTGCATTCAACAAATCGTATTTATAGCATTTGTTATTGTTCAAACTGTGAGCACCTCGCCATGTGAATGTCGTATTAAAAAATTTTGCAACCCTGTGATGTATGTGATTATGGTGCTGTAGACAGAACCAGTGATGTTCCTCGACGCGTCGTCTTTAATTGTCGACATTTTGGTGTCGACAATGCAGAATGTGTCGACAATGTAGACAATGTCGATAATTATGAAAAAAATGCCAGCAAAATGCAACTCTGCGAAAATGCAAGTTCCATTTTGATTATGCTGATTCTTAAAACCTTTTGAAAAGTCGTTTAATTAACACACAGCAACAAATTTTTCAATAAACAAACAAAAGCCGTGCCCAGAAGGCGTAAAAATAAGGAATACCTCGAACTTGGACTCAATTTAATTAAATATTACAATAAACATGCGGCCTTTTACATTAATTATCTACACGTCGTTAAAAGCAATTGTCTACACGACATTGTCGACACCGTCGACAATGGTATTGTCGACATCATATTCTCTACGCCGCACATCACTGGACAGAACATAAAAATACGAGGTGCAACAAACACGTACAAGGGCTACTTTAATTTACGCGTGCCCGCGTTGTTGCATTTGTATGCAAAACAACAACAAAGCAAAATACGCTTTCGTAAATTAGCGTACATATAGCAAATCGTACAAATAGCAGACCAGCGTATTCAAACTGTGAATAGCCTTAATATTCTATAGGGCAAAACACATTGCAGGCATCGCGCATTAAGCATCGCTGCAAGGCTTTGACATTTCAGTTGAATAAACGAAAGCTTACGAGGCAACGCACATTATACTTGCAGGCATGCAGGCATCGCATGCTTGATGCCTGAAGTAGGCAACTCTTCAACTTTTTCTAAGCTTCTAGGCATTGACAGCTAGAAAACAGCTGGTTGTAAAAACGTTTATAAAATATTTTAATTGAAATTTTAAAAATGCCCGAATTCGAGGAGGTGCTCATAAATGAGATTAATAAATGCCTACCCAACTAGAACTGATGGTCCACATTTGGGTTGCAGCGACGTCGTAGCGTTTATTTTTGCGTCAAAATTGACATGATGTTACGTATTGGTTACGTTACAGAGACCACTATGATTCGAAAGTGGTGCAACACAATGCCGACATTGTGTTAGTGAAAATTACTTTGAAGTGACTTATCACATTTTAGTATACACATTTATATATAAATGCATTACAGAGCTGCCAATTGCAAAAAAATTAATTTTGTTTACATGTTTTGTTTACATTTTGCAGCCATAAATATAATTATTTTATAATTAAAATTTATATAATATAAAGGATTACAACCAGTGATGTTCCTCGACGCGTCGTCTTTAATTGTCGACCTTTTGGTGTCGACAATGCAGAATGTGTCGACAATGTAGACAACGTCGAGAATTATGAAAAAAATGTCAACAAAATGCAACACTGCGAAAATGCAAGTTCCATTTAGATTATGCTGATTTTTAAAACCTTTTGAAAAGTCGTTTAATTAACACAAAGCAACAAATTTTTCAATTAAACAAACAAAAGCCATGCCCAGAAGGCGTAAAAATAAGGAATACTTCGAACTTGGACTCAATTTAATTAAATATTACAATAAACATGCAGCCTTTTACATTAATTATCTACACGTCGTTAAAAGCAATTGTCTACACGACATTGTCGACACCGTCGACAATAGTATTGTCGACATCATATTCTCTACGCCGCACATCACTGATTACAACACAATCTTAAGTGTTTTTTGATATTATTTGGAGCTAAATGTAGATGGGAAAGAAGATTTTCGGTAAAATAACAGCCAAAACTTCTTAAGAATTTAAGCGCAAGCTGAATTCAGAAAATATTGCAACAATTTCATACATTAATAAAAAATGTTTATATATAATAATAATTTGCGTCCACCATTTTAAATGACTTGGGGTCGCAATTAGCTAATTGTTACAAAATGTACATCTTGATGAATGATGGGTGATGCCTTCACTTGGGTCGCAATTAGCTAATTGTTACAAAATGTACATCTCGATGAATGATGAGTGATGCATTTTTTAAAGGTAACACTTGATAAATCGTTACAACATTCTGTGACCTAGTGGTAAAGTAGTATCCTAGGAATTTTTACAAACTTTTCCCACAAAATATTTTCCAAATCAGTATCGCTGCAACGTCGTCGTGTAAAAAATGTGTCTTAAGTAACCTGTGGTCGCAAAATTCTACTTGGGTATGCATATTTGACAAAACCAACTGGGGATTTAAAAACAAATTGCAGCGGGAAAAAGCTTGGGCTGTAGTTGCAGGAGCTACCAAGTATCCAGGTGAGTTTTTGGTTTGCTGTCCGCTAATATGAGCTAATTTGTTTAAAGTATTTCAGTTGAACGGTGCCAAGGACGGTGGAAAACTCTTCGGGAGCGCTTCGTTAAAGAAGTAAACAAAGAGAATTCGCCTTCAGCGCTGCGGTGGAGTTTAACTCCAATTGGAAGTACATGGCCTCCATGGACTTCATGCGGGCTCATGTTGCACCCAGGACGTAAGTTTTTTTTATGACACAAAACATTTAATATTAAATGGTTTTATTTGCAGAACAATATCAAGCATCCAGCTGGATGATGCCTACGAAACATTACAAATTCTTGATGACTCATTCCAAGACACTCCTGAGGAGCATTTCAGTTGCAATGAGCAAAAGGTGCCATCTCCTGCTCCACCAAAACGTAAAAAAAGGCGGCTGATAGTCGCAACGAAATTTTTGATGAGCTATGCACAACTATGAATTCATTTGTGCAGACAAAAAGTAGTAATGTGTCCAGAAATGACGCTTTTTTAAAATATCTAGACTCAATTCTTTTAATAGATACTGAAGAGGAACAAGACGATATTAAAATTGAGTTAATAAACTTGTGTTCAACTCTTGTGAAGGAAAAGCGTTACGAACAAAATTGATTTTAGTTCAATTATATACTGACAAAAGCATTAACGGTTGTGAATAGCTTACTTAATTATTTTTTTAACTTATATTCAGCAAGGTTCAGCATTTCACTTTTGAGTGAAAGCTACAATGAATTCGATATTTGATGGTGATTACATAACTTTTTTCGTTTTGTATTAATTTAATTTAATTTTTTGTTAAATTTAATTAATTTGATTAATTTATACCTGCCTGATTATCTCATATAAAATTATATCAATGAATTTTAATAGAAACGCTCTAATTTATTTAATTTTTAGTTTATATTTTTCAATGTTTCATGAAGGCTGTTTTTAATGTTGATACATTAAATTTGTTTTTTTTCATATACATATATTAATAAACTTTAAAAACAAAATAGGAAAACTATTTACATATTGTTTTGAATTTTAAGTTTTAATTTCAGGATTAAGAACTGGTGCTTGATACCATCAGGCAGTTGGTGTTGTTGTTACTGCTGTCCTCGTTGTTGCATGTTTATGTAAATGGCTTAAGTGCAATAGAATGGTGTTGCGTTTATACGGAAATGAAAAGTAGCTGAGTTCTGAAAAAATAAGTGGATAAAGCTCAATTTAAAACAATTAAAAAAATTTAACTTACCTTTATTGCGGAAAGTTTTTTAATATTATTTTTCATTTTTATATTGATGAGTTAGTCAAATAGTGTTTTAGTTTGTCTCGCAACTGGAAAGCTGATTTAGGAGAATTGTTGGAGTACGAACCACAAACTTTTGGTAAAGGTTCTGCACTTTGTCTCCACAACCCATTAGCTACTTTTTCTCCATTCATTGAATAGGAATATTCCGGGGGACAATAGCTACCATCACTCATTTTCACGAAGTTGTGCAATACAACAGCGGCCTTCACTATACTTTCAGCAGTATTTGGATGCATATTTAGTGAAGCTAGTAATACTCTCCAACGAGAAGTTAGCACCCCTAAAGTGTTCTCTATAGTCATCCTTGCTCGTGAGAGGCGCTTGTTGAAAATTTCCTTATCGGGCGGAAGCAAACTCCCAGGATATGGCCTCATCAAATTCGGTCGAAGAGGAAATGCTGTATCACCAATAAAAAATAAGGAAGCTCTTCGTTTAAATTTTTCAAGCTAGAGCTTTTCGGAAGGTCCAATTTTCCGTTCAACAAGCGCCTCCCAAATTCCGAATGGCGTAGCACACCATTACAACAAATATGACAAATAATACATATTTGTCAATTATTAACGTGGATGAATTTATAATTTTTTTAAAAAAACAATTTTTACCAATATTAAAAACTAAGTGGGCCAGTGCAAAACGTATGAAAGATAGATTTGTGGAACAAAACAAAGTTTGGTTGGAAAATATGTATTGTTTTGGTGAAGATTTGTCCGAGCATGATAAACCTATGTATTCCAATGAACTCAAACGTGGTCGTCCTTCTAAAGCTTTTGAACTTTGCCAATCTCGTGCTAAAAGGAGTAAAGTACAGCAGTTATGTGATAGCAATTCTGGAGAACTTATTGTATCAGCTGAAAAAAAAATTAATAAGAATGAACAATTTTCAAAAATGTTTAGCCCAGAAAAAGCACTAAGCCTCATTATTGATGCTTGTTTATCAAAACATCAGTATCAAATACTAAGATGGAGTGCCAAAGAAATTGGATGTGATATTTTCCCCTCATACCATCAAGTTCTTAATGTTAAAAAGGAATGTTATCCTAAAAATTTGGAAGTACAGGAGAACTGTAGTAAAGTCAGTATGCAAGATTTACTCGATCATACTGTATCCAGAATATTAAAGGCGAAAACGAAAGCTGAGACAGAGGTACTTCCAAACCAACTACATTTAATTTCTAAATGGGGTTGTGATGGATCTTCGGGACATAGCGAATACCATCAGAAATTCAATGATCCCAATTTAAATGATAAAAATATATTTTTGACAAGTATTGTTCCTCTCAATTTGAAATGTATTGATGGCACAAATGATTACTGGCGAAATACAAGGCCATCATCAACAACTTTTTGCAGGCCAATAAAATGTCAATTTGTCAAAGAAACAGCAAATGTTATTTCTGAAGAAGTTGAAAGAGTACAAAATGAAATTAAAGATTTGAAAAAGACTGTTGTTAATATTTATGACAAAAGTTTTGAAATTTTGCATACACCTATTTTAACCATGATTGATGAAAAGGTAGCGAATGTAATCACACATACATCAGGAATGTCTGTATGCTTTATATGTCAATGTAAGCCTAGCGAAATGAACAATTTGGAAATTTAAAGAACAAAACCAGTTTCGGAGGAAGGGCTTTAATTTGGAATTTCCCCTTTACATGCGAGGATAAAATTTATGGAGTGCATATTGCATATAGCATACAACAAAAGTTTTTCAAAGTGGAGAGTTACTAAAGACACAAAACATGAAAGAGAAAAAGCAAAAGCGGAAATACAAAGAACTTTGAAATTGGTTCTAGGCATAAATGTGGATATGGTTAAACAAGGAATGGGCTCAACGAACGATGGAAATACTTCTCGACGTTTTTTTGCAAATCCTTCCTTAACGGCGGATGTTCTTGGTGTTGATGAAAATTTAATTCATCGCTTTAGTACAATTTTAACTGTCATAAATAGTAATTTTGAAATAGATGCTGACAAATTTAAAGTTTATTGTTTGGACAGTGCAGAACGATATATAGAACTCTACAGCTGGTACTATATGCCTATTACAGTACACAAAGTACTAATTCATGGGTGTCAAATTGTGTCAGCAGCAATATTGCCACTTGGCATGTTGTCGGAGGAAGCTCAGGAAGCTCGTAATAAAGATTACAGAAGTTATCGCATAAGCCACTCCAGAAAAACGGATCGCATATTAACAAATGAAGATGTAATGCATATGTTATTAGCGTCTTCAGATCCATATATAAATTCATACCGTAACCAGCCCAAGAAGGATATATTGGAATTTTCTGATGAAGTGAAAAATTTGTTATGTTAATAAAGGTACACGTATTACTTTGTTTTTAATTTTTTTTAATATTTTCTTTCTTTTATTTACAGATATTTTCATTAAATATGGGTATGACTGTTGCTGCATTTTATTTACTATATATTTTAATCAAATAAAAAACACGCAAAACACGCTGAACTAAAAACTGTGACTCTACAATGATTTGTAACTTTTGTGTTATATGGGAAGTAGGCGTAGTTGTGCTCCGATTTTTTTCATATTTGCAGCATTTTTTTATAATAATCAAATATTAGCGTATACCAAAATTCAAGGCTCTACGATGTTTCCTTATATATAATGCCACCAATCATATGAAGCTGAACCAGTGTGCACCGTCGCTTTGTGAACCGTACGCTCCTATGTCGACAAATGTGAACGTATAGTTCGCATCGCATACAGCCAACAGAACAATGGAATAACTTCCTGCAATTAAATAAATATTTTAAAAAGAGAACACATGCTCTTCAATAACATTTTTTCAGCCAATAACTTTATATTTATAATCAACAAAATTTAAGAAAAGCAAAAAATATATTATTAAAGGAACAATAAAGTTTGGTTCGAAAATGGCACAAACATAAACTAAAACCATTGACAAAAACATAATCATTGGGTTTTTAATCGAGGTTTCAGTTGGTCTTTCGGCATGTTGAAGCAACTAAACTTTCTAGCAACCCAAATATTTACCCTTGTAATTATAAAAACTGGCACCAGAATTGGGTGGGCAGGTTATTTTTACGTGCTTCCCGTCGATTGCTCCTACACAATGCGGAGAATTCCAAATGTTCTCGTAGTCCTTTGCGATACGCTGCCATTCATTTTCGTTTGGAATAGCCAAATAAATTGGAGCCAATGTATTCCACAACACCTCACACGTTTCTTTCCCTATTTTGAGAGCTGTGGAAGCTCCAATTTTAAATGAGAGGGACAGGTACTTCGTCGAGTCTCCATGAGCCAAGTATCTATAAAATGAAACAGTGGAACCAAGGCTTTAGTCGGTGTTTACGAACTACTGTCTATTAACGCATTAAATATTTTATACATATATGAAATACCCTAATAATTATAATCAAGAATACCACTATACTTACACAAGAGTCAGGAAAAGTCTACATTTTGGAGCAATGGATGGTCTTGGGCTATTTTTTGTGAGATCCTCCTTTACCAGATTAAAAATAACATCAAATATTTCAAAGGTCATTCTTGTGGCAATCCTGAACTGCTCCTTGTCACTGGTGTAGAGGTGCTGGAAACTTACAGCAAAGAGTCCGTCGATGTCCCGAGTTTCATACATAGGACGCACCCAAAATCTTCGGGTTCTTTGCATTGCTTTCAGCTGCTCCTTTGCTTTATAAAGAATCATAATGACGAACATCACGTCCATGATCTCGTCAAAGTCCATAATTTTGTAATTCTATTTTTAATTTTTAAGCACAAAATATTGAATCACAAAATGTATTTTTTGGTTTGGCAAAAAAAGTTTGGCACAAAACATATGTTTTTTGTTATGACTCTAACCACGTTTGCTTCAGGCATAATGCATGCTTTTAATGTATTTTAAAAGCGTGTAATGTAGATGCGTGAGATGCTTGCGGTGATGCTTAATGCGCGATGCGTGCAATGTGTTTTGCCCTTATGCATTGCAATATTGACCTGCAAGCGTTTTTCAATGTTGCCGGACATATTTCCTTGCTGGCTATTTAGCGTCTCCACGGGCAATATTTAGAAAATTCCCATTCTGGCAATATTTCATTGCCGGACATATTGCCCGTGGAGACGCTGTGTTAGGCCTTTTCCACACTTGGTCAACGCAACTCCAACTCAAGTTGCTAGCCTGTGTATTTATACCGGAACCTTCAGATTAAGCAATTTGCAAGCAACAAGTTCTCGACACGTTCTCAACCTGTTCAACGCAACGCGGCTTTCCGCAATTTTCATCGGCGACTTGTTGCATCAGTTTGTTTGTTTTGTGAATTGTTTGTAGTGCAGTATTAATCAAGGTGAATAAGTTAATTAATTAGTTATTTTTTTTCATTAATAGAATCTTAAAGAAGAAATAGTTTGCAGGATGAATGAGCAAGTGTTAAATATTAAATAATAAATATATGTTGCATGACTTTTGAAGCAAGTCTGAAAGCATTCGATTTATAGTTGCATTGCTTTTCAACTTTTTCGCTGTTGCGTTGATGTTTCGTTGGTATTGCGTTGACCAAGTGTGGAAAAGGCCTTACTGACGCTGTTAAATTAATAAACCCAGAAAGAACGCTGCAAATTTAAGTGAGAAACCTTTGCAATTGAATTAAATTTACATAAAATTTAAATTGAATCTAACTTATGACGTGTAGAGTAGCAACACATTCAGAGAAAAACATCGTGAACTAAGGTAGCGCTACCATTACAGTTCACAACACATGATACAATTATTTTACAAGGTAGCCGTGACAGCTTTTTGACGATTGGTAGTTGTCAAAAACAGCTTAAGAATGTTGTAGTTTGCTGCTGTTGACTAGCTATGTGCTTATATGTAACTTACCTTTGATTCATTAAATTTATTCGCGAAGTTGATTGAAATGTTTTTAGTTTGTTGCGGTTGACTAGCTATGCTTAATTCGTCGCTTATTTTTTCACTTTTCTTTGATTAATTGCATAAACAGCTAATTTTGACAACTACCCATCGCCGCTCGTGAGAAAAAAGCCAGTCTACGCGGCTACCTTGTAAAATAATTGTATCATGTTCACAACAGTTGTCTGCGCTGAATGCGGCCAATAGAGGGTTTCGGACGATCCGACATGTCGGACAGATATGGCATACTTGACGACAAGTCGGATCATTCGAAAGCAAATGAGACAGTCGGACCGACATGTCGGACGAAAATCAAAAAGTTTTGATTTTTCTGCCGGTCGGACCGACTTGTTGGGCATGTGAACGCAAGTCGGTCCGACTTGCTGCATTTTTTCATTTCAATAAAAGCGTCAGCGGGTGAACACCGACGAAGCGGAAAAATATTATAGAAAATTATTATTAACAACGTTAGAAACATTGAATTATAGATATAATTAATTAAAATTTCTCTAAAGTATGGAAAATTACTGGTCAATTATAAGGGCATCTACAAATTGCTTAGCTATTATGCCGATTTGTTCTGTTTGAGAGCCTGCAATGGAATAAAGTCGTCGTACATGTCGGACTGTTCGAAAGCTCAAAAAAATTTGCTCTGTTAATTTCCCTACAAGAAATAGCTAACCAAAACTCTAACACAATCACACACATTTTTCTGTTTACAACCACATTATCATACTCATTTCAGTGTGATTTCATACTCATTTCAAAAATTGTGAAACGGATAAATATGAAAATTTTAGCAAGTGTGTGTGAAAGAAAGAGAAGGTATCATTATTAAAAATCATGTCCAATTTTTGCATATCCGCCATTGTAGTTTACCATTCCAGGTTTCGCTAACAAAAACCAAGTTCTGCAATAAAAAAATTTAAATATCTTTAAATTGCTTACTGTTAGAACGCTGCTGCCCATTAAAGAAGGATGAGCCAATAAGCACGCTTGCCAAAATCAAGAATGCAGTCAGCATTTCAACATTCGCCACATCTAATTCCACTCCCAAAGTCGTCGGCACAGAAGTGACTAGCAGTAGCAGCAACAACAATAACGATTAAAAATGTTATAATAAATTTAAAACACCAACGAATTGCATGAATTTTTATTTTTTAAGAAGTACGTTAGATAAAACTGATTTTTACGTTATATCTAACGGTTACATATAACTGAGTTTTCGGTTAGATTTATCTGGTAAGATTTGGTTACCTATAACCTGTATTTATGTTAACCCTAACTAGAGAGAGAGCGAGAGGGCTATATTTCGATGGTATTGGAAATTGATACGCGTAAAAAAGGGATGCCAGATCACACGTATACACGAGTTTCGGTTAATTTCTTCCCGAGGCTCTTCCTAGCATAACCGTAACTTTGTATGAAGAGGTAACCGATATTTCAGTTTAGAAAAACCGTTTTTGCTTAGTTAAATAACCGATAGTCTTCTTGTAGGGTTGTCGTCGGACATGTCGGATGGCAAGGCACATATTACACGATGATCGTTGATCGGCGTTCAAAATATTTTTGTTGTTGCTTTCAATGCGAAACTGTAAAAAACACTGAGAGCCAGAGCGGATGAACAATTGTTAGGGCGATCAAGATATGTTAATTTTAGAACGCTGTACATGACAGCAATCACAATCGACACAGTGTTGCTGGCTGGCAAAATTTAAGATGTGTTTACTTTTAGCAGCTAAAAAGTACTAGAAGTACTGCTTTTCGACTGAAAGGTGTTAAAAAAAAGATGCATGAAACCCTTATATTTAACAAGAATTCTTACTGGAATAAAGAAAAAAACAAGACTTGATCGCGATGAAACGATCATCATGTGACCTACTAACGATCAAAATGTAAAATAGCGTAAAAAAGTGTTCATTGAACGCCGATCAACGATCATCGTGTAATATGTGCCCAAGCCGGATCGTCCGAAACCCCCTAATGGCACATATTACACGATGATCGTTGATCGGCGTTCAATGAACACTTTTTTACGCTCTTTTACATTTTGATCGTTGGTAGGTCACATGATGATCGTTTCATCGCGATCAAGTCTTGTTTTTTCTTTATTTCAGTAAGAATTCTTGTTAAAAATAAGGGTTTCATGCAACTTTTTTTTTAATACCTTTCAGTCGAAAAGCAGTACTTCTAGTACTTTTTAGCTGCTAAAAGTGAACACATCTTAAATTTTGCCACCCAGCAACACTGTTTCGATTGTGATTGCTGTCATGTAAAGCGTTCAAAAATTAACATATCTTGATCGCCCTAACAATTGTTCATCCGCTCTGGCTCTCAGTGTTTTTTTACAGTTTCGAATTGAAAGCAACAACAAAAATATGTTGAACGCCGATCAACGATCATCGTGTAATATGTGCCAATGAGAAAATGTTTGAAGTCGGATGAGTGAGCGTTCGCACATCCTAGATGTATGACGTGCCAGTACAAAAAATCAAAACTTTTATATTTCATGTAGGATGGGCTGCAGTATGAGCCAGTGATAAAGAGATAGGAAACTTAAATTTTGTGACGTCAAAACATATGTTTTTTCCATTTTTATGTACTTTGGTGAAACTCATTTATTGTGTACGTGAGTTCACCTCAGATCAGTGTTGCCGCGACGATTCTAAATAAAGTATCCATGAAAAGGTAACAAATGTATACACTTCAGAAAAAAAGTATCCACATATTACAGTACTGAAACCTAATTTTTTAAGCTTTAATAACAATGCTATTTATTTAATTTGAAGACTAACAAATAGCTTTGTTAAAATGTAAAAGGAAGAAACAAAGCATGTACATACATGAAAAAATAAATAATAATATTAAGACCTAGTGCTTGAATATTTTAAATATTATTAGAATTTATTTTTTTAAAAGTTTAAATAATTAGGGTTTTCACAAGCTGTCGTATTGTTGTATGTATTGCGTTTTCAATAAAAATATACAACAACTGTGAACATACCCTAAGGGTTTATTTTGTTGTATGTCGTATGAATATAGTTGACTGAAGAAACAGACAGATGATTAGAGAAAATAAATTTTTTTAAATGCCAAAACAAAACGAACATAATAAAATAATAGGGCTGTTCCCGTACCTGCTAGTTTGCGAAAACTTTCACTACTTTTTACTAATTTCCGTTCCTGTACACCAAAAGCTTGCAAATGAGAGTGATAATCAGAGAGTAAAACATTTCCCTTCTTGAGAAAATTGCGTTTAGTAAAAAATTGCAAGTTGTCATGTGCTGACAGAAATGCTAAAACGACAAAAAAAAACAAAAGACAAAAGGCAAGGAGGTATCTCCTTTAAGTTTTCATCTTCATATTTATCAATAATGTCAAACATTTCCTCATCACTATCACTTTCAGATTCACTTGAAACAATAAAATCAATTAATGCAGCTAATTTTTCAGACATATTCGAAATCTTAAAAGAATTTTTGGTCAAATTTACAACATATGTTCTTGATGTTTGATTAAAAGTTGAAATTTTTACTAAAAAGCGTTCCAGTACTTTTGCAACTTTTACTGCTCAGAGATAATTTTTTTGCTTACTCTCTCAAATTTTGTAACTTGCAAGTTTTTGCTACAAAAAAACGGGAACAGACCTAATAAGAGCTTTGAGCACAAACTTGATCTTGTTATGAATCAGAAAGCTACGTCAAAACTGTCAAGAAATTAAATTTCCTCTCCAAACATTTTTGCCTCGCAAAATAAAAAAAAGCTGTTATGGTAGTGATGATACTTATGAAATGTACACGGTAATAACAAATTCGTAACAAGAAAGAACAGCACTGGTGAAATACGACAAACTGTATACATATCAAACGCTATTGTATTGTCGTAAATTAATTTTATATGGAAGGCAACAACAAAAAATTTACAACTGTTGTGAAAAAATACGATTTGACGAAAATACGACAGCTTGTGAAAACCCTAAATAAAATACTAATACTAATTTGATTCTGCTTGATCATTTTAAGAATTTTATTTTAAAATACGGAATATTTTGTAAAATGTTTTTCATAAATAAACATAGATATGCATATAATCATTAAAAAGATTTTCAAAAAACAAGAAATAAGAAACAAAGTGCTTGACAAAATTTAACAGAGCAAATGTTGTAATGCATTTCTCTCGTTCTTGTTTTTTTGATAATCTTTGTTTTATAATTAAACATATCTATGTTTGTTTATCAATAAAATTTAACAAAATTTTTAATATTTTGCACTTAAATTGAACCCGGGCTACCGCAGTTCTTTAGCATAGGGGCCAAGCACTCTACCCACTAGGCTACGGCCGCCACAAGTAAGTTATAGTAAGCTTTAAATTAGAAAAAATTCATTCAGCAGCTGTGCTATGATTCAGACTTAGGACCGGTTTCTCAATGTCCGGTTAAGCAATAATCATAACTTTAACCAGCAGTTAGCAAAAAGCTCTTTTTCAATGTTCGGTTAAGGCTTAACTGTCAGTTAAGTTCTGATTAAGTTAACGATAACTTGTGGTTTTGGTTAGCTGCTAATCGAAGGAACAGATGACAATATTACAAATATATATATATCAAATATATATATCAATATATATATATATATATCAAAAAATTTTAAAGTTCTTTGTAAAGAGGTTGCGTTAATGCATTTTTTGATAAAAAAGGACTGTCCAAAAATGTTTCACTGCCATAATTTTTGTTAACGTTTGTGTAGAATTTAAAGAAATGTATACTTTTTTTTATTTTTGCAAATAAAAACATGTATTCATAAATGAGGCTTAAAAAAGTGTCTATAAATTTTTCCTAACGGCAACACTGCTTGGAGTTATTCCTAACTGTGGGTTTAGACCGCCTGAGCGAACGAAAAATTTATCGCGAACAATTTATTGCAATAAATTCTTCGTTCGGAGTACTGTTTAGACCGCACGAACATCAATCGCGAACAAACATTGGCCGCCATCTTGTACGTTCAGGCGGTGTAAACAGCAATTTGTGCATTTGGCCGAACATCAATAAATGCAGGGTTGATAACTCCTTATTTTTATATTAATACTAAAACTTATACTCCGTTTCTCAACAACAAATGGTTTGCCACTCCATAAAAATATATTACTCGTATTAGTTATTAAAAAAAAAAACCTGTGTTTAACTTAAGGGCCCATTTGAGTCTTTCGATGAACAAAAATTAAATGTTTTCACATATTTCGCGTGTCAATAAATTTCGTAAATTTTAAGTCAATTAAATAAAAATTGCTACCAAATTGTATGCACTAATAAAGAAAATACAATTGGTACTTTCAGTCGTTCGATTTTTATTTTAGAGAAATACTTTTTATGTTATAACTTTAAAGATTTGCTTTTAGTCACAAATCGAATTTTCAACTAATATTTTGGTTAATATCCACATTTTTCTAAAATCTTCGATTAAAAACTCAAAAAGTTTCAGCAGAACCTAAAATATTTTTTTATTTTATTTGAACGAGCTCTATTGCGGACTCCTGCTATATTAAATAATATTTGCTATCCATAAACTCTAAATTTTCATTAAAAGTTATATAGTTATTATTAAAAAAAATTACCTCAAATAAACAGTTGCTTTAAAATTAAACCTTAAATATAGGGTTTTTCCGCTTAAAAAACTTAATTTGGCTCTTTATACAACACATTTATATTGCAGCGAAAATTAACACAACGCTATAAAAAACATAAATTACTACATATTTTAGTACTTTTCATAAATTATTCTCTTAAGCTACTCCTATTTGCTACTTTACATTTTTCAAACACAGCGCAACACCGGATTCGCCCAAAAAGATCGAAGCTTGTTCGATCAGAGCGAACGAAGGAATCTTATTAACGTAAAATCGAACATAGTGCTATCCCTCTCCAACGGAGTTTCCCATCTCTTTATCTCTGGTATGAGCTTTCGCCAAAGAAGTAAAATATAAGGAAGTGGTGTAATAGCAGAAAAGTGTGGTATTTTCTATATTGGTGTTGGTTCACACAAATACAGAAACAATCACAAAGGGCCGTATTCGGTTGTATCGTAAAAGAAGGCCCAAACTATTAAAGTTTGTTCTTATGCATTAAAATTTTAGAAACATTTCAAGAATAGCAACAACTATAATTATTTAAAAAATTTTTGATCTCTCACAATTGGCTTAGAAGTTATAGGCACCCAATGTTGGAAAAATTGGACTAAAAATTTAGCTGATTTTTTAAGTTTTCCAACAAAACTAAACTTTATGGGTATCAGAAGAGAGATAATACAAGTATCTATTCAAAAAGATATCAAACCTAAAAATACATGCATTTGAGATACAACCCTTTTTTTACTTAAAATCGCGAGGTTTTTTCAAATTTAATAAAAAAAAAATAAATGTATCAAAAGGAGGCCTTCGGATGCTGCTTAGGGTTTACAAACCTCAGTAAGTACCACACAGGCTTCTCTGTCTACAGCAGTTCTGAATGTAGTTATATTTTTAATAATTCTCTTTTTAATGTATTGCTTTCGTAAAAGAAAAACCACTAGTCTTTCAGACAAATTTTAATTATAAAAAAATTATATCTTAATGAATTCTTATGGAATTCTAAATTTGACACCTCGTTGAATAGATACGCACATTACCTTTGTTTTAATACCCATAAAGCTTAGTTTTGTTGAAAAACTAGAAAAACTGCAAGATTTTTAGGTAATTTTTCTATATTTGAAGGCCTATAAATTCTAAACTTAAACTTTAATTACAAATTAAATAAGGTTAATTTTTTAAAATCCTTATTTTTTTTGGGTGTTTCTGCCTAGTTGTTGTGTAAAAATCAGAAAAATTTAACAAACAGGTACTAAATCTGATTCACTATGCTGAAAACAAGAGCGCCCCATACATGTATTCAACTGCGAAAAATGTGTGCGCCCCTGAAGCAGTGTTTGTGTTTTGACAGATGTGGTTTGATCAAACTGGCGGAAAATCAACGGGGTCTAAATTGCATTTTTAAACCATTTTTAATAAGAAATATATACATTTCTAACACAAATAAGTTAAAAAAATATTGTTAAAAACTAAATAAAGCACTTTTGTTAAAAGAATTTAAACCGTATGGACATATTTACCTGTGGAACGAATGCGCATTGTTTTTAAGTTTTCGGGAACTATTACAATTCTTAACCGTACAACTCATATTGCATTTGTTTTAGTGGTTTTTTTCTTTAATTTTGTTGCTTTTTAAGCAGTGAAAAATGCTTAAAATTAAATTATTTTCAACTATTTTGCTGAGGAGTCTTCCAATCAGATGCCAGGGTTCTCAAAACTGTCAAAAAACACACTCTTTCTCGCTCGCACAATTTATGAATAGTGCGACAGTTCACGTACAGTGTATGTGTAAGCAACACCATTTCCTTATATTTTACTTCTTTGGCTTTCGCACATCCTTCATGTCCACCCGACCTGTCAAAACCGTCCTACATGTAGGATAGTCTGAAACCCCCTTTTGTCGTCAGACATGTCGGATCGTCGAAACCTCCTAATTCGGGAAAGCACACATATCTACTCTTTATTACTACAAAAACTGAGTGCAGTGATGGCGCTAAATTTTTTCAGTATATATCCTAGAAGCAAGTAACTTAATCTTTCGAGAATAAACTGTGTTTAAATAAAATCAGTGAAAATAAATCTTTATACTGGTAAGTAAATTAATAATTATCTAGAGCAAATTTAAGAATTTGTCCTGCCAACGATTTCCCAATTGCAGGGTAGCCTACAGATTTGGCATCCATAATCAGCATTAAGCAGGCTGACTCCGCCCAATTCTGAATGATTTTTCCCTGGGAAGGCAAATGAGTTTTAATTTTTAAGATGAAGTTCAAAGATATTTTGGAAATTTTTTATGCCAATTTGTTCATCAACCTTCAATATTCATGAGTAAAAAATGTGATGTCTCTACCTGCTATGTTAAAAATTAAAAATTCCTATTCCCCGGGATCAGTCAGAATTGGCTGAGTGTATTTAATAAAATGTTAGCTGGAACTTAAGCTGTTAATTACACCATGACAGGTATCCTCAAAGTATACAAAGTTGATCTTAGGATTTCAATGTAAATGTAGTCGACTTGGTGCTTAATTTGGCATATTTTACCTTAAGCTAAAATGATGTGCCACGTAGAACATTGAAAAGTAAGGGCATGTCACACGAAGCGGACACGGACAAATTTGTTGTTGTTTTCACGGGTAAAATAAGCTCTCAATTTCCAGTTTCTTATTTTACCAGCGAAAACAACAACAAATTTGTCCGTGTCAGCGCTGGTGTGACATGCCCTCACTGCCTGGTTTCTCGCAGCTAGCGAGAGTCGTGAAATTTAATGTTGTAATTGTTTTTACGTTGTTGTTGTTGTTGTTGTTGTTGGAACCAAGTAGTTGTGATCTCTGCTTGACAGCAACAAATGTTTTTGTTTGTTTGCATTATTTTCATGATGATTTCCTTATTTTGTGCGAAGCAGATTTTTCTTATTCACTGCTTGCTATTAATAATGACTATTTTTGATTGACTCAGCCAGAGCAGTAAAATCTGCATATTTATTCAAAATCTTAAGAAAAACTGAATAACGACATACAAATCCATCCAATGAATTCAAAATTGTTTATAAATAAAATTTTTAATTCACATTGAATTTTAAAAATTGATTAGTAATTAATTTTAATTATTTTTTTTCCGTTATTCAGAACAATTAATTATTTTTTATTCATATGAATGCTATTTACAAAGAATGCAATTAAAAAAAAATTTCAAAATTTTCAATAATTAATTTTTTGTACATTATTTTTTTTTTAATTCATTGCGCCTATTCCTCTGTTATTCATTATTAATTTTATAGTCATTATTAATTTTTTATTTATTATTAATTTGGTTCATTATTCAAAAGTGAATAACAAGATTTTTTTTTATTTTATTTATTATTAAAAATGAATGTAAAATTAGAAATGAATACGAAATTTATAATGAATAAAAATTTAATAATGAATAAAAAATTAATATAAAAATTAATAGCGAACATTTTATTCATAAAATAGCATTGAATAACAAAATTTTTTATTCATTGTATTTTTTATTTAAAAGTGAATAACAAATTAATAACAGTGGTAAGCAATTCGAAAAAAGTTTGCGCGACGAAAACGACATTTCTAGTTCGATTGAGTATTTTTTCTAGAAAATAAAAATCATTAAGACTTTCCCAGATCGGTTCGAATTTTTTTAGAAGCATTTTTGACTTTTTTGAGTTTTGAAAAATTTTTCCCCAGTTATGATCCTGTAAATTCAAAAGTACTCATTTATTTTACAAGATTTATAAATATTTACAAATGAGAAATTTATACCTTTTATTTAAGCTATTATTTATACGATTATTGGTACGATTTTTGTAGACATTTTCTGAATACTACATTTGGGAAAGAGTTTAAATATACCGTTTATTTAACATTTCCCCCATATTAAAGTGCGCAAAAATATGACTTTAATATATATTTTGGTTCTATTTTTACTTTGTTGTTAAAAAAATATTTCAACGAAAATATTAAGGTTAAAAGTATTAATTTAGCAGGTTGGATATTTACTTATTTCGGTTTTAGTAAAAATACTCAAAATTACCTGCATCAAAGTCGACGTGATGAGTTCGTACTAAACAAATTCTACAGACTTTAAAAACACAATTATCATATATGTAACTTAGGATTTTGTTTGCAAACAATGTTCTTAGCGTTTTTAGCTAAATTTAAAAATCCTTAAACCGCAATTTTACGTTATAATAAGATTTGCAACACTGTAAACTCTTTGAAATGATCTCTTGAAAATAACAGAAATAACGTAAACAAAGATGCGTCAAAAATAAATCAAAACAAAACAACGCAATCTTCGCGCTTCTATAAATAACTAGCTGAACAACACTGTGTGTTGCTGCTACGCCCCCGTTGCCAAACGCCCATAACATGCTATCAGTGAAACGGTACGAGTAAATTGTGGTCGAGTACCGAATTCCGAGGTTGTGCGGGCACCTATAACTCCAAAGCTATTCAATATCAAAAATTTCAGTTGTGTGGGGGAGGGGTCACGCCCTCTTGCCTAACGCCCATAAAATGTTATCAGTGAAACGTGTAAATTGTGGTCGAATACCGAATTCTGAGGCTTTGCGAAATATAATTATAAAACTATCCGATATCACATATTTGGCTTGTATAGGATGCAATTTTGTGTATTAACCATATTTTTTAAATTCTTTCGCAAATGTAGTATTTAGAAAATTTATACAAATATCGTTAGATCAATACAAATGATAGCTTAAATGAAAGATATAAATGTCTTATTTGCAAAAATGTATCAATTTTGTAATATGAAAAATACTTTTGAAGTTATAGGATCATAGCTGGGGACATATTTGTCAAAACTTAAAAAAAACCAAAAAATCTTTGAAAATTTTTCAAGTCTTTCCGAATTGTATTCGTTCTCTCATACAATTTAACACAAGGTCTATATTAGTAAAACTTATTTTCTGGTTTGTTTGTTTAGTTGACATTTATACAAATCTAAATGGCTTGACGGACTTCGCTTAATTTAAGTACACATACTGTGTGCATGCTACATTAGTTTGTTACATACTTAGTTTTAATCACACTCATTCCACCCATTTTCACTTACGTAAATGTTGATATTGAAAATCTTTCTTGAAAAATTTTTTTGCAAATTAAATTTAAAAAATTTCAGTAATATTAATACCAAAAACATTCACATATCTTTAGAATTCCAGACATTTTTTGTTGTACCAAAAACACCGTTCCCCAAGAATGGGAAAAACGGCATGAAAACTAAAACTTTGGCTTTCGATGCAAATATATATATATATATCCGCTATTTTTAAATATATTTAATTCAAATTTTTTGATCAAAGTTTTACACCTTACAATAGTTTTACAAAAACACTTTACAATAATAATTTCAACTGTACCGTTAGGTCAGTGAATATATTCTTTAATTTTTTTTTCAAAAACGTTCCAAAAAATAGAATTTTTACTCAAAAAATGATTAAAAAAATATTTTTGTTGTATAAATAAGAACAATTGAAAATTGCATTTTTGAGTACTTTTCATATAGTAAAGCATGCATTTGCAATAATAGAATAAAATTTATAAAAATAGTTATTTAAAAAATTTTCCACAAAAAAACAACTTAAAAAATATTGCTTACAACATAATTCGCGGCTAAGCTTCAACTGATGGAATCGCCCTTACAATAATATAACACTAAAAATATCATGTGGGAAAATGGCAAAAAAACCAAGTCAACACACAAAATATACCTAGATTATGTCATCTTTATGATATTATTTTCTTGAAATTATATAACAAAAAGATAAGAGATAATGCAAAAAATATAATAACTCTAAATTATATAAAGTTCGTAGGGTAGTTTAGTAAACAAATTGCCTACATTTTTTAAGTAAAACCTAATGAAATTCTGCTACATTCTGTTGGCAGCTACATCGTTTATTCAGATGTTTCGTGCATCAAATCTTTGCATATCATTTCTATCATGGTACAATTACTGACAAGGTAGTAGCGTAGGCTGGCTTTTTTCTCACGAGCGGCGATGGGTAGTTGTCAAAATTAGCTGTTCATGCAATTAATCAAAGAAATGTGAGAAATAAGCAACGACATAAACATAGCTAGTCAATCGCAGCCAACTAAAAACATTCCAAAAAACTTCGCGAACAAATTTAATGAAACAACGAAGTTAAAAATAAGCACATATCTAGTCAACAGCAGCAAACTACAACTCCTTTAGCTGTTTTTGACAACTACTAATCGCAAAAAAACTGTCACGGCTACCTTGTCAAATAATTATACCATATACTATTGCTTTTCAATATTATGCTCACATTGTCGCTTACTTATTCTCTCGCTCTCAAAAGCTTTAAATCGTTCGCTCGCTGACTCTCGTAAAGCTTTTGTGTGTATTTATGATAAATCCACATTAAAATTTTACTGTGCCACTTGCTTGTATGGCGGTGGCTGAAGTTGTACTGAAGCTTTGATCGGTCTGTAGGTGAGATGAATACGTATTTTACTGCACAAACACAATCTCAAGTGTGCAAAGCTGCCCGACATCGTTCATGTAACTATTTAACTTCGTAAATATTCCTCCATCATATATTTTACGTAATGTAACGTATATGTAACTAGTTATACCTTAGTTACTTAAATTGCAATAATTCCTTTTTTATATAATTTGGACTTCCAGCTTAATAGTGTTTTGTCCTTGTACGGAATATTGTTTTTAACACTACAAAACGAAAATATTTAAGTATAAAATAAGTTATATCTTGGTTATGCATGGATTTTAATGTTTGATACCTCGTTGAATAGGTGCTCGTATAACCTCTCTTTTGATACCCATAATGCTTACTTTTCTAGGAAAATGACAGCATATTTTTAAGGCCATTTTTCCTAACTTTGGACCCCTATAACTTTTAAACGTCTTGAGAGCGACCTCTAATTTTTTCACTATTTGCTTTTTGGAGCTACAAATACACGTTTTGAAAAAAAAAAATTAAAAAATTCCATTTTAGCTAAAGGTAAAATGTAAAGTACCAGCTAATAAAGTACTAGATTTTGTGTAGTTTAAGGCGGAAATAACCAGTCTCATTCAGATAACCAGTCATAACATGGTTAAATATATCCAGAGGTGAACAATTTGTCTCTTAGGGCCGCTTTCTCAATATCCGGTTAAGCACTAATCAGAACTTTAACCGGCAGTTAGCAAAAAAGCTCTTTCTCAATGTTCGGTTAAGGCTCAACTGTCAGTTAAGTGTTGATTAAGTTAACGACAAGTTGTTGTTTCGGTTAGCTGCCAATCGAAGGAACAGCTGACAAGATTACAAAATTACAAAAAACCGACAGTTGCTTAACCAGCACTTGGTGAAAACAAAATTATTTTTTAGCTATCATATGGTTAGCTAACTCCTGGTTAAGAGCTTGACTAACCGGACATTGAGAAAGCGGAAAAACATCACTATAAGTAAATTTATTGCCACATTTATAGGAATAAAAGGCAAACATTCAATGCAGCATAATTCAACAAAATTCATTTATAAATACTAATCGTTCTGATTTGCAACTATTTTCATCTAGAAGTGTAAAAAAGCATATTCATTTACATAGTTAAAAAATGTAATTTCCTTTCGACTTGTTAAAAGATCGACACATACAGGCATGTTCTGCATTCCACTTCCGAGTGGAAGTGAAAATAAATCATAATTAAATTCGATATTTGGTATTCTACATATCACTTTTTTCGTTTTGTATTTTATTTAATTTATTAATATAATTAATTGTATTTACGAAAAAAGTTATATAGAACACCAAATATCGAATTCAATTATGACTTATTTTAACTTCCATTCGGAAGTGGAATGCAGAACATTCCCGGTTTTGTATTTTTCGATAATGATGGGAACTATCGAATAAAAATATTCGAATTATTCGATAGTTCAAATCATTCATTCATTCGATAGTTTTTTTATTCGATAGTTTTTCATTTGCACTTCGTTTGCTTGCCTTCAACTGATTGAACGAATCGTGAGTACTGAAAATACAACTGAAAAAGTACGTTTAACTGATTGATTTGTGTTTAAATGAAAATTATAATGAAATCGCCCCAGTTAATAGCTACTTAGAGGTTTTAAGTTAAATAAATGAATACTTTAATTTATAGCAAAAATCATTTCCTTTGTCCTAGCTAAAATTTTTATAATTCGAATGAATGAATAATTTATTCGATAGTAAAAATCGTACGATAGTTCTTTGTACTAGTTACTATTTCTTTAATTCGAATGAATGAGTGAATTATTCGATAGTTAAAATCATTCGATAGTTTCGTGCACTATTTACTATTTTTTAAAGTAAATGAATGAACGAAATATTCGAACAAATTGTTCGATAGTTGAAAATCATTCGATAGTACCCATCACTATTTTTCGATGCAGTTGAACAATTTCGCCCTTGTCATTTAAGTATGTACATCAGGATTGGCACTCAAATTAAATTTTAGCTACCAATCCCTTCTAAACAATCTACCTAATTAAACAAAAAACTACCAAAGCAAAATAAAGCTTTAATACTATTTTCGAATTACTGTAAATTGTCTGTTAAACAATCATAAATAAAAATACACCTTTTATTATAAACCCGAAAATTAAAAAAAAACGAAAATTCTTATAATTATATTAAATAAAAATTATTTCTATTAAAAATTATTTATTAATTTTTTTATCAATGTCTAATGTTTTGCAACTCCAAAACTATAGGGTAATTATGTCGAATAAAATAACTAAATTTGAAAACGTTCAAAAATATTATACTTGGAAAGATTTACAAAATGTTCATTATTTTAACGAGGCGAACAAAACGCCATAGTTTCTATTTTTATTTAATTTCTAAAAGTTTTATTTGGAAGAAAAATTTTATCGTGTACAAAATTTAAATATCTACCAAATCGATTTGAAGAAAAAAAAAACTACCACATTTGGTAGAACTCAACAAAAACGGCAACACTGATTGATGTACATATAAAATATATCTGTGTCAGTGTTGATATTTTCAGTACAATTGTACTTTTTTGATACAATTTTATATCTTTCCTACTACCAAAGCGTTGTCGGTACATTTTATTTCACTCTATAAATTTTAAAAGAGTCGATTTTCTCCAATTTATATAAAATTGCTTCTATCAATTTCTCCTTCGACAGTAAATGTTAAAAGAAATTTTTATTTTCAAAGTTTAATAAAAACCAATTACAGAAACGGACTGCAGATTGCAACAATTTATTTAGTTTAATTTAAGCAAAATATTTGTGTGGTGAACTAAATGCCACAAAATCGATATTAGAAGTAATATATCAAATAAAAAAACTTCTAAAATTTGACTGAAAGTAAAGAATTGCTTGACTGAAAAATTTTCCCATTAATTTTTTTCGTTACCTTAACATAGAAATTTCCTGACTAACAATTAAAAAGGTTTTCGGCTGGATTGCGTCAGATGTCGGGTAAATGAGTGGTTGACCCTAAAGGCATCTGCAAATAACCTAATTTAAAAAAATGTTGTGGCCTTTCTATATTAAGGTAACGAAACAAAGTCGCACGTTTGCAGAAATTTTTGTTTTTTAATTATAAAAAGACCTCTAAACTTTATGTTTATATGATTTTTTATAGATTTTTTCAGGGACCGTACCGGTTATGGTTTTTATCAAAAAAATCAGATGTTTACAGTTATAATTTAACTTTTATTTTTTCCGACAAAAAGACTAGTTATTTTATGTCTTTTATTTTTCGGGCAGAAATAACTGTTATTTTTTACTTTTATTTTTCGACCAAAAATAACAGTTATTATGTGTCTTTTATTTTTTCGGTCAAAAGTATCAGACAATTTGAATTTTTTTAAAGGCAGCTTGAACGACAAAAAAAGTTAAATGCAATTTTCATTGTCTCAGCAGCGCGCACATTTTGCGCTATTACACTTTTTTTAGTTCTAATAGTATTTTATATAGTCAAGCGGTCTTTGAAAAAATACAAATTGCCTGATATTTTTGACCGAAAAAATAAAAGGCACAAAATAACTGTTATTTTTGACCTAAAAAACAAAAGTCAAAAGTAACAGTTATTTTTGCCCGAAAAAATAAAAGGCAAAAAATAATAGTTAAGTTTAACTTTTATAGTAACAGTCGAAAATTTAAAAGGCGTTTAATATTCTTTAAGCTGCTACCGTTACGATTACAATTGTTTTTTTTAAAAAGTCCACTGGCAACTTTTTCGTTATGCCTTTTTCATCTGAAAATTGTAAAATAACATTTATTTTCGGTCCCTGGATTTTATTGATCTCATTTTATGAATATTATAAGACCACTTGTGTTCCTTTTTCGATTATAAAAAAAACTTTGTGATTAATTAAGAATAAATAAAAACTTTTGTAATTTATTTATAAGGTTTACGAACTGTATTGTTAAAAGCGAATTGGCCCCTAACCATAGTCAAAATAAAAGTCGACTCTAAATTTAGTGCAAGCTTTTTGACAACATATATTAAAAAACTGTCAAAAATGCTTATACTAAATTTAGTGTCGACTTTTATTTTGGCTATGGTTATGGGCCATTCACTTTAATTTAAATAAAAACTAGCAAGGAACTATCTTCGACTGGGCCGAAGTTTAGATACCCCCACAGTATATTCTTAGCTATGCATGTTTTTAAAGTTTGATGACGTCACTTCGTATAGATTACGGTTGAGGTATTCATTCAATTTTGCGAAAACTCAAATGCAGAACATGTGTAATATATGGAAGATTCCGTGTTAAGTATGCTGTTAATACACACATTTTTGTGGAATTTATAAAAGTTATGCTACTTTAATGACGTCACTTTGTGTGGGAGACTGGTCGAGTTTATATCAATTTTGCCAAATTCCAAGCTCAAAGTTAATTTAAATTTTCTTAGAATATGTTCATTATTTTAATTTATTAAATTAATTTTTGCTGAATTTTTAGAGACTTAGCCGTTTTCATATAATTACTTTGTTTAGGAGGTAGGCACGGTTTCTATACTATTTTGACAAATTTTAAATATATGTTCAATATATGAGACCAAAGTTCATATGCAAAATTATAAGTCATTACATTAGTTTTTGTGGAATTTTCGGAGATTTTACCATTTTGTTAAAGTCACTTTGTATGGGAGCTTATTGCGTTGTTTTTTCGACTTTAAAAATTTCAATTATATTTGGAATTTTTGTGGCCAAAGTTTATGGGCAAAGTTTTAATCACGACAGTCATTTTTAGATATCTTAAAGATTTGATAAAGAAAGTAACGTTGTATGGGAGGTAGGCGTTGTTTTTATCCGATTTTAACATATTTGAAATGTGTGGTGAATATTTTACTTCAAAGCTTATGTTCGTACACAACACCAAGTAACTGCAAAAATTTTTGTGGCGTTTTTAGATATTTTGTTGTTTGATAAAGAAGTCCGATTTTGGTCATTCTCGAAATTGATCTTTGTTTTTTGAGATATACAAAATTTCAATACGAGCTTTAAAATTGCGACTGTAATCGTGTCGACAGACTAGCCTAGCGAAATGAGTTTAAGAGATGATGCTGATCAAGACTATATGTATATACTTTCTATTCCTGCCACGCCTAGTGGCAGGAATATTCCTATTCTATTCCTGCCGTTGCGTGGAGTAAACAAAATTTATTCCATACTTTTTTAATTTAGTACGATTTTTTCTAAATTTGTATACCAAAAGGGGCGACCGTGGCCTAGTGGGTAGAGTGCGTGGCCCCTAAGCTAAAGAACTGCGGTAGCCCGGGTTCAATTCCATCTCAGACAGAAAGTTTTTTCAATCGAATTAATTTGCTGTTCGGTCGTCACCTCTCTGCAGACAATGGCAAACCTCAGAGAGTAAAAATTGCCATGTAAAGCTTCTTGAGAACATAAGCCGTTCGGAGTAGGCATAAGACACGTAGGTCCAGTTCTCGGTCATTTGTGATCAAACATTTAATAACACGCACAACGCAATTGATCAATAGAAGCTAGGTCAAAGTTCTTCCAAGGGCTGAAATGGCCAGTTTATTTTTTGTGGTTGACAAAAAACTAGTTTTTCAACTACTTTTAAATTAGTGGATTTTCCTACAGTTCGATTTTTTTATCTGGCAGTATATTTTAAAGAAAAATTTCAGAGAGAGAGGGTTTTTCTTATTCATATAGAAATAGAATTGCCACACAAAAAACCCAAGTGATTGCGTGCGTTTTCTAAAATAAATCATTTTTATGCTGTTGTTATTGATACAAATACAGCAAAGAGTAGAACTTAACATATGCTTATATGCTTTGGAATGAGCAGAGAGCGTATCATTTCTTTCTCGGGCTCTCATTTTAGTGTAAGATTTTTCTCTTTATCTGATCCACTAAGTGAATTAACTGTTTTAACTCTTTTTTTTAAATGGATATGTCCATTCAATATGGATATTCCAAACTGTTCTCTTTGTGTTAATAATGTGTTTTGTGTTATTTTATACGACCGCATGTCAATCCTACGGTCCTATGTACCTACGTAAAAATGTCAACTTAAAAGAGTGATGTACGCTTTTTTTATACAAAATCTGCAACCAGTGAGAATGCAATGAGAAGGCGAGAATTGGCAGAAATAGCAAAATAGCTGAATTTGACAGTTATGGTCACTAAGAAAGAGAGCACATTCATCCCTAACACTACCTTGTCTAGTTCTGCCATGCAAGTAGATATAAAAAAAAATGACAACACACAACTAGTGTGCTTGGATGATTCTTAGCAGAGCTTTAGTATGAACCTATAACATCAATAAATAGTTGAAAATAACAAAAATGGCGGACATTTGAATTTTAAGTAGCGTTTTTCACATTTTTTGCTCTTTACAGTTCTCTAAAAAACAAAATTACCCAATATTATCTAAGTGTAGGTATCTACTTTAAAATTAAAAACAAATCCAAGTCAATCCATAGAGTAGTTCTTGAGATATCGTTGAGACCAGTTTGTAAAACATAATTTTTCAGAAAACGCGTTTAACGATTGTTTCGAGTACGTTAATGAAAATATGGGTTCCTTTCGTATGCGTCAACTTTTTTATGCAATTTTTATATGCCAAATCGCTTTGGACGCATATGCTACGCATAAGCTATCGAAAACTAAAAAAATTTAAAATTGAGTTTTTTGATCAAGCTTAATGAGAACCTGACCTTAATGACCGGTTTTTAGCAACTTGTTTGGTTCTCCTGATTTCGATGTAAATTTTCATACAAAAACTATTTTTTCGCAAAAAACTGCGTAAGAAGCAATCACAGTATATGTAATTGTAAACGATTTTATAATTGTAAGATATTTTTATACTACGTTTACATTGAGCCAAATGATTAATTTGAAATGAGTCGTTGAAAAGTGTGTACGTTGTTTTTTTTGCGAAAGTGTCTCATATCGACAACTGGTTGTTTGTTGTTGTTTTTTTTGTATTTGTTGTTTGACGTTTACCTTTGTTTTTAGTGTGTTCGAGGCATTTTTTATTTAATCTCCATTTAATGCGTTCGAAAAAGTTTGTAATAACTTTAAAGAACGTATTCAATTTCATTCATGTGTTTCAAATGAGTTGAATTGCAACTGAGAATTTGTATGGGAAATGAGATGATTTCGTTTCTCATTTGGCTGAATGAGCTGAAATGAGTCATTTGGACCAATTTAAACGTAGTATTAGATTGAATTGTTTTATGTAGGCACATTATATTACCCCTAATATAATTTATCCATTTAAAAGTCGCAACAAACATTTTATTAAACTTTTGACCTTTTTTTATTAGTATTTATTTGCATTTGTTTCAGATCGTTTTCAAAATGGATCCCGTCAACTTCAGTCCGTATGCCTTAACTCTCTACAACTACAAACTTTTCGAAAATTTCAAGCGGTTAGCTGAGAGCCCCAATGACTCTACCACTGATATCTTGAGTTTGAAGGATTTATACGAATTTATTGAGAACAATTTTGCAGAATTGCATAACAAAAATAACCTCATCAATATACTACCAATATTGCATTATACAATTCAACTTGAATGCAAGGAAGCATCAGTGAAAATTGATATCTGCCAATTTTTCCATATGTTAATAAATAAATACAATCAGAACGAAGATGATCAAAAAATAGTCTTGCAACTATACTATCAGCTGCTTAAATCGCTACAAGACAAAAACAATCAGTTTATATCTATGACTGATGAATTGTTTCAAACATTTTGTGATTTGCTTACTAGTTGTAGCGAACTATTAGCAGCTAATATTTTAAACTGTCTTAAATTGCAAATAACTGAATTAAAAAGAAGTGGTTTACTGGAACTGTGGCAGCAAGTTGTAAGAATATACAGCAATGAGAACCTAAGATACAGACTGGCACAAATAATGGTTCAACTCATTGATGATTTCTTACAATATATTGCCAACTTTTATCAGAATAAAATTTTAACAAAAATTGTTCAAACATTGCTTGCGTCTGCAGTACGCGAAGAACGCAAAATAGCAATATATATGTTGAAAAAAATAATACCCTATACTATAAAGCATATGCAAGATATATCCATATGGGAAGAAATAAATCATATCAATCAACTAGACAACACCTGGCATTTATACATTGCTGTTTATGATAACTTAGAAGAGAAACAGTCACACATCATACTTCAAACATTGGAAACAATAAAAAATATAAAACTTGATAAAATATGGCTAGATATTCTTTACGGACAACTTCTAAAGCACAACAATTCATTGGTATTGCGCTGGACTATCGAATATATGTTAGACAATTTTATGTCCAAAGATTTAAGTCGCGAACTTTTAAAACAAATCCTAAACGCAGCAAATACCACCAATCTATATGACTATGAAAATTATTGCCTAGCACCAGTTAAAATCAAACACTTTCTCAATTGCGACTTAAGTCTTTTTCTTGATGTATTGACTGATATTAATTGGAAATCTGTACCTTTACACTTTTGGCTAAAACAACTTGATGTTGATAAGTTAAAAGGATCTATCATTTCTAAGGAGACATTAATAAAAATTGCTTCAAAAGTGCGTGTGCTAGAAAACGAAGATATACGTGGGCATTTAATACAAATCTTTGAAAATTGTTTTGAGCATCAAATTAATGCACTTGGTATCGAGGAATATTTCCAGCTTATAGATAACTTATACAACCTTTCGGACTACATGTATTATTCGTTTGATAATCTAACAAAAACAGTTCAAAATGATTCGGATAACCTTCCTGCGTTTAAACTTACGCAGCGCTTGTACGAAATTGTACACATCAGAGAAAAAGATGAATATATAGAAGAACAAAAAACTCTTTTAGACCTTTTTCAAAATATTCCCAAAGAGCAGCATAGTTGGTTCCGTTTTATGATTGTTTTTGATTTTGAACGATCTGAAGAGCAAATAGAATTCTGCCGTAGAAAATACGATTTGAATTTATCTAAAAAGGAAAGCCTTAATGCGTTTATAAGCCCACTTGTTGACAAACTTGTTTGGGATAAGTCTGAGGAATCTTTTGTGCATGAAAAAGCTGTTGATTTTTTCGTTCAAAATTTTGAAGATATACCTGAATTACTTGATTGTTTTAAATATTCAACGAAAGAACTTTTAGATAAAGGCGGTGAAAACACTCTTCTTCATATTGCTAAGTTAATAGCCGATTCAGATAAAGCAATAGATGATGCAATATTGGATAAAATATTAGAAGAAGTCTTAAAATATAATGAAAGTGTGTGGTATGAAGTGTAAGTTGAATTATTCAGTTATTTATTATTTTAAGTTATAATTTCACTTTAAGAAAAAATTTTACAAATTCCGAAAAGAAACATCTTGCTTATCTATTAGGGCGGAGCGTAGAACTTTTTTGCGAATTTTACATCGGCTCTATGCGGAATTTGTGCGAATAGATATGAAAACAATGTATGTGAATTTTTATACCGATCGGAGGTCATCTTCAGGGTCCGTCAGCCGTTCAAAAACCGTATTACCGAGTTTTGCGGATTTTTATACTTTTTTATAAATGTGTTGTTTTTACATACATTTTGCTAATCAAGAGTTATTTTGATCAGACAGACTCCACCACGAGGAGGTAGCTGTAATTTGAAGTCCATTTTGAATTTAGTTTTTTTTTTAACAGTCCTACGTTGAAAAAAAACATCATAATTCCACTTTGAGGTGTAGATGAGAAATTGAAGTTTTCAAATATTTTGAAAAATTGTTATAATTGCGATACTACAAGGAAAGTGATTTCTGTTCGCACTTAGCATAAAATAAACTTCATGTAAGGTTGAATCCCAAAACTAAACGGTTTTGGAAATATATAAAAATTTTAAAAAAACGTAGTTTTCTACACCAACGTAGGACTACGGTTAAGTTTTTTTTATTAATGTGTTTGTATTTAATTTTTAAACATTAAGAAAATTATTTTTTTTTTAGGTATACTCTCAGATTTTGTTTTAAATGTAGGGATATTCTTTCTTGCTTTATCCATGTTCGGATAAAATAATTTCTTGCTTTCTGTTCACATACAGAAGCAGAAGATTCAGTCTCTAACTTAACACATCGCACTACCGATTGAGAATGGCAAGGAAATTTCAAAATATGCATCACATCGGGAACATCATTTACTAACTCATTCAAATCTTGAGGTGAAAGGCTTTGAAGAATTGAAGGAGCAGTTATTTCTGCATTTTGCCAATCTATTAATTCGGTGTAGTCGGTTGCATTAAAGTTTATTGTTGGAACTTTAAATAGGCGAATTTAATTTGTCTTGGAACTACTTTCTTTGATCTTGTGCAAACGTTATCGTATGGTTCGAAACTTCTCGATTTATTAATGAGACTCCATAAATGAAGGGAACCATGCCTGCACGTTGGTTTACTTTTTATTTCGAACCAAATGGGAACATAAACTTTTACTACAAACTGGACTAGTGTTTAAAGATTATTAGAAGGATTCTCCTGGAAAACATACAGTCTAAAAATTATACTTGCTGTAGTAAGCCACATTTAATGAGCCATCTTTCCGGGTTTTCTATTTCCAAGATCAACAGATACGTTATTTGTGCAAACTGCTACAGTTATCTCGTAAATGTATTTTTGGTCAGTGCTGATATCTTCACAGTCTATTGTAGGCAGATCTTTTTTTTATTTATATTTATGGATAGATTCATATAATAATAAGCAAATGTCATAATCTATTATAAACATTACAATTTACGCATGCAAATTTTTACTCCAGTGAGTAAAATCACTATAAAAATTATTTAATAAGAATAAGCTATGTATTTATTTATTAAATTCAAGAGTACTTTTTAGTATTCATTTCCTGTATGGTAAGTCCAGTACATAGAGCCGTTTGAGTCTTCTTATCTCTTCTGAGTCGTCTAGAAACATATCGCAGTAACATTGGAGTGGTGACTGAGTATGTTTATATACCTCTCGGCATATTTTTTAATTTCTTCGATAACTGCAGGCATTTGTAGGTCGTTATGAATCGTAAAATTTGACACAAACCATGGGGCATCAATTAGCATTCTTAATGTTTTTGATTGGAACATTTGGAGCACTGCTATATTTGGTTTAGAGGCTGTACCCCACAGCTGTATTGCATAAGTCCACGTAGGTTTAATTATGGTTTTATAAATTCTTATTTTTTTGTCCAAACTTAGTTGAGATTTATGTCCTAGTAACCAGTAAAGCTTTTTGGTTTTATTGTTGACTTGCAGTCGTTTTTTTTATGTGTTCTTGCCAGGTCAGTCGACTATCTAGATGTAATCCGACATATTTATTGGTATTACTGGATGGAATAATATTTTCATTGATCTTGACAGGTGTGCAGTCATCTTTTCGGAGTGTAAAAGTTATATGTTTTGATTTGTTTGAATTAATTTTTATATTCCATCTGTTAAACCAGTTCTGAAGATTTCGAAGTTCTTGTTGAATCAGATGCGATGCTTCCATTGATGATTCAGATGAGGCCAATACTGCAGTGTCATCTGCATATGTTGCAACTAGTACATTATTACATAGAGGCATATCCGATGTGAATAAAGTATATAAAACAGGACCTAAGATACTTCCTTGTGGTACTCCTGAGCAAATTTTAGTTATTTTTGAATCCTGGTGACCATAATTTACGAAAAAAGCGGTGAGATAGATACGACATGATAGTTAAATAGTACGGAGTGGGTAAAAGTTTCTTAAGTTTATATAACAGTCCGGTGTGCCATACCCTGTCAAAAGCTTGCTGAACATCTAAAAATACTGCGGAACAGTATTTTTTGTTCTCTAAAAAAGCGTCTCTTACAAAATGAACGATTCTATGGGATTGTTCTGGTGTACTGTGTTTGTGCCTGAACCCAAATTGATGTTCTGGTAAGATGTCCTTACTCTCAAGTATCGGTAACATTCTTTTCAAAAATATTCTTTCAAATAATACCGGAAACTTCCTTTTACAACTCCCGGGAGAAAATGCTTCATGATTGGGCTGATTATTTTTCAATGTCAATAGCTTTACCAGATTTGGGAGTAACGTGTCCGATTTATTCTGATCCTGGTTCAGAAATAATAACGACATGTTCTTCGACCATCAAAATATAATCTCTGCAGTTCCATACCACTGGCATTTTCTTCGGTTTGAACTCGTAGCGATCGTAGTTACCGACTCATATCACTCTGATGTCACTCTCACCTGCAGTGCTTCTGTATGTATCTTAATCGATTTCTGTTCGTTCCAAATCGATAAGCTATTACATGTTCCGATTTACGTAAAGTGAATCGATAACAATGTGTCACTTTTCTCACTGGCTTTGCGGCAAGTGATAATTCTATCGATTTATCTAATGTCAGTAATGTTGTGTATTATTAAGTTATAAGTACTCGAAATATACCTTTAAAAATGGTTACTTTCATATAAGTTGAATTTTTTTCTGATTAAAATATTTTGTTATTCTTTAAAAGTTTTAGTTTTAAAGGTAATGCAATTTATAAATAATGCCTATTTACATAAAAGTTAAAAATTGTAGCAAAACAACAGTACTTATATGTTTGAGCTATGAAAAAGTACCCGGTTGCATATATTTGCTAAGTTTTTGCAGCACAGCACTAAGTCTAAAATTAATTACATTTATAATCGTTGATTATTTCCGCAATCATTAACTAGGCTTGGGCATTTTAGTTCATTAAAAAGATTGCTCTTTTTAGTTCAGTTGAGTTTAATGAACTAGTTCGTTCATATAGTTCATTTAGTTCAATTAGTTCGTTCGCTCTTTTAGTTCTTTTCGTGCATTCGTTCATGTTGTTAGTTCGTTAGGTCTTATAGTTCGTTTGGTGTTTTAGATCGTTAGGTATGTTAGCTCGTTGTATTTAGTTCAATAGGTCTATTAGTTTGTTTTGTTTGCTCGTTCATGATAAAATCTAAAAAATGAAACGAACTATATGACCGAATCAATCATTAACTGCGGACATAGAAGAAATGTACATAAAAATACTACATATGGGGCATTCCACACAATATTTGCCACAAAATTTGTTTATGCAAAAAGTTTTTTTTTTATCGTTCATTAGTGATTAACTGTATCAGCACGGAATCAAACCATTGTTGAGTGAAACCAAATTTTTTTCTAGTTTATTTTGATCTGACTCTCTGCAAAATCGATTGAACTAAAAGAACGAGAATCGACGAACTAGTTCACATAGTTCATGAGTGCGAATAGTTCAATTGAACTAGTTCGTTCGTGAACTACCCAAGCCTATCATTAACCCTTTTAGTGCCAAAGAGCGCCGTCGCGCTGCTCTCGCTAGTTGTGAAAAATGCCAGCGCCGCGATAGCGCTCCTTTTGACAGTTCACTTTTGGCGCGCGCAGGTGACGGTGTTCGTATTTTTATTCATTATATTGCATTCTAACTATCTTCGATCGCATGTTTTTTACATAAACATCGTGATTATTATTTTTTTAATATTTCATAAATTATCTATAAAAATGCACTTTTTACTGGCATTTTTAGCATATATTGGTAAAATATGTATGGCACTAAAAGAGTTAATACACATTATTATAACCTAATTAATTTTCTTAATCTGCAAATATTAACTTTTTATTAACAAGACAAGCATCTATTTATTTTAAAGTTTTAGCGCAACTAAAATAATATATTCGAGTAAACAGCTGCTTGTCATATGCCTCAATTTCGCAACTTTTCTTCTCGATTTGTGTTTTTTTTTTCATCACGGTCCGAGTTTTTACCGATTTAAAAGTAAAAAGTAACATTTCGAACTTTCGTAAACAAAATTTTGTATAAAAATACGTACAATATTTTAAAACAGAATAACAAAAAAATAGTTTGTTCCGGTTGGGGTTTGAACCTACGACGGAAGGATAGCTTTCATTCTTAAGGCCAATTTTTCAGTGCGAGTTTAAACTCTAGTCAAATTAAACCGAGCTTAACTCATCAAAATTTAACGTTTAAACTCGGCTTAACTAGATATTTTAGCATTCGTTGTGTGTTTCCAATGTGTTTCCATTTTGCCTAAACCGAGTTTAAACGTGAGTTAAGCTCGGTTTAATTTGACTGCCGTTTAAACTCGCAATGAAAAATTTGCCCTTAATGGAGCAAATTAAGCGACGATTATTTAACAACTGCGATGTTCGAATGGATAAGCTTACGGACTTACAAGCCTTACGCACACGGCCGAGGTTAAAATCTCCAGATGGTGGTAATTTTTCAATTTCAGTTAATGTTCATAATAATAATGTTTGCAGTTTTACGCCAGTATAAAAATCATAATTCTCATAAGAAGCTGTTTAAATCGTAAAAAATTGGGTTTTTTGCAAAAAAAGTTGTTGGCAAATATATTATATTTTAGGCAGTTCGAGAAGGATTTGATATTTTAAATTAACGAATCGCTCTCGAATCGTATTCTCGGACTCGTTAACGAATCATATTCTCGCACTCGTATTCTCGGACTCGTTACCGAATCGTTTTTTCGAACTCGTTAACAGTTGGTGATTTTCTCGCGGTCTCGTATTCAAAAACGATAATTGTTAATAACTAAAATGTCCGATAATGCGGTTTCGTTTCTAATTCATTTGGCATATTGGGATATTTTCGAAATATTTGCAGAAATATGCGTTCAAGTGTAACGTTAAAGAGAAAAAAATTTACCCTGTGGCCGTTCAAACCTCAGCTCAGACAAAATGTTTTTCAATTGAATTAATAATACTGTTCGGCTGCCACCTCTTTGCGGACAATGGCAAGGGCAAGCCTAAGAGATTAAAAATTGTCATATAAAGTTTCTTAAGAACACAAGGTGTTCGGAGTCGGCCAACTCGTAGGTCCAGCTCTCGATAACACTGGTTTAAAAAAAAGAACAAAAGACCATGTACATTCAATGCGACTAATTTTTTCTTATGGATTTTATTTATTTATTTAATTCATATGTAATTCCAAAGCCTCCAGGGCCAATAATAAATTGCAGGTATATTACGAGTAGTAAAAGTTGAAAACAAAAAAATGTTAAATATAACAAATAATACATACAAATGTATTTAATTATTGTTTAATTACACTATGCGACCGCCATTCTGATCTGGGTTAAACATTAGGCAATCCCAATTAAAAACAGGACGCTAATTCCAAATATTTGGTTCAAAAATAATTCTGTAACACCATTTTTAAGTTATCGATTGTTTATTATTTGAGTGAATTTTTATTTGAAGGGGATTCCATATTGCAAATAAAACACTTTTTATGAATTGATTTAAATTAATAGCATTTTTAATTAAAGGTAATTGAAATACCTTTCATTTGTTACTACATTACATTACAATTGGATAAACATCTTAGGCTCTATTAAGCAAAACATTTGAATTTTTTATTTCTTTCTAAACATTTTTATAAAATGGAAAATAAGTTTGCTTATAAAATAAAAGAAATTTGATGGTTTCATAATTTTATTTAATGTGTGTTCTATTACGAAGAAAATAACATAAAACTCTAAAAAATTTGTCACTAAATACAAGTGCAAAAGCATTTTAGATCACCGCCATCAACTCTACCAAGGTTGCCATCTGTTCTAGTTGCTTCTTAATTTTTTTCAATTGTCATTGGTGTTCGATAGTTTGTCGAAATGCACCATAGAAATGAAACGAGTTTTTGCTTCGCCAGAAGCTAGTGTTCTAACTGATGGCCTACTGCTTTGAAGTGTCTTATGATTAGCAGCCATACAATTCATAAGAATGAATTCAAGGATCTGCACATTCATATGCTTATTTAAACAGTGAGTTGATCACAGCTTAATCACTCAAAGACTACTGAAGAGGAAAATGTAGCGATTTCCGAAACAGACTGTCTAGTCAGCTAAGTGATTGACTCTATAGAGAGTTGTTGTTGTTGTTGTTGTTGTTGCCTTCTTAAAAACTTACTTGATCTAAAGTTCACAATTTTAATTCATGTAATTATTTAATAGATCATAAAAACTAATTAATAAACGACGTTAGTAGCATGTGTAGCCACCATTATTTTCTTGCAATTTTTTAATTCTCCGTGACATTGATGCCGCCAACCGTTGACAGGTGTCCAAAGACATACTATACCAAATCTCTTTGACTTTTTGCCATAGTTGCTCTTTATTTTGAAAGCAGCAACTGGCCAACTGTTTTATCAGTTCAGCCCACAAATTCTCAATAGTATTTAGATCGGGAGAATGGCTTGGCCACGTCAATAGTATGCTGTTGTTGCTAAGAAACCAAGCATTTACTAGCCTTGTCATGTGCTTGGGATCATTATCTTGTTGCAGTTGCCAAATTTATGGCATTTGTTCTTCGGCAAACCGGAGCATAACATTCTGTAATATGTTTTTATAATCCTCGGCAGTCATACAATTTTCAATGCGGTAAAAAGGGCCGACGCCTTGCAAGGAAAACTACCCACAAACCAAGATGCTTCCGCCTCCGTGCTTGATTGTATTTTTTGTAAAGCGAACATCGAATTCTTTTGCTTTGGGCCAACGAACGCTTCTTCCACAATCGTTACAAAACAAATTCATTTTTGTTTCATCATTCCAAAGGATATTTCTCCATTTCTTTTCTCCTACAGCACCACATCATTCCTTATGTGATAAAGCGAACTGTTTTCTCACCTGCAAATTTTTTGCTCGGAGTAAAGGAACCCTCCCTGCAAGAACACAACCGGTTATATTACTGGTTATATAAAGAAAAGCAATGCGGAAGTTTCGGTCAGTATTTTCTATCAGTTTCTTAAGGGCCATGTGAAAAATCTTACCAAAACATTTGTGTACGTGTGATTTTGTATCCTTTTCTTGCACATACTTTTTCAGAAGTTTAAATTGCATAGTCATCTCGCTCACACATTTTATATGCCAGTTATTCCAATCAGTTATATAATAAGTTAAATAACTGAAAATATCTGTCAAACTTGCCAGTTAAAGCAATTAGTTAAATAGTGGGTTAAATAACTTATTTATATGGCAAAAATACCAGTCGCAGCTACCAGTGAAATGACTAAGTAATTAACTATTTGTTATGCCAAGTACACCAGTTATACCTACCATTTAACTGACTGGTTAATTCCCTATTATTTTTTAACTATATGAACACATTTATTTTTTGAATTATTATTGAAAATTGCATATTGAAATTTGCTGCGTAGCTCCATTAACAAATCCACTTGGAAACACTGTGTGTAATAGTAGCAAAAGTATTCGTGATAAGCATGCTATGGCTTGGCTATGGCCACGGTGGTCAGACACTTGTTGGGGAAGTATTTTGTTGCACCAAAGTTTGCTGCTGAATGCCAAAGTTAGCAGAACGAAAAGCAAGGTCGTAATATTTCCATTTTATTGAGCCGTAGAGGTGACTGCTGGTGTAGCTTGAGCCTGCGGTTGTGGAGCTGCAGTCAATGGTATTCCAGTAGTACTCGGAGCAGCAGCTATCACCTGCACTTGACGACCACCAGCTTCGCCTATTTCATTAGAAAAGTGTTAAAATATAATTGTTTTTACATTATACAATATTTTATTTAATATATTTCACAATTAAAAGTACTTACGTGCTGTTGCATGATATAAATCGTTCGTTTGAAAATTTTCTAAATTGTGTGTATATCAAATTTATTTTTCTCATAAGAAAGAACAAGACAAAACAAGTAGAACACAACGAAAATCATTTGTCTCTGTCTACCACACCAATAAGAGAAAACAGGGATGTACAACTAAATTGCTGCCTGTTAAATAATAGCTTTAATAACTAATAGTATTTTGTACCGCCATTTTAATAACAAAATACCATGCATTTGTGTTAGTGAATACAAAATTTTTTTGTGAATGTGTTAAAGTTTCGGTTAGGAGTGTCTTGCAGGGCTACGGGCTATTCTTCCAGGAAGACCGGCATCCACCAATCGCCGTCTAATAGTTCGAGAACTGATCTGTTCACTAATTTCAGCAGAAATAGTTTTCGAAGCCTTAAAGGGATCTTTTTTGGCCAACAAGACTATACGTCGATCACCTGCTTCACTCACTATTTTGGGGCGCCAACGAGTTTTGTTGGATCTTTTTGGTTTCAAGTCATTCGTAACAAAATTCTCTGACCTTCCGAGTGCTAGTACAAGAAATTGATACGTCTTTCCCTGACGTCTTAGCTCTTGCACAAGCCGTCTTTCTTCTGGAGTGCAATGGCTCTTGCGACCCATCTAAAAAACAGTTAATTGAGCATTAGACGATTAGCAGACCCTGTATATTATATAATATGTTACGAACTTTTTGTATTTAATAAAGGAATTTGATAAACTTGGTTCCGAAAATACACACACCTATTTTTTTGGCCAGCTTAAACTTTCAACTTAAAAAAAATCTTAATCTCTACCATCAAAAGTGCAGCAATCGACTACCAAACGCAATTAAAATACAAACACAGCTGTATGTGTAGTACAGCCGTACAGCTTCCTATTTCGCCGTTAACTTGCAATATTTGTTGGTGAAGCACTCACACCTATTATTTTGTCCATATGTGTACATAAACATAAGTATTTTATTTTCAAACACTATACATAGCTTTTATCTATCTTTTCTTTATTTTCCTTTCTTTATTTAATTTAGCTTTTTTCTTGCGTTAACTAATTCTTGCGTAAACTAATTCTTGCGTTTTAGCTTATCTTTTTTTATACTGTCAGAAAAAGAATCAAAATTGTTGATATTTATATTATTTAAATTTAGTTTTATTTTAATTATATTAAAACTAATTTAAATCACGTTAAGTTTTAATTTAAATAATACAAAATATCTATTTTTTTTAACTCTTTCAAAAATTAAAGTTTTTTAATTAATTGCTCAATAATATTTTGAAGTTATTAACTGTATTTTTAGAGGCATGTACAAGACTTCATGCTAACATATTAATCATATTAATATGTCAATAATCATATTAATACATAATAATCAAATAAATTGAAAAATATCGGGGGAAAAATTGGAAAAAGTATTCAAAATATACAATTTTGCTACCTGCGAGAGCCATGCGTGTTAAATAACTTATTAAAATTTCAGTTCAATCGGATCGATAGAATATTTTAAAACACCCGGTCCGATCAAAAAACCTTTCGAGAAAGTGCTTTTAAAGTTTTAACAACACATAGCGCGCAATATAAAACAGTCTCGACTATGTGCTATAACTTTGTTAATATTTTTAATTTTGGTTTGAAATGTTTACATTATACTCTCAATATATTATATTTTTAAAAACTATTAAAAAAATAGATTTTTTTTAAACTCTAGCACCATACTACACATTTGACTTACTGCATCTTTATGTACAACGAAACGAGGGCTGAACGAGGAGCAAGAAATGGTAGGCAATAAATTTTTCCACATTTTTTTGCTCGTCTCTTTCACGACGTTCAGTCTTCGTTTCGTTATACATAAAGAAGCAGTTGATATTTAAAATTATGCTTAAGCTTCTTAAACATAAAATTTTAAAAAATTTCCATTTTCACGTCGGAAGTTATTGCTTTTGAATTTCGTGACAGATTTTTTGAGTTGTATGTCATTTACTTTGTAATAAAATATACTTTAAAATAAAATTATGAACCCATATAATTTCTTTAATTTTGATAACTTGGTAAGCAAACTTTTGTTCTATTTTATGAAAATTTTCAGAAACAAAATAAAAAATTTAAATTTTTTAATTAATAGAGCATAAGATGTTTATCCAATTGGAATATAATGTAAATATAATGGTAATGAAAGGTATTTCAAATATCTTTATATAAATATACCACTTATTTAAATCAATTCATAAGAACGTGTCTTATTTGCAATTATGTAGGAACACTTTTTCGAAATTCACTAAAAATAATAACCTATCGATAATTGGAAAACGGTGCTACAGAAAAAATGTTTAAAACTGATATTTGAAATAAGAGTCCTAATTTACATCTAAATTGACTGTTCAAACTTTCAAATCAGAACATTTTTGGAATTTTTTTGGTGCAGTGTTATTAACAAATATTTCTGTTCAACACAACCACAGCCCTCCACAACAAAGCAAATTTATGCAAGAAAAATAAAAAGATAGATAAATATGAAGCAATAGACCCATAGCCCTGTGATTGCCCTACCATTTAAGATTAAGAACCATTTTGTAAATTTAAATGTGGCAATAGGTTACGTTTAAAAGCATTTTGTTATGAAGCAAAAGATTTTAAGTCTGGATTCAAGCCATTCCGGATTCTAGCAGTGCGTATAAAAAATTATCGCTCAAACAACGACGTAGAGATTTTCGGAAATACAATTATGGCCGGCCTGCTTAACTTGAAAATCACATTTGAATTGAATTTTGATACCATTACTCATAACTCCGGTACTTATCCATAGATTTTCTTGATCAATAACTCATTTACTTCTTAAAAATGTGGTTTATACGGAAATATTTTATGTAAATTTGTTACTTATTTTACATGGCGATAGAATGAATTATATATGAAATACAAATTTGGAAATTTTGGCCGAAATTTCCAGTTTTTTTCATATATTTTGGGCGATCACGCTTAAACTATCAAATTGATAGGAAAGTAATGTTTAAAACTATTGTTGAAAGTTAAATTACCTTTATAATGGTATCTTGTGTGACTCTATTTTACGTCTCTAACTGTCTGATATGTGAAGCTACCTCCGAAAAAATAAGGGTTTTTTCATTCATATCTCGATCTAACCATAAAAATTCTTTAATGTGATTTTTAAGTTAAGCCGGCCATAATCCATAACAAAAAAATAGTGGCATTGAATGTAAATTTTAGCTGTAAACCAGTGTAATTTGTGTTCAAACATTTAATAACACGCACACCGCAATTGATCAATATAAGCTTGATCAAAGTCATTCCAAAGGCAAAAATGTCAAATTTATTAATATTATAGATGAAATCGATATTGTCATTTCAAATCATTTTTAATTATTTTTAATTTCGAAAAACTTCTTGCAGCTGATGCAACCAATTCATGGCTTGTTAATAAAACTCTATCTATCTATAAAACTCATAACAGCATTTGGATACTAATTCTCAATACCTTTGGATTTAATGTCATTACCCTGCAAACCATATGAGTTTTTAAAGACTCTTATGACTCATTTGTAGGAGCGTGAGACCTCATAATGTGCTCTCATAAGTTTCATAAAAGAGCAATTTTTCCGTTGAAAGTGTTCCCCCTTTAAGAGCTCAAATAAGAGTACAAAATATACTCCTTAGACTCTCAAAAGTAATTTATTCGGATTCCTAACACACTCTTTTATGAATCTTATATTGGCATTTTAAAATTCATAAAAGACTCTTCTTTAAATTTCTACACCGAAAATGCTCCCAATCTGGATGTTTTAAGGAGCTCGTTTTTTTAATACAGAAAGTACACGTAAAATTTCATATTCAGTAGGATTTTCACAAAACACTCGTAAATGTGAGCTCTTTCAGAGCTCAAAACTGAAATACTCCAAAAACAATCCGAAATATGTTCTTTTCAGGAGTGTACGTAATGAAACTACAAAATCCTCTTTAATAAGGCTCTTTTCAGAGTTCGAATTATTAGCTCTCCGAAATGGGTTTAAAGGGTAAGAACATCGATGACTCGAACAATACTACGACTTTTTACCAAATCTTAAACAAAATTTTCTTAGAAAAACAAACCATTCAACTGTGCAATGCATGACACTGAAATTAGTTTCCTTTTAAATATTAATTAATATTTTAAGACATAAGTGGATGAAGGTGATATGTCGCAATTATATATTTTCGATAAAATTGAGTTAAAACTAAAGTTTTTTCCTAAAATCAACAACCTAAATCAACCATATAAAATCAACATAATTGAGTTAAAACTTTTACATTTGTACTGAAATCTATACTTAATCAAACTTTGTGAAGTAGTTAATTTCTAAAAAGCCACAAACCTGTTTTAAGTGGTTTGTAGAATACCTTCATCCAATCATGTCTTCATTTATTTGTATGTATAAATTAATCACTAATTAGCGAGTCTATTTATTGTTCATGATTTCTGCGCGCCTTTTGAATTATAATCAACAAGAACTTGTGAATAGTTCTAACTTCTTTTTTCAACTTTTCAATATTAAAAATTACAATTTCACTTTTCTTGAGTGCCTTTTCAATTGAATAACAAATTTATTTAATTACAAGGTTTTAGTTAATTAATTACAGTTTGCGCCTGTTGAAAAATGCTTTTAACATTCTATGCATAAATTCAACAAATTCAAATGTATTCTTACGCGTTCTAAATATTTTGTAAACATTTTAAAAATATCCGCAAATAAGTCTAGTATTTTAAAATAAAATTTCCTATAACGCCCCTTCCGAGCACGCGCCCCTGCGTGAGGAACACTATCTTAATACATATAAAAAATTATGAAAAAAAAAAAAAACAAAGGAGGGGTGAAAATATAAAATTTTGTTCGATTAGCATGAAAATTCGTATGTAAGGTGGTCTGTGGCAGGACAACCTGCCCGGGAATACTAGTATAAAATATTTCCCAAACAAAAAACTACAAAATTTGTTTTGGCCTAAAAATAATTTCAATTTAGATTTTTAGGTAAGATTAATTTAAGAAATAAAAATTGCACAACAAAAGTGACTGTCCTTTCATTTCAGTTGATAACTTTATTTTAAGTATCCTTGAAAGTTCGGGTTCCTTTTAAAATAATCCTGACATACTAGAGATAATGGCAGTATGTTCCGTTTTCTATAATTAAGCTATACCTTTTTGTTTTTTCACCGCTTTCTTTGTAATAAATATAAATTATATTTTCTTTACAGATACCAGCTTTTTTTTGCATATATTGCTCGACATATGGTAGAAGATAAATTAGTAGAGTATGTAGAGAAAATATTAAATAACAATACCGATGATTATTACGCACTCAAAGCATTATTAAGTTCAAATATTATCTATACCAATTTTGGATTTAAAGAAAAAAATGGACCAAAAGATTTTGTAGAGAAAATTTTTTTAAGAGAAGCAACTAATGGCGATGCGAGGTAATAGCTTAAATTTAAAAATGTACTTATAATCTAAATGTTTATATATTATCTATTCTTGCAGAGTTGAAAAAAGATATGAATATGAACTTGAAATAGACCAATCACAACATTTTTTGCATTATGCACTGGCCGATTATGTTTTAAAATTGGAAAATCAGGACATAGAACTGAAGTTTCTTAACTATTTGGATTCTCATTTTTTTAAAAAATGTTGTGTCAACAATGATTTGAAAAATTCTCTGATGCATCGTATTAGCATGAGATTTGGAAGCTGCCATTTAAGGATCTTACAAAAAAGTAAACACCCATATATATGCGAGTCCTTCCAGAATATAGTCCGGAAGAAGCAAAACAATCAATTGGACATAACGTATCTGTTTGATCGCTTCTTCGCTTACTATGTTAAAGATATGGACACAATTCGAAATTATTTAAGCGAGGTAAGTTAATTAAAATCGGATGCGCTTGGATTAAATTGTCTGAAATTGAATAATAATTGTTTTATACATTTAGGGCCGCTTTCTCAATGTCCGGTTAAGCACTAATCAGAACTTTAATCAGCACTTAGAAAAAAAGCCCTTTCTCAATGTTCGGTTAAGGTTGAACTGTCAGTTAAGTGCTGATTAAGTTAACGGCAAGTTGTGGTTTCGATTAGCGCCATTTTAGGGTAAATGATATTGAAGATGCTGTCAAACTTTAAAATTTAAGATGGCGGATAGAGTTGCCACCTAGATTTTTTTATTTTTGCGAATTCTTGTAATTTTGAAATTCTGACAACGGATTTGTTTTCGAATATAATGTCACAGTTTTAAAATTTAAGATGGAGGTTAGGGTTGCCACCTAAATTTTTACCACAGTATTGCCACCTAATTATATGTATTTTTAAGAGTTTTAAACATCATTTATCAGTTTTAAGGGGTCGCTGATTTTGAATCTAAAGTCCGAATTTTAAAATTCAAGATGGTGGATAGGGTTGCCACCTTAATTTTTTAGTTTTATAAATTCGGGGCCGGCAAAAAAGTGGTACACCAAATATGGGTCGCTGAATCCGAATCCGTTGTCAGAATTTCAAAATTATAAAATTTTTAAATAATAGGGTTGCCACCTAATTATATGTCTTTTCAATAGTTTTAAACGTCATTTATCAGTGTTAAGGGGTCGCTGATTTCGAATTTAAGGTCAGAATTTTGAACTTCAAGATGGTGGATAGGGTTGCCACCTTCATTTTTTGTAGTTTTATGAATTCGGGGTTGGCAAAAAAAACTTTAGATTCGAAATCAGCGACCCCTTAACACTGATAAATGATGTTTAAAACTTTTAAAAATACATATTATTAGTGGCAATACTGTGGTAAAAATTTAGGTGGCAACCCTAACCTCCGTCTTGAATTTTAAAACTGTGACATTATATTCGAAATCAAATCCGTTGTCAGAATTTCAAAATTACAAGAATTCGCAAAAATAAAAAAATCTAGGTGGCAACTCTATCCGCCATCTTAAATTTTAAAGTTTGACAGCATCTTCGAAATCATTTACCCTAAAACTTCACGGAGTCCACAAAATCCTTAAAAGTCCTATTACGCTTAAGCTTTCTCTAAAGAAGCTCATTGACTTTTTTGGATACTTGATTTAATTCAATAATTTAGATGCTTGCGAGGCTTACAAGCTTTTGCCGAAGGCATCAAGCTTTCCTTTACTTGACACTTCGTGCCGTTCGCTTGTAAGCTAGAATACTTGCAAGCTGTGCGTGGGCTTATTTATATTCAATTACAAGCTATACTTGATTCAAAATTATCAAGCTCAAGCTAGCTTGAACTTGTATATAAAGCAAGCGCTTGAAATAGACTTCAAGTAGGCTTGTGTCAGTTCTCTGATTTGCAGCACAAAATCAAAAAATATGTAAACACGAGACAGCTGATATGATGTTTTTACGTATTCACAATTCAAAAATTCACAATTAGTCATCTAACCGACAGTTGCTTAACCAGCACCAGGTGAAATCGAAATTATTTTTTTAGCTATCGTATGGTTAGCTAAGTCCTGGTTAAGAGCTAGACTAACCGGACATTAAGAAAGTGGCCCTTAGTAGTGCTTGTTAACGACTAAAAAAATTAAAAAATTCTTCTCGTAAATGCCCTAAGAAATATCAAATTTACAAATCTATTTACTAATACGCAAACATGAAACTTTAGCCCCCACCCCTTTTTACCGAATTTTAGGCAACAAATTGGAATGAAACTTATATCATTTGAAAGCTCTGGTTCATAGCAAGAGCATAATATAATTTTTATTCAAATGTTTTGTCATTCAGATAGGTAAAAATTTGAAGCTAAAAACACTTTTTTCTCCATATAAAAACAGCAATAAGGAACCAAGCCACACGTTCGCTCTATTAAAAAGCGTTGCTGTGGGAGCGCAGAAGGCGAGAGTGAAAAAACAGAGCTTTGTGGTTATTGTAGCTTTTTCTTTCCTATATTTTCTAACACATCCAACCAGCGTTGCGGAGACAAAACAAAATAAAGGATTTCTTAACCTTTATATACTCTCGCCAAATAGTGCAACACATAACCTGTACACGGTCTGTAAGATTGAAAGTGCACGGTGCCATTTTAGTATGCTTTTAGTAATATATTTAGTAAACTGTTTAATGAGATTGTGTAAAAACATTCCAAACAAAAATTTTATAGAAAGGCAAACGTAAGCCGTCGCACATTGTGTTTTTTCGATTTAGGATGTCATTTGCATTTTCTCAGAAACTATAAAAGCTAGGGTAATGAAATTTTGTCCAAATGAGTCTTAGCGGCCTCGATAGTCTAGTGTTAGCGCGCTTGACTATAGCTTTGAAAGAGTAAATATAGTTTATTTAACTTCACTTAAACGTCATGCTAAAAATAATTAAATCGGTCAACTTTTAGATATATCTCCTATAAAACTATATTACCGTTAATTAATAGTTAAATAAATAGTTAAGAGTAAATATAGTTTATTTAACTTCACTTAAACGTCATGCTAAAAATAATTTTAAATGGGTCAACTTTTAGATATATCTCCTATAAAACTATATTACCGTTAAATTAACGAAGTTTAAAAAAAATAGTTGCTAACACAAAATTAAGTCACAACTTGTTTTAAATTATAATTATATTTTATTTTTCTTTAAATTGAAGAGTACCTACGAATTGTCTTGGAAATCAGTGCGTTTTAAGGAAAAATATGATTTTTAAGCGTTTTTTTAAATGAAGTGGTTTTTCTTGTTCAATTTTTTAAGAGACATATGGCAGATGTACTATATTTTATGAAAGAATAATTATCCGATTGTAAGGAGATTGAACTATTTAGATTCTTTCCACTAAATTTTAGTAAAATAAAAACTGCTTAATAAATTTAGAGACATATTGTCACGTTATTTCTATTTTTTAATATATTTTTAGTTTGTTACAAATTTAATGGTCAATAAAATTAAAAAAAAACAAATTTAAATATATTTGGCGTTAGGTACAAAGGACTTAGGTCAAAAAAATATAGTTTTTAGTAAATGAAATTTAAGAAAATAAATTGGTTACTGAACAATCGAACTAAGTAGTCAAATGAAAATTATACTAACTGCTTTATTTTGTATATAGAAAACACAAACCAACGTTTGTCAACGAAACGTAAGGCACGAGAAGCAATACTTTTTTCTACACAAAATTTTACTGGTTCTCGAGTCTTGCTTGTCGTTGGTTTGAATTTTCGATATACAAAAAAAATCGGTAAAAGTTAACTTTTATTTGCTTCGTTCAAAGCCAAAATAAAATTAATTCTGTATTACGTCTTAAAACACGGTTCATTTTATTAAATTATTAGGTTTTAGCTTAGTTTTCTTACATTTTCAAACATAAAATTTGGATACTAAATTGATTGTTACTGATACAAGTATATTAAACATACCTATGACTGAACGAGTAAACATCAAATGCATAAAGTGACATTATAACTACGCCAATATTTTGATTGGATTTGCTGTCTCGTGTTTAGCTCTCCGAATTGTACCTACCTTATAATAATTCCACCATGGTCTGAACAATAAAAATGCCAAAAACTGAAATGATTTTTAGTAAAAATTTATAATTTGTCAAATTATGAATTCAAATTAAAAATTCCATAGTAAAATTAGAGACGGTAGAAGCATTTCTGAGAGACATACTGCTGAAATTGTTAAAACGAAGTTGACAGCGTATAGAAAATCTGAAACCGATGAGAAGTCAACTGTTGTTGTGAACTGTTATGGTAGCGATACCATAGAAATAAATAAAGTAAATAATAATTTATTTCAAAGGTTTCTCACTCAAACTTGCAGCGTTTTTAAAGTGTTTCAGCTAATTTTAACACAGCAGCCAGTTACCAACTGTTCACTCCGTTGAATGCGCCCATTGATTTCCTTTTTCTACAAAAAGCTGACTTTGGCAATTTTGGATATGAGAAAGAGCACGCAGTTTGAAATGCATCATCTACCATCTATATTTCTGCCATGAAAATTTCTATACAAAGTTTGACATTTTTCTCAGCATATGACAACTTGCCAATTTTAAATGCATGAAATTTCTGATGCAAAAACTTGCATCAAAAGAAATTGAAGTGAATGAAGTGTTTTATTTGTACGGGAACGGAATTGAGTTCTAGTTTTCAAGTAAAAGGTCGGACTTAATTGACACAATTATCAGTCCCTTACCATTTTTAAATTTTTCACCCCAATAGTACTTTATATATATTTCAAGTAACTTTTTAAAATGTTTAACTTTGCATTCCTGTGTTTGTGATATCTTCTAGATACACACTTATTCGCCTAGCCAACAAGTTTCGATCATTGTAGTATGTTACATATATTGTATAACTAAATGGAGCAAAGTAAGTGATAGCTGTAAAAACGAATTAATTCAAATGCTCTTACCACTGATGATGAATGCTAACTCTGAAATAAGGCTGTATTCACAATTAGCCGTTTATAAAATTCTGGATTATTCTGAAGAACACAGGTAACTACATTATTTTTAAAAGTAAATTCTTCACATTTTTATTTCTCTTATTTATTTCACAGAACTTTTACAGATCCAAAACCATTAAAAAACGCTATTCGTGCGGCTATTGGAGATCAGCTGCCTGACTTGCTTAATGATATTCGTTTGACTGTCAATAGTGATATCAATGAAGGCTTAATTTTATATGTTGCCAACGCACCGTTTGATGAAGTTCCTAGATTACCTCAAGAAATTCAAGAAAAATATGCAAAAACTAAAGAACTTTTTTCCAAAAAAATGGACACAACTTCAAAAATAAATAGCTCTGATGTGGGACTTTGTAATAATGAACAAAAACAAATTAATACCTTAGCGGACGTAATGCCGGCTAATGATTTAATATCCTATCCAGAGTTTAAAATTAAAAAGGTAACTGACAGCAACAAAAAATAACTTTTTCCCTAATTAGCAACTTGTTCTAGATGAAAGAGAACGAAGTTATTGTTGTGGCCGCTCTGATTGATAAGCTACCAAATTTGGGAAGCGTTGCTCGCACATGTAAAGTTTTGGGTATAAAAAACTTGGTTGTTAGTTCTTGCGAACATATAGATAAAGATGATTTTAAAAATTTAAGGTGGGTCTGCAAGATTTCTTACACTTTAATTATAAAATATAAATAATTCTATAAAATTTAAGCATGACTGCTGAAAAAGATCTCAACATTACCGAAACCAAGCGTGAAGAATTAATGGAATATCTTGTACAAAAACAAATAGAAGGTTACGAAATTGTTGGTGCCGAACAAACAGCTAAGAGTCAAAGTATCTTCGATTTTAAATTTCCAAAAAAATGCATAATTTTACTGGGGTAAGTTCGCTTAGTGATATAAGAGTAGAGGCAAAGGTTTAAGCAATTTGTATTTTGCAGACATGAAAAACAAGGAATTCCCGCAAATATTGTTTCAATTTTAAATCATGCAGTTGAGATTCCACAGTTTGGTGCACTTTTTATGTGGGAATACTATATGCAACATATCGTTTCGTCTTGATCATTTTGACTTAACTAAATTCTCAAACTATGTTTATATTTCTTTAATGATTTGTCTTTAATATTTAATAAATATATGGCTTTAAGTAAGAAAGCTTTACCGTTTTTAAAAGTATGTGTTTAATAATAATTCTTTCACAATTTAAGAACTGCTTTAACTTCATTTTTTTATTTCCAAACCAAAAATCCATTAAATAAAATTAACACTTGTAACCAAACCATTGTAACGTAATTTTTGAAATCTGGCACTACTTTGATCACTAACCCTTTTTACACAGTTTAATAATTGCTTCCAAAGGTTGCAATACATTTTTGGTTACTGAATACTGAGATGGCTTCTATCGAAAATGGTAGCGGAATTGAATTTTACTATTATGCAACTGCCTCTGTCTTGTCTGTGTTCGAATCCGCTCTAATATGAAATGTAGGGGGCGAATTTGAGCTGACGTTCGTTTATGAATACGACTGCCATTTCTTGGCATAAAACATAAAAATAAAATTAAAGTTTTTTCCTAAAAGACCTTGTTATTTATTATGTTGATTTTATATTATTTAAATACAAATTCTAAATGTTTGATAGTTTAAAATCGTTTATTGAGCTTTAGGTCAAAGTTAGAACAATTAATTGTTCTAACGAATCCTTTCCAAAGCAACAACAACAAAAACTTTTTCAATATGAAAAGGAAAAAATCACTAGCTGATTTTATTGCAATTTCGGCCCTGCTAAAGGCTTCATCAGAAATCTTTGTGGTTACCCTTGCAAGCGCGCACCAGCGCACTGCACCACTTAACTTAATATAAGATAAAATAAAAATATTTTTTACCCTAAAACGAGGCTCTGATTTGTCAGCCCTGGAATTAAATTTTCTTTAAGGAATATCTAAAATATTTTTTTAAAATTACTGAAGTAATTTTAAATGCGAAGAAAAATTTTATCGATTTTTTACGATTTTTTTTTTTGTTCGAAATGCCAAAAACAGGAACTTTAAGATTTAAAAAAAGAAATCCAGTTTCAACAGCTATTACTTTTTTATCCGAATTGTGGTTTTTGTAACAAAATATGCACAAAATAGCTTAAGACTATGCCAGAGTCAACTGTCAAGTCGTTTTTCTAAATTAAGCATTTTTGAATATTTGAGGAGTTGTTTCGTAAAAATACCCAAACTAGAAATATACAAAATGTTGCACCTCTAGTTAAAAATTTCATAACGACCAAGTTATTCAACCTAATCACATAGTTTTTTGTATTTGTATTAAATGTTGTTTCATAAAACATTTCTACAGCATTTCATTGCAATTTTTTAAACATTGAATTTTTAAGATTTTTTTTTTACTACAACAAGAAAAAAAGGGCATTTTTTAAAACACTGAAATATCACAACTGTAGCAATTTTTATCCGATTATTATGTTTTGCAGCTCAGTTTTGGGGACAGTTAAATAACAAACGAAGTGCATCCCAGTTTTAGGCACAAAATAAGTTTTTATGTGCAAACAATCGAGTAATGTGTAAAAAGTCAAAAAATGTTCATATGTTTTATAAATTTAAATCGCTTTGATGGTCGGGTAAATAATTTCCGATTACTCACAATTTGATATTTTTATTGTTTTTACATCAAAAGGAACGATTTTACAGCCATCCATCTTAAGAAAAGTAATTTAGAAAAATAAGGTCACCCTTATTGACCATAAGATTTTTGCAGAGACGACTTAAAAACCTATCAATCTTAACTCCAAGTACTATATTGTCAATATCGGAAATTTCTATATTACCATTGATTTCAAATTCATTTTATTTAATAGATGGTGATACTGAAAATGTTGTCACTCAATGGAAGAAGCTTCTAAGGATCTCAGATGCAACGTTACCTACATTGGGACAAATTTCTTCATCAATTTACCTTTGTGGAGATGAGGAGTAACGTACCGACTAATGTGTTTAAATTTCTGAATGTATTACAAGGTTTTGTGAGGAAGAAAAATGGAAAAGTGTAATCCAAACTCAAATAGTATCAGATTCTTTTAAAGAAAAGTGGAAAAACTATCATTATTTCTTTACAATGAAGTTTGTATATAATAAAGCAATTTTCTGTTCCCTTGCGAATTCATTATAGGGATATTAAAATATATGAATTTAATATTTAAATGTGTTTTTATCGTATTGTATACAGTGGCGGATTAAGGCATTCTGCCGCCCTAAGCCCGACACTAGCGCTGCCTCTAACATATAAAATTTTTTTCTTACAATAAAACAACATTATAAAAATTGCATTTCTTATTTTTAACACACAATTAAGAGTAAATCATACAACATAATAAAAATAAAGAGTTAATTATATGCTAGTGCGTAATCATTTTTAAAGTCCTCATAACTTAGTTTTTGTACTAGATCTGCTTCAATATTTAATAATGAAAGTTCATTGATTCGCTTCTCATTCATAGTTGCCCAAAAATAGATTTTAATTAGTTTTAATGTAGAAAATGAGCGTTTTCTTTAATATTTTTTCCGTTGTTTTTAGTTTAGTTGGCATAAGAACTGAACTCTGCGGTACTCCTGCGTTGATGGCGTGCTCCTCGGACGAAATACCCTCAACTACTACACGAATCGTTCTGTCCTTGAGGTAAAATGTGGTCCATCGAGCAAAGCTACCACCAACACGATATGGAACTTGTTTTAATGCTACACTCCGGCAAACACCTTTACAATATCCAGAGCAACAACCTTGTTCTCTCCAAAAAAATTAACGCATTGGTTCCATTTTTCGGTTGAGAACGCCATAAAGCCCAACCAAAATAGACGAAACGAGACGATAGCAACTTGACGAACATCTGCACTCGTTACGGATGTTTACGGATTTAACCAAAAATGAAACGAGTCGCTCAACTCGTCTCAATCAGCTGATCAGTTAGCAATCGAATGTTATTTATTTAATTTGTGCATTTTTGAATTTTTCATAAATATTTGTGAAAGATGAGTGAAATTGAAACAAATTGATGAAAATAAAATAAAAACGCACTCTGCACAGGTGTTATTGACGAGTTGCTACGCTAGCAGTTCGGTTCTTACGGGATAATACGTCTTGTCAAACTGTTTAGTTTGGTACATTTGGAAGGTACATTTGCTACCTTCCCTTCCAACAAGATGGGAATACTCCTGTAGAAGATGTTGAAAAGGTTGCGCAAAGGCCGAGCAAGCGAAGAAGCACTCATTTAAAGCAAAATTGGCGGTATACCACCATGACCAGAAGCTTTGCTTATGTTGAGATTTGTAAGGAGTCTTTTAACTGCTCTCGTTCGAAAGTAAATTTCTTGCATTGCAGAAGAGCTTCCCTCAACAAAGGTCAGTGGCTGATTGCTATCCTAAAAAGTGGAATTTTGTGCAAACAATCCAGCCAATAGGTTTACTTTATCAGCAGAGTCAGTAAAGATTTGGTCTTCTTTTAAGAATTGGAATTGATGACAAGTCTGATTCTTTACTCTTTTAACAAATGCCCAACAATTTTTGTTCACATTGGGGCAGAGAATAAACTTTTTCGAATACAAGTTTAGTGCAGAAACTTTTCGCCTTTTAAAATCGCATTGCGGCGATTCCTTGCCTCGATGTGAAGTCTGTTGTTTTCAGTATTTTTGTGGCAACGCCAATTCTGAAAGGCTTCCTCCGCAGACATGACTGCAATCCTGCAAGTCTCATTAAACCATGACTGATCTTTTGGTGTAATGTTTCTCATTGTATTGGAAATGAAAGACCGCATACCAAATAAAATATTTATTGTATTATGACAATGCGGTCGGTATTCAAATTTCTATCAGCGAAGCATAATTTCCAATTGAAGTTATGATAGAAATTATTTAATGCAGTCCAATTTGCATTTCCATAAAACCATGCAGTCCTCTTCGAAAGTTGTAACAGGAATACTTATATAAATTCATAATGATATTTCTACATTTGAATATGCTTCACAAAGATCACGTAAAATATTATTTATTTTTGATGCAAAACTTATATTTTGTTTCTTTTCTTGCAATAATAATAGAATAAAACTTTTTTAATGAATGAAAAATTTTTTAACAGGAAACTTAAACCTACTTTTTCAATAAGCTATGATATTGTTCTGTCGTCCTTTAGATTTTTCGGCCATTCAAATGGCTCTGCCCTCTCACTAATTTCTTATTCAATAATACTAAATATGAAGTCAGAAAGTCCGAATGGGCGTTAATTGCATTACGGTATTCATAATTTTTTTTTTTTTAATATCGCCAATGAAATGCCCATGTTAAGGTACTAATTTCTCTAAAGTAATCGATCTTTCGAAAAATAAATTTTTTGTTATTTAGTTTTCCTTTAGCAGTTGTGGGTGGCTTAGCATTTAGCTATCCACAAATTTACAGAACTTGTCAAAATAGTTTATTGATTTATATTGACTTTCTTTATAAATTAATTTTTTTTCATATTACCATTTTTTTATGAATTTTGGTAGACAATTTTTTTTCCTGTGTTTTTTTTTCCTGGCAGATAAAGATATCACATTTTTTTTGTTCTCTCTCATGAATATTGATGGTTGATGAACAAATTGGCATTAAAAATTTCCAGAATGTTTTTGAACTTTATCTTAAAAATGAAAACTATCTTTTCCGATTCCCCGGGGAAAAAATCATTCAGAATTGGGCTGTATATCAGAGAACTGCACAGGCCTACTTGAAGTCTATTTCAAGTACTTGCTTAAAATAAAAGTTCAAGCTAGCCTGAGCTTGATAATTTTGAATCAAGTATAGCTTGTAGTTGAATATAAATAAGCTGACTACAGCTTGCGACTTGCATGTATGCTAGCTTACAAGTGAGCGGCACGAAGTTTCAAGTAAAGGAAAGCTTGATGTCTTCGGCAAAAAGCTTGGAAAGCTTGAAATTGAAGGCAAGTATCCAATTAAAGCAAGCATCCAAAAAATTCAATAAGCTTGTGTAGGAAAAGCTTAAGCGTATTATGACTTTTAGGGGTTCTGTGGACTCCGTGGTTGGCAGTTTTAGGGGGTAGCTGATTTCGGAATTGATGTCAAAATTCAAGATGGCGGATAGAGCTGCCAACTAGATTTTCGGGTATTTTTGCGAATTCTTTTAATTTTGAAATTCTGACAACGTATTTGATTTCGAATATAATGTCACAGTTTTAAAATTTAAGATGGAGGTTAAGGCTGCCACCTAAATTTTTAACACAGTATTGCCACCTAATAATATGTATATGGGTCGCTGAATCCGAATCCGTGGTCAGAATTTAAAAATTATAAAATTTTTAAATAATGGTGCTGCCATCTATTAATATGTATTTTTAAGAATTTTAAACATAAATTAACAGTGTTAGGGAGTCACTGATTTCGAATCTGAAGTCAGAATTTAAAAATTCAAGATGGTGGATAGGGCTGCCACCTTAATTTTTTGTATTTCTATGAATTCGGGGCTGCCAAAAAAATGATACTCCAAAACTGGGTCGCTGAATCCGAATCCGTTGTCAGAATTTCAAAAATATAAAATTTTGAAATAATAGTGCTGCCACCTAATAATATGTATTCTTAAGAATTTTAAATATAAATTAACAGAGTTAGGGAGTCACTGATTTCGAATCTGGAGTCAGAATTTTTTAATTAAAGATGATGGACAGGGCTGCCACCTTAATTTTTTGTATTTTTAGCAGGGTTCAGAAATTTTCACTCATGTAACAGAAATCTCCAACATAAATGTCAATAAACACTATTTGAAGCACCCAACACACAATTTTATTTTCATTTCATTTTTGTGTGTAACGTAGTTATCGTGTTGTTGATCATCCAACATGAATTCTTCGTTTTAATATTTGCTTGTGCGTCACAAACTCAAACAATGATCGATCTCAACAATTCTCTGTGTTTCAGTTTTACACTTATGTTTGCGTCAAAATGTTCATGTTGGAGAATTCAGGCCTTTGTCAAAACCAAAACAAAGACAATTTTTCCAACATGAACAAGTGGTGTTTGCAAAATTGTCTTTGTTTGTGTCGGTCATTTAAATCGATCACTACCGTAGTGTGGCGTTAAAAACAAATGCTGTTCTGGTTGCTGTGCAGCGTATTGAACTGGTTTTTGGCCAAGTGTAGCAAATTTCGGCGTCAATTAGAAAATATTTTAAAATATTAAAATAATAACCTAATAATATGTCTTTTCAAGAGATTTAAACGTCATTTACCAGTATTAAGGGGTCGCTGATTTCGAATCTAAAATCAGAATTTTAAAATTCAAGATGGTGGATAGGGTTGCCACCTTAATTTTTTGTAGTTTTATGAATTCGGGGCTGGCAAAAAAAAATGGTACACCAAAAATGGGTCGCTGAACCCGAATCCGTTGTCAGAATTTCCAAATTATAAAATTTTGAAATAATAGGGTTGCCATTTAATATTATATCTTTTCAAGAGTTTTAAACGTCATTTATCAGTGTTAAGGGGACGCTGATTTCGAATTTCGAAAATTTTGCAAACACCACTTATTCATGTTGGAAAAATTGTCTTTGTTTTGGTTTTGACAAAGGCCTGAATTCTCCAACATGAACATTTTGACGCAAACATAAGTGTAAAACTGAAACACAGAGAATTAAATGTTTGTGAGTGAAGGTGTGTGAATATTCTGAACCCTGATTTTTAGGAATTCGGGGCTGGCAAAAAAATGGTATATCGAAAACGGGTCGTTGAATCCGAATCCGTGGTTAGAATTTCAAAATTCAAATGTCAAGACAAATTTTCACGTGACTCAAATTTTGTCAGATGTGAAAAGTATTTTTCAATTTTCTTCCACACGAACGTATTTTCATTGTTTATGAAAAATGAAAATTTTAAAAACGGATTCAGAGACAACCGTCTACATAAGCATTTTATTATAAAACTTACTTTTATGCAGTTTTTCGCCATATATAAAGCCAATATTTTATGCAATGAAACGTTTAATTCATATGAAAACAAACTGCACATGTTATTTTTCTTTGAAATCAACCCTGTGTCGCATAGAAAGTCATAAGAAAATAGAAACAATTCTAAAAATTAATATGTAAAAAGTCGCAAGACATTGTCACAAGCAGTGATGTTCCTCGACGCGTTGTCTTTAATTGTCAACATTTTGGTGTCGATAATGGAGAATGTGTCGACAATGTAGACAATGTCGAGAATTGTGTAAACAATGTCAACAAAATGCAACACTGCGAAAATGCAAGTTCTATGCTGATTTTTAAATTGTTTTAAAAAGTTGTTTAATTAACACAAACTCACAAATTTTACAATTAAACAAACAAAAACCATGCCCAGAAGGCGTAAAAATAAGGAATACTCCGAACTTGGACTCAATTTAATTAAAAATCACAATAAACATGCAGCCTCTTACATTAGTTATCTACACATCGTTAAAAGCAATTGTCTACACGACATTGTCGACAATAGTATTGTCCATGGCAGAATTAGAGAAGGTATATGCATTTCAGACCGCGCTCTCTTTCTCATAGCCAGAATTGTCAAACTCAAGCATTTTGCTATTCTTGCCTATTATCGCTTTCTTATCGCATTCTCATCGTTTTCAGATTTTGTATGAGCTGTCAACTTTGTTTTGACAGTTGCGGAAGTCTCCCTCTCCAAAATGCATATACCTTCTCTAATTCTGCCATGGTATTGTCGACATCATGTTCTCTACGCCGCACATCGCTGGTCACTAGACTCTGTTTTTGAGCTTCCACACGATGTGACATTAAATTTGAGAAGACTTTTTTGGCATGGCTGAAGACAATGTCATATCGTCTAGAAGCAGCTTTATTTGGTCGTCGGACATGTCGGACCATCCTACATACAGCGGGATTCACATCGTCCTACATGTTGTCATGCATTGTAGGACAATCCTCGTATTTGACCGTCGAACGCTCGATACAGCCGACTGACAACATGTTATCTTGAATTTAAAATATTTCAAATTCAAGGCATCATGCTAAGCGTGACAACATATAGGATCATGTGAACCCCGTTTATAGGATGGGCAAGTATGACGGCAGAATAACGGAAAAATCTGTTCAAGCTTTCGAATAGTCTACATGTCGGATGGATTTCATTATTTTTCAGCGTTCAAGAAGATAGCATCGTGCTATGGCAAAACAATTGCTTGTTGTTTTATAATATATGAAGTTTACTTCTATAAAAATTAATGAACTCCTTTCAAAAAACAGTATGCGAACAGTATACGAACCATTTTATGTATTCGACTTTGCACTCTGTTTACATTTTTCTCTATATGTTCACTCCACGACGTTTTTTTTTAGAATCAGAAAATGTATGAAGTCGGATGAGTGAGAGTTCGCAAATCCTACATGTAGGACGGGCCAGCACAAAAAATCAAAACTTTTTATTTTTCGTCCTACATGTAGGATGCAGAATGAGCTTTCGCACATCCTACATGTCCATCCGTGGCGGCTGTATCCTAGTGGGTAGAGTGCGTGGCCCCTAAGCTAAAGAACCACGGTAGCCCAGGTTCAATTCCAGCTCAGACAGAAAGTTTTTTCAATCGAATTAATTTTCTGTTCGGTCGTCACCTCTCTGCAGACAATGGCAAACCTCATAGTAAAAATTGCCATGTAAAGCTTCTTGAGAACATAAGCCGTTCGGAGTCGGCATAAAACATGTAGGTCTAGTTCTCTATCATTTGTGATTAAACATTTAATAACACGCACAACACAATTGATCAATAGAAACTAGGTCAAAGTCCTTCCAAGGGCTGAAATGGCCAGTTTATTTTTTTATTTGTTTTTTTAACATGTCCAGCTGACCTGTCAAAACCCCCTGAAACCCCCTTTTGTCGTCAGACATGTCGGATCGTCGAAACCTCCTAATTCGGGAAAGCACACATATCTACTCTTTATGCATTGAACACATTGACGACGACAGCAACAGTGCGTCAAATGTCAAATTATTTTTGCATGCTTTTCTTAAGGAGGTGAATGTGGTGAAAATGTTGCCACGACAATGAGTGATTGCAACAAAGTCGCTGTCGTCGGTTTAGAATTTTTTCCAAATTTGACGTGTGACAACAGAGCAATATAAGTGTTTGTGTATACGGGAATGAAACAATCTAATGATACTTCCAGATTGTTGTTTCTTTCTTCATGTTGTTTCGCACTGTTGCAGTCGTCGTCAATGTGTTCAGTACATTATTACTACAAAAACTGTGTGTAGTGATAGCGCTAAATTTTTTTAAGTATATATCCTAGAAGCGAGTAAAAGCCCAAACAAAATAGACGTTTTGCTCCGTAACGAGTAAAAACGTAAGTGTTCGGTTAAATACATATTAATGTTGTTACCCAAAATGAGAAAACGTAACTGAACGAAACTAAACGAAACAGTTTGACAAGACGTATTATTCCGTAAGAACCGAACTGCTAGCGTAGCAACTCGTCAACAACAGCTGTGAAGGGCGTTTTATTTTATTTTCATCAATTTGTTTCAATTTCGCCATTATTTCAGTAATTTTTCACAAATCTTTATTAAAAATTACAAAATGCACAATATACATAAATAAATAATACTCGATTGCCTACTGATCAGCTGTTTCAGACGAGTTGAGCAAATCGTTTCATTTTGGGTTAAATCAGTGATGTTCCTCGACGCGTCGTCTTTAATTGTTGACATATTGGTGTCATCACCTCTAGCCGTTATATAAATTATACCCATATGGCAACTCTTTTAACTTTGAAATTAATTCTCTTTTGTCAATTATGATGCACGCGGTAGTCTTTAAAGAAACGTAAACGTAAACGGACGTGCATTGTATTCGTTCCTTTGTTCGCTAAATTATTATTTTACTTTTTAATAAACCTAACAATAAATAATTGAAATTCTAGCTATTGGTTTTAAATAAATAAAAAGGTTATCTTTGACATTGGTGTCGATAATGTAGAAAGTGTCGACAATGTCGAGAATTGTGTAAACAATGTCAACAAAATGCAACACTGCGAAAATGCAAGTTCTATTTAGATTATGCTGATTCCTAAATTCTTTTGGAAATTCGTTTAATTAACACAAACTAACAAATTTTACAATTAAACAAACAAAAACCATGCCCAGAAGTCGTAAAAATAAGGAATACTCCGTACTTGGATTAAATTTAATTAAAAATCACAATAAACATGCAGCCTTTTACATTAGTTATCTACACGTCGTTAAAAGCAATTGTCTACACGACATTGCCGACACCGTCGACAATAGTATTGTCGACATCATGTTCTCTACGCCGCACATCGCTGGGTTAAATCCGTAAACATCCGTAACGAGTGCAGACGTTCGTCAAAATGCTATCGTCTCGTTTCGTCTTTTTTGGTTGGGCCTTAACACAGCGTCTCCACGGGCAATTTGTCCGGCAATAAAATATTGCCAGAATGGGAATTTTCTAAATATTGCCCGTGGAGACGCTACATTGCCAGCAAGGAAATATGTCCGGCAACATTGCCAAAAGGGGCCCTCAAACGATACTACATGACGGACGTACATGTAGTTCGATAAAGTAACGGGACTTTTTTCGTTGCCCTCACACACATCGCACATGACGGATAGACTTTGGATAGACTTCATTATTTTTTATCTGCCGAAGAGGTAACATCAATTAAAAATATTAATATTAATTGTTTTGAACATTTATTTTTATTTAATTTTGCTTAAAATATTCTAAGCCATTTACAATTTTAGGTTAAGATAAAAAAATTCGCATCAAAATATAACATTTGTTGCGTTCGGCAGTTTTGCCGCGAGATGTGCTCTCTCTGAAAATATTCAACAAATGGCAAAATGTACTAAGTTGGATGGCCGCGCACGCAAATGGAACTACACGTCGGACATACTTAGCAAAAAGTCAAAAAAATTTTTACTTCCATCGGACATGTCCATCCGCCTTGATATCTTCAGGTCGGATGGACATGTAGTATCGTTTGAGGGCCCCTAAACGCTTTCAGGGCAATATTGCCGTGCATTGAATATTGCTCTTGCGAGCAATAAAAATGGCAACAAATGAAGATTGGTGGAAAAATTAAACTATGAACTAAATAAACTTATATAGGAAACGAGAATGTTTGTGGAAAATGAGTAATAAATTGTATGAAAGCATTTTATACAACTTTTAAAGTTTTCTAGAGACTTAAATGATGGTAAGCAATGGATTATTGCCTGTCGAGACGCCGGGTTATATTTTTGAGTTGTATTAACTATCTTATTTTATCATTTTAAATTTGCTATAAAACCTGTTAAGGTTTAGCAATCACGTAAATAAAAAAATAAATAAATAAAGTTTAACTTTGCACTGTGTTTACATTTTTCTACATATGTTCATTCCACGACGTTTTTTTTACAATCGTGTAAATGTAGAACGGGCCAGCACAAAAAATCAAATCTTTTTATTTTTCATCCTACATGTAGCCCATCGGCTGCAGTATGAGCTTTCGTACATCCTACATGTACATCCGACCTGTCAAATCCATCCTACATGTAGGATAGTCTGAAACCCTCTTTTGTCGTCAGACACGTCGGATCGTCGAAACCTCCTAATTCGGGAAAGCACACATATCTACTCTTTATTACTACAAAAACTGTGTGCAGTGATGGTGCTAAATTTTTTCAGCACATCCTAGAAGCGAGTAACTTTAACTTTTGAGAATAAACTGTGTTTAAATAAAATCAGTGAAAATAAATCTTTAAACTGGTAAGTAAATAAATAATTATCTAGAGAAAATTTAAGAATTTGTCCTGCCAACGGTTTCCCAATTGCTGTGTAGCCTACAGATCTAGCATACATAATCAGCATTGAGCTGGCTGACTCCAAAGAAGTAAAATATAAGGAAATGGTGTTGCTTATGCCTATGTTATGGTGGCGGTCACGGGCACGTCACGGCCATGAATTGTTGTTGTTTCAATGTAACTGTGGGTTTAGACCGCCTGAACGAACGAAAAATTTATCGCGAACAATTTATTGCAATAAATTCTTCGTTCGGAGTACTGTTTAGACCGCACGAACATCAATCGCGAACAAACATTGGCCGCCATCTTGTACGTTCAGGCGGTGTAAACAGCAATTTGTGCATTTGGCCGAACATCAATAAATGCAGGGTTGATAACTCCTTATTTTTATATTAGTACTAAAACTTATGCTACGTTTCTCAACAACAAATGGTTTGCCACTCCATAACAATATATTACTCGTATTAGTTATTATAAAAATACGTGTGCTTAACTTAAGGGCTCATTTAAGTTTTTCAACGAACAAAAATTCAATGTTTTCACATTTTTCGTGTGTCAATAAATTTCGTAAATTTTAAGTCAATTAAATAAAAATTGCTACCAAATTGTATGCACTTGTTAAGCAAATACAATTGGTACTTTTAGTCGTTCGATTTTTATTTTAGAGAAATACTTTTTATGTTATAATTTTAAAGAATTGCTTTTAGTCACAAATCGCATTTTCAACTACCATTTTGGTTAACATTTTTCTAAAATCTTCGATTAAAAACTCAAAAAGTTTCAGCAGAACCTAAAATATTTTTTATTTTATTTGAACAAGCTCTATTGCGGACTCCTGCTATATTAAATAATATTTGCTATCCATAAACTCAAAATTTTCATTAAAATTTATATAGTTATTATTTAAAAAAAAATTACCTGATATAAATGTCGCTTTAAAATTAAACTTTAAATATAGGGGTTTTTCCGATTAAAAAACTTAATTTTGCCCTTTACACAACACAATTATATTGCAGCGAAAATGAACAGAACACTTTAAAAAACATAAATTACTACATATTTTAGTACTTTTCATAAATTATTCTCTTAAGCTACTCCTATTTGCTACTTTTCTGTTTTTAAACACAGCGCAACACCGGATTCGCCCAAAAAGATCGAAGCTTGTTCGATCAGAGCGAACGAAGGAATCTTCGTTCGTTCGCCCTAATTTACTGTTTACACCGGGCAAACATTGTTCGCGATAAATTTATAGCGAACACTGTTCGTTCGGGCAAAGTGTTTAAACCGAGCGAACGAACGAGGTTTCTTTCGTTCGTTCAGGCGGTCTAAACGCACAGTAAATGGGAAATTTGAGAGAGTGAGCGAGGGAACAAATTTTGACCACCATGGTCACCAAACATGATACAATTATTTTACAAGGTAGCCGTGACAGCTTTTTGGCGATTGGTAGTTGTCAAAAACAGCTAAAGAATGTTGTAGTTTGCTGCTGTTGACTAGCAATGTGCTTATTTTTATCTTATCTTTGATTCATTAAATTTATTCGCGAAGTTGATTGAAATGTTTTTAGTTTGTTGCGGTTGACTAGCTATGCTTAATTCGTCGCTTATTTTTTCACTTTTCTTTGATTAATTGCATAAACAGCTAATTTTGACAACTACCCATCGCCGCTCGTGAGAAAAAAGCCAGTCTGCGCGGCTACCTTGTAAAATAATTCTATCATGGTCACCAAATGATTCGGCTGTCCATACCAAATCACGGGATCAAAGCAGTGTTGCGTCGTAAAATTATTCAATATATTTGTGCTTTAGTATTAAAATAGTGCACTTTAAGTACGAAATGTGTGAAAGCAGTAATAAAACCTGCTTAATAGCAACACTTATCGATTGATAAAGTACTAAAAGTAGCAAAAAGTTTACTAGTTTTCTGGGATCATATGACCATGAGCATAACATACTTTGGTCACTAAGCTCATCAAACGAAAAAAGAGCGTAAAAAAGGACGTGATCTGGGATCATATGACCGCCACCATAACACCGCCATTACACATCATAGAAATAAAAGATAAGGAAGTGGTGTTATACTCACACACACACACTATACGTGTGTAGAAGGAATTTTCGTCGCTGAGGAAGAGAGATGGAGCGTCGTTATTTGGCATAAGTCCTTCCCGAGCAAAAAAAAATCTATTTTTGAGGAAGAGCATCTGTCAAAACACAAGTTCTGCTTCATGAGCGCATTCATTATTTAGGGTGGCAAGGGCCTTAATTTTTTTTTCATATTGGGATAAGCTTTAATAGTTATTTATTTGTTTACAATTTGTCATGTTTCCTCCGACCTACCTTGGTTGCGGTCGATGCGTCATGTGGCAAGGTAGCCCTTGATACGCATTTCTGTCGTCCCTCTGGCAGCACTGGTACGCTGGCGTATTGCGCGGCTAAGGCTCGCCGGATGGGGTGGTGTTCTTGCCAGTCCGGACTGACAGACGGAAACTACACATGAATGAAATCGTACCAGTAAATTTTAGAAAGCACCGTCAAAACAAAAACCCGAAAAAACAACCGAACAAAAAGATTTAAATCTCGAAGGCAGATAAAAAACCCGATTATTTTAAGCGACCGTGCTGAAAATTAAACAGGAATAGAAACCGGTGGTTTTATGTTGCCACGTTGGCCCGTCTCTGGGGTCGATCTCAGATGTAGGTCGATCGCCATAGGCTAACCCTCCCCTTCTGGCCATAGAAGACCAGCCATGGTGACCCTTCGCCTTGGTTTAGGTCACCCCAATACTTTCATACTTACGCCGCCCTGTCTCGTCTACGCCACCTGTTCCCCTCTACATTAACAACTCATCCTTTTCACCTTTTTACAAAATGGGTTTATTATATGATCAAGTTTTTCTTTTTTCAGGTTTGAGTTTTGTTATATAAATTTTTTTTTTTTTTTATATTACCAAATAATCATAAATGCCTAATACATTAATTAAGAAATGTGCTAACAAAATTATGTTTTGCTGCGTATACTTTACGTTTTTTTTTTTTTTTAACTTTATATAATGTTGTAATTGAAATCATTTAAATGACGAAAAAAATGCTCGTTGTTAAAAATCAGTGAGATTTCTAGACAACTATCAAAAGTATCTTAAGCCATTTTGTTCGCTCTACTTTCAGAAAATAAACAATTTTTTTTTTTTATATGACTAACCTAAACCGAGTTGGCTTTAAATATAATTCTAGAATTTACTACCTTAATTATAGGTAGTAGAGTATGAGGGTATACAATTTATAAAAGTATATAATAAATATGGATGCATGTATGTTTTAATAGTTAAGAACAATAAAAAATACAAAAAAATAATATTAAAACACTAATTATGTGGTGGTCTTAAACAACAGCAACTATAACCATTATTTTTGTCTCTTTACTTGATATAGACATATAATCACACTATGCGACAAAAGTTAAAAATTTCAATGGTTTCAAAAAAAACCCATCAAAGGATTAATCTGAGTTTCTTCATATAAGATGAGTTTCCTCAATACCTCTTTTAACAAAGTTTAACCAATTTATTTCCTTTTACCTTATTATCCAAACTCAATTTGGATTTGAGACCTTCAGCAAAGTTGTTGCAAAATGGTTAGCCCACAAAAATTTGTTTACTTAAATTGCCGGCTTTTTGATTTAAATCAATCAATTAACCAAACTAGCCAAATTAAATACCTTAAAAAAATCCACCGTGAAACTAAAAGTCAAATTACTAAGTAAACACTTAGAGAAAATTCATATATGTACTATATAGCTGATTATGCTAAGAACCTAGTAGTTGATGGTTTAAAATTTTCTTATAGTTTCTTTTTTTCAATATACTTTTTAAGTTTTCGGATTTCTTCTTTTCTTTTTTTCACTTTTGGAATTTTCAGTTTATTATTTTTTTTTCTTTTCTGATGGTTTTCACTTTTTCGTTGGGGGTGGTGATGACGTCGTTGTTGTTGTTGGTGGTGTGGTCTGCAGGGTGTTGGTGGCTGGTGCTGCTGCTGATCATGATGACGATGGTGCTGTTGAATCTGGTGGTAGAAAGGGCAACGTGGTGGTGTGTGGAGGTAGTGGTGGCAATGTTGAGCGCTAATGCTCAGCGTGTTGGTTTGGGTTGCTGTGGTGCGACGCTGTGGCGGGTGCACTGATGCGAGGCTGGTAGCGCTGCTGCTCGCTCTCTTACGGCCCACTTCAATCGCTGCCGCACTACGGCGAACCGTCCGTGCTGTGGGTGGTGAAACGAGCGTTAGTTGCTGTTGGATGAGGAGTCGAATAGACCTGCCGACCTAGAGAAAAGTTGATTTTCAGTCCTTGTATAACACAGGCAATGTTTTCAGCATCAGTGTGTGTTGGTAAAAGGTTACCGTGGTTTCACCGAACACCACTTCGAGCTGTCCACACTGCCTTTAGTACTGCGCAAAGTTACCAATACTTCTTACCTGGATTAGCTTATCTGGATTATCGGATGAGCTTGGCTGACTACTTTGAAAGCAGTGCTGCTGCTTTTAATGGTGTTGTTGTGGTCTTCTTGTACTTGCAGCTTGACTTACTGACGTGTTGTGCCATTCTGGTGTTCCAGATACAGGAAATAGGTGCCATCTGCGTGGGCCCAAACAGTTGAACAATCCAAAGACACCAGCCGCAATCTTGGAATCGTATCCGTAGGAGTGTGGATATGCTGACCACTTGGCTAGTTGAACGACAAAAGCGATAAAGCCGAGAATAGCAGCGATGCCGGTGTTAATGAGTTCCGTCAGAATCCAGTTAACGGCTACATTGAGTGCCTCGCGCACGCCCAACAAATAGGCCAGAATCCATAGAAGCGTCGCAATGACCGATATACCTACAACGAACCGGAACAATGATGTAGCTGACTGGTAGTCAGGAGATGCGCCGGCCATGCAAATAATGCTTACCATTAGTTGAACTAATTTAATGATGCCGGGAACTGTCTGTAAATATCCAATATTGATTTGTAGTGCGCTTAGTCCACCGCCACCGTTGCTGCCATTTCTACTCGCTATATCAGAATGGCGAACCTCTGCGGCAGAAACGTCTACCCAGGGTTGTATTTTTTTTCATTTCGATGATTTTTTGTACTTTGGCAGTGTTGCCACAGGTACTTGAAAAGGGTACGTTCGCATGCATCTTGCTGGCATTTAGATGTGCAAACTAGCGATGTTTTTTCAACTTCGCTCCTTTTTCGGTGGAATCGACCATAACCGAAGGGAGTAGGTAATGGTTGGGTTGGACTTGCGGATGACACGTCGGCAAGATTCCGTTAACCGACGCTTGATTCGGAATTCCGATTGGCTACCGATTCAAGCGCGTGTCGGATCACGCCATTTTACCGAATGGTTTATGCCCGCCGAAACTAATGGTACCATTTTTGTTGGTATTTTTCCCTTTCAAGCCCCTGTATGGCCATTTTGTTTGCCCGAACATACTCGAACATCATCGAGGTGCCACATCTAAATGTCAAAAAAATTGTGCGCACTGCCACGCTAGAGGGCGCTGGTGGAAATACCATGGGTATTCATAAAATGTGTTATTCCCTATGTGCAGGTGCCCATGACAAACCCAAGGACTCTCGACAAGCTTCTCAGCTTAAGAGATAAATGGGAAAAGATGGCACCATTTGCTCTCTTAACCTACATTCGAACTTGATTATTGTTTTAAGTCTTTCGCGTGAAAAATTCCTATCGTCTTGCCACTTAAATCTTCCAACTCATACAGACTGTTCCCTACTGCCCTCACTATTCGACACTTTAGAAACCGCTTTGACAATTTCGCGCTGATTTGCTTGGAGAAATCACTAAGCTGAAAGTTCCGTCGGTATACTTCCTGTCCAGGTTGAAATTTAACTTTTCGACTTTTCAAGTCATACCTTTTAACATTCTGTTCGTGACTCTTATGTAGCTGCTCGCGGATTTTGTTGCGAATCAGGTCTTGCCGAACCGGCTTCGGTATCACCCACGTCTCAGGATCGCTAAGCACACCTAGTTTCTTTGCTATTTTATAGGCGCTTGCATGCGTGATCATGTTGTGACCGAAGAGAGCAAAATAAGGAGTCATTCCTATCGAGGAGTGCACCGAAGAACGCAAGGCACATTCAATGTCTGACAAATGCTGGTCCCAGTTGGTTTGATCTTGGTCGAGGTATGACCGAATCGCCGCGAGAATGGACTGGTTGACCCTCTCCGAAGCGTTGGCTTGAGGAGCGTAATTTGCAGTACGGACATGCCTTATGCCGAAGTTATCGATCATTTCGGCAAATTCTTTACTTAAAAATTGCACGCCATTGTCAGACATAAGTATTTCTGGGGTACCGAATTTATGGAAAACTTCTGAAATTAGAAACTGGATTACATTTCGCGCGGTCGCTTTCGTCATTGCTTTTAACAGGGTGAATTTTGTGAAATAGTCTAAGACTATGAAGATATAAGTATTTTTCTTTTTAGAACGCACGTATGGACCGAGAAAATCCACGTAAATTTTTTGAAACGGCCGTATTATTTGCGACTCTTGCCCCATAGGTGGTCTTAGAACCATTTGAGCTGGTTTGCATTCTTTGCAGACTTGACAGTCATTAACGAAACTGAGGACTTGTTGGTTCATATTTGGCCAGTAGAAATATTCTTTGATACGTTTTAAAGTTTTGGTGAAACCACCATGAGCGACTTGAGGAGGTTGGTGTGCGTTAGCAATAATTGAATGCGTCAAAGGCGCTGGAACCCAGAGTTTCCATGCGAAATCTTCACCATCGGGTGTACCATCATAAGGAACCGTACGCTTATAAGCGAAACCATCTATTACCTTGAGGTCCGGCAACTGAGAGTGATTTTCGGTGATGGTTTTTAACAAATCCTTATATTCTTCGTTTACAAATTCAGGTGACTCGAGGTCAATTAAAGCCTTTACCTCATAACTTACTTCGTCCATGTCGTAGCGTGATAATGTGTCAGGAACGATGTTCTGAGCCCCTTTACGGTGAGCTATCTCGAAGCTAAAGCTTTGCAGATACAAACTCCACCTCGCTAATCGACTGGTTAAGTCTTTATGCGACATTAGCCATTTTAGGCTGGAGTGATCCGTTATCACTGTAAAAGGCATTAGCTCGATGTAGGCTCTAAACTTCGTTATCCCCATTACCACCGCTAGACATTCGCGCTCAGTTACTGAATAATTCTTCTGCGCAGGCGTGAGCTTCTTTGAATAGTAGGCGATAGGATGTTCACCACCTTCATCATCTTTTTGAAACAACACGCCACCAATTCCGATGTTAGAAGCATCTGTTTGCACATAAAAATGTTTCGAAAAATCTGGATGTACCAGGACTGGACTAGAAATAAGAGCTGTTTTTAATTTATCGAAGGCGCTCTTAGCCTCATCACCGAACTCAAAAGTTTTCGCTTTTTTCAGCGTGTCGAAAATAGGTGCTGCTATAGTCGCATAATCGCGAATAAAGCGCCGGTACCATCCCGTGGCTCCCATGAAACTTCGAACTTGTTTTGGAGTTTTTGGGTATGTATATCGGTCAATGGCATGGACCTTGTCTGGGTCTGGTCTTAATTTACCTTCGCCTACGATATAACCTAGGTACCTTAGTTCACTACAACAAAACTTCGATTTGGCCACGTTAATGGTTAGGTTGGCCGAACTTAACAACTGCGCTACCTGCTCTAACTTTTTGAGGTGACTATCGAAATCGGAAGACACACCAAGGAGATCATCCAAATAAATGAAAACGCTTTCACGAAGATTTGCTGGCACGACTTTGTCCATTAACCGACATAACCTTTGGGCTGCATTACATAGCCCAAACGGCATGACGGTAAATTGACAAAGCGGACGACCTGGCACTGTAAACGCGGTTTTCTCCCTACTACTGACGGCAAGCGGAATTTGCCAGAAGGCATCCTTAAGATCCACACTTGAGATAAAGTGTGTGTCGCCGAGACGACTGAGCAACCCCTCTATGTGTGGAAGTGGGTAGGCGTCCTTCACTGTGAGTGTATTGAGCTTGCGAGCGTCCAGGCACAGTCGACATTTCTCACCTTTTCGCACGAAGGCCACTCGATTGTTCCATGGACTTTCGCTCAGCTCAATAACTCCCAGCGAAAGCATCCTATCCAGCTCCGCAAACATGAGACCCTGAACAGCCGGTGAGACTGGGTAGTGCTTATCTTTCACGGGCACTGCGTCGCCGGTATCAATGTAGTGCTCTTCTAAAGACGTCTTGCCGAGACCTTTCTTCGTGAAGCAGGGAAATTTTTCTATAACTGCGTTAAGCCTGTGTTGTTGCTGGGCTGTCAAAACTTTCATTTTAGGGGTTGCATGGCTTTGGACTTCTTCCTCCAAAGCAATGTTGTTGGTCGTTATGCTATCAACTTTGAGCTGCATGAGATTGAATTTTTTAATGAAATCTACACCCAGAAACAATTCTCGTTTTAGAGAAGGTGTTAAATAAAAAACAATCTCTTGCTCTTGGTTGTCGAATTTAATTTTTGCTTTAACGCGACCTATGATTGAATGCATTCGACCATCGGCAGTTTTGACGAAAGATTTAAACTTAAAAATTGGCAACTTGCATTTTTCCACAAAACTTAAGCAGTTATTCCCTAAACACGACACTGTTGCTCCACTGTCTAATAATCCCTCGATTCGCTGTCCATTGATTTCGATGTTCGTATAAAATCTACTGTCTTCGCCCTCATAAAGTTCTGATGCTGAAATTTCTTTATAATTATTTTTCCTCAAACGATATCTAATTCTTGTCTTTTCGATTTTTGTTGGCTGCTCTGCAAATATTCTTTTTCGAACTTCCTCATAGTTTTTGAGTCTCACATGAAATGGCTTAATTTCTTTTAACTTTACTTCAACGGTATTTACGGCTTGATCGCAACTACTTTGATTACCATGGTTACTAGATGTTAAAACTACAACTCTCTTTTCTATTTCGGTCTGTGTGGCTGAGGTTAGTCATTCCGTCGTTTCTTGAGTTTGAGTCTGCGTTTGAGCTGATCTAGACTCCACCTGCACATTTCTATTTGGCCTAGCAGTTCCCTGACATTTCGGACACTTTGGGGTAACTACGCCCTCCGTTCCGCACCTATAACAAAAAATTCGCCTTACGGCTGCGGTACATTCAACAAAGTTATGCCCTGGCTGTTTGCAGTTCCAACATGGGAATGTTCGCGATGAATTAATAGCATCTATTTCAAACGCTTGAGTCGAAAAGTCCTGCTCTACATTTAACTCGTGCACTTGCGCATTGCGAGGTACATATTGACGCGGAGGCGGTTGATAAGCCTGGCGTTGGTAGTTTATATGTGTTTCAGCCTTTTTGCAGGCTTTGCAAAACTCAGTCAAACCCTCTATGCGCATGGCAAATAGTAGCTGTGACATCTCTTTCCTCAGGTTGCTCCTCATTATTTCGACTAAATCCTGTTCAGCCAGTGGATTACGCTGTTGGTTCCTCAGTGTCAAAACAGATTGATAAAAATCGTCGAAAGCTTCATCCCGTTGTTGTCTTCGATCCATTATTTGTCTTTGGATTTCGAAGTCGCTTTCGTGCCGCTTGAACTGAGTTACCAGCGCTTCTCGAAGTGCGTACCAACTAGGTATTCGGTTTAACCGTCGAAATCCCCAGAACCATTGAGCTGCGTTTCCAGTTAGCAAACTATGAAAATTTCTAATTACTTCAGGCCATGGATACCGGTAGTCATTGCATAAGGTTTCTACTCGAAAAACGAATTCGTCCACGCTGATTGATTTATTTGTACCGTCGAACTTAAAACCCCATTTGTCCATTTCCACACGTCGCGGTTGTTCAGGCTGATGGTAATGTGTAACCGGCGCTTGTACAGGCCCTGTATATGCAAAGGCACTCGGCTGACGTATCGAGGGTCCAGCTCGTTGCTCTTGGTGTCGATTTCTGGTCTCCACTTGATACGTCTGCGACTGAGAAAAAACTTGCGGCTGCGGTACAATCGTCGGTTGCGGCCTATGCGGTGGTGGTTGCGAAAAATCTGGGAAAGTTTGCGAGATGCTCCTGATATCCTGAGATCCAATTTGTTGTTGCTGCTCTATATTTCGATCTGGCCATGCCTGTGAATTGATAGACGGGGGTGGTGGAGGTGGTGGTTGTAAAGTCACTAACTTCGTAACCGCTGGTCGGCTCTCTGAATACTGAGGCGTCATCGACCCTAAGCTTTCGGCTATTAATTGTGGGACTAATACCCGCAAACTCTCCTCCATTCCCGACATCAGATCCACTTGGGCTAATCCCACCGCTGACTTGACGTAATCCCTTATATTTATGCTAGAGTTGACCACGCCTTGGGACGCTGGTGCTCTTCCTGACGACCTGTCTCTTACGCTTCCCATCTGCGCATGTTGCTGGAATTGCTTTCGCACGTTTAGAGCGGTTAGGCTGCTAAACTCTGGAGACGTGATGCTGCTGTTAGAGAAGTTAAGCTCTTCCGAGGTACGTCTAGGTGCTGTTGGTAGTGCACTCTGCATCGCCATAGGTGTTGTAATCGTCGTTGTCGCAGTGGTAAAAATCGGCATGGTGGTACTCATCGGGACTGTTTTAGGAATTGCCCCCGTACTAGTGGTTGTTGTGGGTACTAGGCCCCCACTTTCGGCTGCATTCGGATTGGTTTCACTATTATCCATTCTGCTTTGTTGCCTAGTGTGAACCATGCCCCAAGGAATCGTTATTCAAAAGAATCAAAAAATATCAGGAAAATTGAAAATGCTTCAAACACCTAGGTTGTCCAAATCGACAAACGAGAATTCGCTGAATCAAAAGAAGCGTCCGTTAGGACCTGAGAACCAATTTATTTAAAAACGAGAAAATTTAATTACTTTGTTCGAACCGATGGTTTCAATGCGCCACAGTTTACTTAACTGTTGTACGCCAAATGCCAAAACGAAAGGAAAAAATTATAAAAAAAATTAAGATCAAAATAAATGTCCTTTAAGAACGGTGGTTGCAAAACTTAGCAAAAAAAATTTTAAATAATAATTTAAATAGTAGTATAAGGAATGATGATAATATATATATTAATGATATGTAGAGGAAAATAATATAATATTCAAAAAGTTGATAAGATGTAAGTATATTAATTAATAGGGAGCATAATAATAAATGAACTCCTTAGAGGTCAAAGAAATTTTGTCGTAGTATGTAGTAATATAGAAATGTAGGAACGTGATATCAAAAAAAAATTGTAACTATTTTAGAGTAGTCTAAAATTTCGCAACTTATCAAAAAAATTAAAAGTATAAGTTTATTTTTATTTGAATAGATATATATAGATATATAAAGAATGAACATATATATCGTTATATATATATAGGAAAATTGGCTTATTAAAGCGCGTAGCTGAATGTAAACTTAAATATTTTTTTTCTACCCGAAGATAAAAATATATATATAGATATATTTTTTTCTAAGGTGTTTAGTTTATAAAGATATATTGAATAAAGAGGAAATAATTTGGATAATCAGAAGAACTTGACTATCGCTTCAGAAAAATGTATCCGTAAAATAAAAAAAAAAGGAGACTAACTCCGGAGAAGTTAAAAGTCTAAACAAAAAAATAATAATTCCGAAATCAAATAATCAAAACTAAAATGGCTGATGATAATAACTCAAACAAAAAATAAAAATATATAGGCATTAAGTGTGGATGGTGGCGTAAAACAAACAAGAGTGGCGTAAAAAAAATTAACTTCGACGAGACCAGCGAAAGCAACCTTCTTCTTTGTGCAATAATTGCACCCTCCAAATCGAGGTTCTTAACCGAAACTTCCCACAATATTTTCCTATGCTGAGGTCGCTCAGGCATATTCGCTTCACCTAATGGTGTTGTGGTAGTTCATCCCGAGTTGGAGTATTTATTCAAAACGAAAAATTTTTTATTTAAATTTATCCCTACTCAAGAGTGCTTGCAACTCTATACCCCCCTTAATTCAGCAGCGCCTAACTCCCAATCGAGGTATTTTTTTTCTTAACTTAGCTAGCCTGTCAAATTGATGACCCCACTGACCTGAGGTCCTACTCTGCAATGCGACTCGAAAAGCAAATGCGATTCGAAAACAAAATCACATCATATAAATACATGCCACGATTCTGCTCTCGAAATGCACCCGCACCCCGAATCGCACTACAGAGCAAGGCCCCTGGCTGCTCTTCCCGATAAGGAGCGATTTTCAAAAAACAAAACAATTTAATTTTAATTTATCCTTACTCTTAGCCCGCACCCAGTGAAGCATATGAGCCGCACTGTACGCAAAATCCAAACTGCAAAATAAACGCTTGCGAAGAAACGAGATGCGCTCGATGTTCGCGGTTGCACTCGTAAGCAAAACGCTTTGCTCACAGTCCAGCCCATATGCTTCACTGTGTGCGCTGCCTAAGAGTGCCTCTACCCCCCTTTTTGTACACTAGGTGCACCCTCCGAGTCGAGGTATTTTTGCTCTCAGCTAGCCTGTCCCGTTTATGACCCCTCTGGTCAGGCTGCTCTTCTCGGTCTGGAGTATTTTACAAAACGAGATTTATATGATTTTCCATTGGTTTACATGCCGACAAACCCCGGCATGTTCGGGTTTTTCACCTTACGGTGTAAAAAAACAGCCGCCCAATCTGGGAACAGACGCTGGCCAACACGCCGCCCAATCTGGGAACAGACGCGTGTTGGGCTCGCTGGGGTACGCGGGTGCGCTACTCCCGTCATCCTACATATTTCACGCAGGATGCCCCTGCGGGTTTAAATATCAAAAAAAATAAAAAATTATAAAACTAACAAAAAAATTTTACTTAATACGCATCGGCCTCCAGTATCCGTCGCAACTGCAGTCGAGGCTCTGTGGCCTAAACGCTGCAGGACTTACGGAAAACCGAAAACTTGGTGCGAGAAAAAAAAACCTCAACTTATTTCTAAACTATTAGCCCTAGCAGTAAAAAAAATCCTACTGTTAAGAACCACGTCGCAACTGCAGTCGAGGCGCTGTGGCCTAAACGCTGCAGGACTTACGTGTTCTTAACCTAAGAGGACCTGCTTTGGGTCTAACAAAAACTATACCAAAAAAACCTATTATTTTTATTTTCACCCTAGCAGTAAAAATCCCACTGTCAAGAACCACGTCGCAACTGCAGTCGAGGCGCTGTGGCCTAAACGCTGCAGGACTTACGTGTTCTTAACCTAAGAGGACCTGCTTTGGGTCTAACAAAAACTACACAGAAAACTTACACTAATGCCCGAAACGAGATACTTCATTGATTCCTAGTTCAGCTCCTTTTGCCTTAACCCACGTCGCAACTGCAGTCGAGGTTCAAAGACCTAACGCTGCAGGACTTACGTGGCTAGACGCCAGGAGACCAAACTAAAAACAATAAAAATCCTAAAATTTTTCGGGCCCCACGTTGGGCGCCAATTCTGTCATGTTTCCTCCGACCTACCTTGGTTGCGGTCGATGCGTCATGTGGCAAGGTAGCCCTTGATACGCATTTCTGTCGTCCCTCTGGCAGCACTGGTACGCTGGCGTATTGCGCGGCTAAGGCTCGCCGGATGGGGTGGTGTTCTTGCCAGTCCGGACTGACAGACGGAAACTACACATGAATGAAATCGTACCAGTAAATTTTAGAAAGCACCGTCAAAACAAAAACCCGAAAAAACAACCGAACAAAAAGATTTAAATCTCGAAGGCAGATAAAAAACCCGATTATTTTAAGCGACCGTGCTGAAAATTAAACAGGAATAGAAACCGGTGGTTTTATGTTGCCACGTTGGCCCGTCTCTGGGGTCGATCTCAGATGTAGGTCGATCGCCATAGGCTAACCCTCCCCTTCTGGCCATAGAAGACCAGCCATGGTGACCCTTCGCCTTGGTTTAGGTCACCCCAATACTTTCATACTTACGCCGCCCTGTCTCGTCTACGCCACCTGTTCCCCTCTACATTAACAACTCATCCTTTTCACCTTTTTACAAAATGGGTTTATTATATGATCAAGTTTTTCTTTTTTCAGGTTTGAGTTTTGTTATATAAATTTTTTTTTTTTTTTATATTACCAAATAATCATAAATGCCTAATACATTAATTAAGAAATGTGCTAACAAAATTATGTTTTGCTGCGTATACTTTACGTTTTTTTTTTTTTTTAACTTTATATAATGTTGTAATTGAAATCATTTAAATGACGAAAAAAATGCTCGTTGTTAAAAATCAGTGAGATTTCTAGACAACTATCAAAAGTATCTTAAGCCATTTTGTTCGCTCTACTTTCAGAAAATAAACAATTTTTTTTTTTTATATGACTAACCTAAACCGAGTTGGCTTTAAATATAATTCTAGAATTTACTACCTTAATTATAGGTAGTAGAGTATGAGGGTATACAATTTATAAAAGTATATAATAAATATGGATGCATGTATGTTTTAATAGTTAAGAACAATAAAAAATACAAAAAAATAATATTAAAACACTAATTATGTGGTGGTCTTAAACAACAGCAACTATAACCATTATTTTTGTCTCTTTACTTGATATAGACATATAATCACACTATGCGACAAAAGTTAAAAATTTCAATGGTTTCAAAAAAAACCCATCAAAGGATTAATCTGAGTTTCTTCATATAAGATGAGTTTCCTCAATACCTCTTTTAACAAAGTTTAACCAATTTATTTCCTTTTACCTTATTATCCAAACTCAATTTGGATTTGAGACCTTCAGCAAAGTTGTTGCAAAATGGTTAGCCCACAAAAATTTGTTTACTTAAATTGCCGGCTTTTTGATTTAAATCAATCAATTAACCAAACTAGCCAAATTAAATACCTTAAAAAAATCCACCGTGAAACTAAAAGTCAAATTACTAAGTAAACACTTAGAGAAAATTCATATATGTACTATATAGCTGATTATGCTAAGAACCTAGTAGTTGATGGTTTAAAATTTTCTTATAGTTTCTTTTTTTCAATATACTTTTTAAGTTTTCGGATTTCTTCTTTTCTTTTTTTCACTTTTGGAATTTTCAGTTTATTATTTTTTTTTCTTTTCTGATGGTTTTCACTTTTTCGTTGGGGGTGGTGATGACGTCGTTGTTGTTGTTGGTGGTGTGGTCTGCAGGGTGTTGGTGGCTGGTGCTGCTGCTGATCATGATGACGATGGTGCTGTTGAATCTGGTGGTAGAAAGGGCAACGTGGTGGTGTGTGGAGGTAGTGGTGGCAATGTTGAGCGCTAATGCTCAGCGTGTTGGTTTGGGTTGCTGTGGTGCGACGCTGTGGCGGGTGCACTGATGCGAGGCTGGTAGCGCTGCTGCTCGCTCTCTTACGGCCCACTTCAATCGCTGCCGCACTACGGCGAACCGTCCGTGCTGTGGGTGGTGAAACGAGCGTTAGTTGCTGTTGGATGAGGAGTCGAATAGACCTGCCGACCTAGAGAAAAGTTGATTTTCAGTCCTTGTATAACACAGGCAATGTTTTCAGCATCAGTGTGTGTTGGTAAAAGGTTACCGTGGTTTCACCGAACACCACTTCGAGCTGTCCACACTGCCTTTAGTACTGCGCAAAGTTACCAATACTTCTTACCTGGATTAGCTTATCGGATGAGCTTGGCTGACTACTTTGAAAGCAGTGCTGCTGCTTTTAATGGTGTTGTTGTGGTCTTCTTGTACTTGCAGCTTGACTTACTGACGTGTTGTGCCATTCTGGTGTTCCAGATACAGGAAATAGGTGCCATCTGCGTGGGCCCAAACAGTTGAACAATCCAAAGACACCAGCCGCAATCTTGGAATCGTATCCGTAGGAGTGTGGATATGCTGACCACTTGGCTAGTTGAACGACAAAAGCGATAAAGCCGAGAATAGCAGCGATGCCGGTGTTAATGAGTTCCGTCAGAATCCAGTTAACGGCTACATTGAGTGCCTCGCGCACGCCCAACAAATAGGCCAGAATCCATAGAAGCGTCGCAATGACCGATATACCTACAACGAACCGGAACAATGATGTAGCTGACTGGTAGTCAGGAGATGCGCCGGCCATGCAAATAATGCTTACCATTAGTTGAACTAATTTAATGATGCCGGGAACTGTCTGTAAATATCCAATATTGATTTGTAGTGCGCTTAGTCCACCGCCACCGTTGCTGCCATTTCTACTCGCTATATCAGAATGGCGAACCTCTGCGGCAGAAACGTCTACCCAGGGTTGTATTTTTTTTCATTTCGATGATTTTTTGTACTTTGGCAGTGTTGCCACAGGTACTTGAAAAGGGTACGTTCGCATGCATCTTGCTGGCATTTAGATGTGCAAACTAGCGATGTTTTTTCAACTTCGCTCCTTTTTCGGTGGAATCGACCATAACCGAAGGGAGTAGGTAATGGTTGGGTTGGACTTGCGGATGACACGTCGGCAAGATTCCGTTAACCGACGCTTGATTCGGAATTCCGATTGGCTACCGATTCAAGCGCGTGTCGGATCACGCCATTTTACCGAATGGTTTATGCCCGCCGAAACTAATGGTACCATTTTTGTTGGTATTTTTCCCTTTCAAGCCCCTGTATGGCCATTTTGTTTGCCCGAACATACTCGAACATCATCGAGGTGCCACATCTAAATGTCAAAAAAATTGTGCGCACTGCCACGCTAGAGGGCGCTGGTGGAAATACCATGGGTATTCATAAAATGTGTTATTCCCTATGTGCAGGTGCCCATGACAAATTTCTTTGAAAACTTGACATGAAATTAAAGTGGATTAGCAACCTAAAGGTTACAAGCTATAACTAGGTATTTTTATATAAAAAAAAACTAATTAAAAGCCCACAGTTCGGAAAAAACTACACAAAACTATTTATTTTAAAAGAGTTTAATTTGGTATGTATTTTAGTTGTTTAGTTTTTGTGTTATTTTAATATCAATTTAATAGTTTATAAAACATAGTTTTTTGAAATGAATTTTTAAAAAATCATTAAAAGTAACTTTTGTCGTTTCAGTCTCATTCTGAGTTCATGTCTTTTACATTATTTTAGCAATGCTTTTCTCTGTAAAAAAATTGGTAACGCAACATATTATATAACGGTGGTATATAAAAATTGCATAGTAAGCATACATACATCTCAAAAATAAAAAATAATTTACGCCTTTATTTACTACATAATTGAATGCGACCCTGTTTGAATTTTTTTGTGTTTGTGTCAACTTCACTGTGTTTGTAAAATACTTCATTCCACTTCAACTACACTGCTTCCTTCCCAGTAAAAAAACATGCGATCGCTCCTATGAGGAGCAACAACAGAGCGCTCTTTTGTTGTTTTATTCTATCAAAAATGAGCAGTCAAAAAAACACATAAAGTGAGGCATGTGCTTTGTAACAAACTCGATAATTATTTGCTGTGAAAAATCGTCCATTGTAGTCTAGTGGAGAGTGCGCTAGACTAACAATCCAGAAGTCCCTGGTTCGACTCCGGGTGGCATGGTTTTTTCACTTTCTTTGTTCTTTCCTCCATTTAAGAATTATGGAAAACTAAAAATCCACAACTAAATTGTGAGAAAATGTGGAATTAAAGGACAGGAACAACTGAGGGCTAAAAATGCTTGCCTAGGTTATAAGGCAGGCATAACACACACTAGCCTCGGTTAAAAGCGATTGAAAACATTGTGTCTTTCACGTCCGTTTCGTCTAATCAATAATTCACGTATGGTTCCAATCAATTCCTCTAGCTAATCCTATCCCTTTCCTTTTACGTCAAAGACAAAACCTTGTTTGTATAAGGCGCATGTTGGTTCTCTGATCTTTAAAAAAAAAAACAAAAAAAATATTTTAAATGTTCCTTTGCTGACCCAGTTGGATCATTTATTGATCGCTCTTTTTGAGCTCCTCTGGAATGTTAAAGGGAGCGCTACCCTTCCTAGGACATGCAATGTTAAAAGAGAACACAAAATACACCTAGCTTGGATCAATAAGGAGCACTCAACAGCTCCTCTGGGAGCACTCAACAGCTCCTCTGGGAGCACTCCCAGATCGCTCATAGGATGATCCACTTTTCTGCTGGGTTATATTTTACTGCTATGTTACACATACACTGTACGTGAACTGTCGCACCATTCATAAATTGTGCGAGCGAGAAAGAGTGTGTTTTTTGACATTTCTGAGAACCCTGGCATCTGATTGGAAGACTCCTCAGCAAAATAGTTGAAAATAAATATATTTTAAGCATTTTTCACTGCTAAAACAGCAACAAAATTAAAGAAAAAAACCACTAAAACAAATGCAATATGAGTTGTGCGGTAAAGAATTGAAAAAGTTCCCGAAAACTTAAAAACAATGCGCTTTCGTTCCACAGGTAAATATGTCCATACCAGAGAACTGCAAAACTCAATATTTTCTTGATTTATTCATACACCAAAATTCTAACTCACATCATATCACTCGACAAAACACAGCTTTGAACGTTGTCTGATCGAACATTTTTCATTCAAATTTAATCATGCAAAAAAACTCAGCGTTGAAGAAAATCAGCATCGTGCTGGGGAGTATGAGTTTGCTTGTCGATCATGATTTATTCACATGTTTTAGCAAACTAACTCTGTGAGTCTCAAAAATATTTTGCCTATAAAGAATTTGATACTTTTTTAAAAAAAAAGACCCAAATTAAACGTTTGTTTAACAAAAGATAATTCAAATTTTATTTGGAATGTGGTAATAGGAACTTAAACATTAATTTCATTAAAAAACAAATTAAAATACTTCGATAATATTAGAGATGTTTAATTTTTTATAGGTCACATAAGTATTTTGCTTTTTAATTTTAAGTCACATAAGTATTTTGCTGTTTAATTTTAGTACAGAATTTTATAAATACAACAAAGATATAATTAAATTAATATTTGGTAGGATATCCATTGTTAGCTAAAACAGCTTCTAAGCGTCTTGGCATAGATTCCACTAGGTTTTTGCACTTTTCGATCGGTATTTTGTCCCATTCTTCTTGCAAAACTTGTTTTAGTGTGGCCTTCGAGGAAATATGGTGTTCCCTTATTTTTTCCTCCAGGTGAGCCCAAAGATTTTCTATCGGGTTCAAATCCGGACTCTGGGGAGGTGTTGGTAAATGTTTGGTGTTGTATAAAATCCACAGTTTGACGTCCGCAGCAGTATGTTTTGGATCGTTATCCTGAACGAAATAAAACCCATTTCTTGGAAGGCCCATTTTATCGGAACTAGCATGGAGGTTTTCTTTCAGGATGGACAAATAAACATGCCTGTCCATAATGCCATCGATAAATACCAGGTTGCCAACTCCTCGGGCGGACATACAGCCCCATACCATTACCGAACCTCCTCCATGTTTAATAGTTTGTTTCTTATTTTTGATATTGAGGGCTTCATTTGGCTTACGCCACACCATGCGTCGTCCATCAGAACCAAAAATGTTGTACTTGCTTTCGTCGCTAAATATCACCGTTTGCCAAAACTCAAAACTTTAGGTTTTGTGCAGCTGAGCGAACGAAATCCTCTTTACACGATTTACTTCTGAAATTAGCGGTTTTTTTCTTGCCACGCGACCATTGATATTGTTGGATCTGAGTACTCTACGGATCGTCTCGTTGCTTACACTTGTTTCTAGGGTACGTCTGAGGCTGTCGTTGATTTTTGGTGCTGATAAATGTGGGTTATCATAGTTTTCTTTAAGTATTCTTCTTTCATTTCTCTCTGAAAGCAATTTCGGACGTCCACAACGGGCTTTATTTTCGATATTGCCACGTTCTTTTGCGCGCTTAATCACATTTTCTATTGTTTGACGGCAACGTTCAAACATTTCACTAATGTATTTTATCGTTTTTCCCTCGTCATAAAGGTTCAAAATGATTTTTCTTTGCGCAACATTCAATTCTTTACCTTTCGGCATTTTAACAATAAAAAAACTCAATCAGTGCACACTAAAATACTATTTATGACTAATTTCAATAGAAGCAATCATGACAAGTGTAACCCAATTAAAAAAGGATAGAAAACCAAAAGAAAGAACACTCAAATTGTAAGAAATAACGGAATTAGAAAAAAAGCAAAATACTTTTGTGAGCATTGAAGTGTAGGACAAAACAATTACAACGCAACAAAAACACAACGGAGTTGATGTTTTTTGTATTTTTTTTTTTATTTGCATTTTGAACAATATATTTCAGGCAAAAGCAAAATATATACATTAAATTTTCGGACAATTCAATGCATTTTTAAAGAAAAACTATGAAATTTATTGTAAAAACGTATAGGCAAAATACTTTTGAGACTCACTGTATGTATTTCGTAAAAGAGGAATCAAAAAATTAGATTTAATTGTTTTAAAAATTAATAACATGACTTTACCGCTTCCAAAAAAATGTCAGACGACCAAGCTTTTGTGATAGAACAATTTTTTAAAAGTGTTAACAACAAACAAGTGTTTGTTTCGTTGTTATTAAATTACTTTGCTTTTTTTTATTTGGTCTCGCTCTTTCTCTCTCTTTCTCTGCCAGCCTATGAAAAAACTCATACGCGTTGATTTTTGCTTTTTGCTTTTTGCGTTTTATTCTTGTTAAAAATAATCATTGCTCGAAACACGAAATGATTGGTACGAAGACGATCGATGGATAAAATCATAGAGCCAACACGAAGCACAAGTTTTGATTGAAATAAACTCAACAGCGAATGTGTGCATTCGAGCAAGTTTGATCGCTTGAACGCTGAGGCATGAATTTAACAGTGCTGATTACGTATGAATATTTTTATGTGAGTTTTGCAGTTCTCTGGTCCATACGGTTTGAATTCTTTGAACAAAAGTGCTTTATTTAGTTTCTAACGATATTTTTTTAACTTAATTAAAAATGGTTTAAAAATGCAATTTAGACCCCGTTGATTTTCCGCCAGTTTGATCAAACCACATCTGTCAAAACACATACACTGCTACAGGGGCGCAGTCATTTTTCGCAGTTGAATACATTTTTGGGGCGCTCTTGTTTTCAGCATAGTGAAGCAGATTTAGTACCTGTTTGTTAAATTTTTCTGATTTTTACACAACAACTAGGCAGAAACACCCAAAAAAAGGGATTTTAAAAAATTAGTCTAATTTAATTTGTAATTAAAGTTTAAGTTTAGAATTTATAGACCTTAAAATTTAGAAAAATAACAAAAAAAAACTTGCTGTTTTTATAGTTTTTCAACAAAAATAAACTTTATAGGTATTAAAACAAAGGTAATGCGATTATATAATTTTTTTTATAATTAGAATTTGTCTGAAAAACTAGTGGTTTCTCTTTTACGAAAGCAATACATTAAAAAGAGAATTATTAAAAAGATAACTACATTCAGAAGTGCTGTAGACAGAGAAGCCTGTGTGGTACTTACTGAGGTTTGTAAACCCTAAGCAGCATCCGAAGGCCTCCTATTAATACATTTATTTTTTTTTTTATTAAATTTGGAAAAACCTCGCGATTTTAAGTAAAAAAATGGCTGTATCTTAAATGCATGTATTTTTATGTTTGATATCTTGTTGAATAGATACTTGTATTATCTCCCTTTTGATACCCATAAAGTTTAGTTTTGTTGGAAAACTTAAAAAATCAGCTAAATTTTTAGTCCAATTTTTCCAACGTTGGATGCCTATAACTTCTAAGCCAATTGCGAGCGATCTGAAATTTTTTAAATAATTAGAGTTGTTGCTATTCTTGAAATGTTTCTAAAATTTTAATGCATAAGAACAAACTTTAACAGTTTGGGCCTTCTTATACGATACAACCGAATGCGGCCCTTTGTGATTGTTTCTGTATTTGTGTGAACCAACACCAATATAGAAAATACCACACTTTTCTGCTACTACACCACTTCCTTATATTTAACTTCTTTGGCTGACTCAGCCCAATTCTGAATGATTTTTCCCTGGGAAGGAAAATGGAGTTTTAATTTTTAAGATGAAGTTCAAAGATATTTTGGAAATTTTTAATGCCAATTTGTTCATCAACCTTCAATATTCATGAGTGTAAAAAAATGTGATATCTCTACCTGCAATGTTTAAAATTCCTTTTCCAATTCCCCGGGATCAGTCAGAATTGGCTGAGTGTATTTAATAAAATGTTAGCTGGAACTTAAGTTGTTAATTGCACCATGACAGGTGTCCTCAAAGTATACAAAGTTGATCTTAGGATTTCAATGTGAATGTAGTCGACTTGGAGCTTGATTTGCACTCATTAGGTCTGTTTCCGTACTCACACTGTGTGACTCGTGAGCAGTGTTGCCGTTTGGATCCAATTGGATAAATTTGGATACTTTTTTCGGCATATTTTACCTTTAGCTAAAATGAATTTTTTTCATATTTTTTTTCGTGGCACATGTGTATTAAGGCCTTCTAATTCCAAATCTGAACAAATTAATGGTCGATCTCATCTGGTTTTGAAGTTATAGGGGTCCAAAGTTCAAAAATGCCATTAATTACTTTCTAAGATATAACTCTTTTTAAGAACCAACTATTTTGCATCAAAATTTTAGATGCATTTCAGATTCAAATAAAAACGACAAAAATTAATTCCATGAATTCGAATGTAAAAACGACAAAAATTAATTCCATGCATTTGAATGTAAAAATTTAAAGATAATTTAATAGACAAGAAAAATTGTTATTAAAAATCGTCTGCTTCGCTTTCTTTAGCCATAGTTTATGTACTATATAATTTACTATGTAAATATTAAATATTTATGGCTTAAAAAAATATTTAATGGCTTTTAACTTACGTTGTAAATGTTTTAAAAATTTCTCGAGTATGACCCTTTCTTCCTCAATCATTCATGTAACTATTTAACTTACTTCGTAAATATTCCTCCATCATATATGCTACATCGTATATGTAACTAGTTATACCTTAGTTACTTAAATTGCAATTATTCCTTTATTTATATAATTTGGACTTCCAGCTTAATAGTGTTTTGCCCTTGTACGTTTTTAATTTTTAACACTACAAAACGAAAATATTTAAGTATAAAAGAAGTTATATCCTCAAAAATTATGCATGGATTTTAATGTTTGATACCTCGTTAAATAGATGCTCGTATTACCTTTATTTTGATACCCATAAGGCCTTTTCCACATGGAGAAATTGAAAACTAATGCAACTGCAACGCAACAGCTTAAAAAGTTTCAAAACTCTTCAATTTTAAACTGAACTGCAACCTACGCTTTCAGATGAGCAAGTCACGTCGCAACGCAACATTGAAAAATTCACAACAAAACAAACACTTATTTAATGGAAGCTTTGTTAAATAGATATAAAAAATTAATTGAGGATAAAAAAGGATATCTCTTCACTTCCTGTACTTATTTCATATTTATTAACTGATTAATTATTTTCATAGCACACAACACAAATCGGAAACGTAACAAATCGCCAATTCAAATTGCAGCACGCCATGTTGCATGAAACTGGTTGCGAATGCGTTAAAAACTTGTTGACTACAAGTTGTTTCATGTGAAGGTTTCGGTATAAATACATTGGTTAGCAACTTTTGTTGCAGTTGCATTAGTTTTCAATTTCTCCATGTGGAAAAGGCCTAATGCTTACTTTTCTAGGAAAATTTAAAAAATTATAGCATATTTTTAAGGCCATCTTTCCTAACTTTGGACCCCTATAACTTTTAAACGTCTTGAGAGCGACCTCTAATTTTTTTTCTCTATTCGCTTTTTAGCTCCAAATACACATTTTGAAAAAAAAATTTAAAAAAGTCCATTTTAGCTAAAGGTAAAATGTTCCTAAGCTTTTCTCTTTATCTAATCCACTAAGTAACTGTTCTAACTCTTTTTTTAAATGGGTGTGTCCATTCCATAGTAGAACTAGACAAAGTAGTGTTAGGGCTGAATATGTTCTCTTTCTTAGTGACCATAACTGTCAAACTCAGCCATTTTGTTATTTTTGCCAATTCTCGCTTTCTCATTGCATTCTCACTGGTTGAAGATTTTGTATGAGGGCTCTCCGCCCTAACACTACCTTGTCTAGTTCTACTATGCATTGAGCTAAATGACTCATTTGAAATAAGTCATTGAAAAGTGTTTACATTGTTTTTTTTTTGCGAAAGTGTCTCATATCTTTTGACAACTGGTTGTTTATTCTTGTTTGACGTTTTTCTTTGTTTTTAGTGTGTTCGGTATTTTTTATTCATTTTCCATTTAATGCGTTCGAAAAAGTTTGTAATACATTTAAAGAACGTATCCAATCTCATTCATTTGTTTCAAATGAGGTAAATTCAGAATTGCAACTGAGAATTTGTATGAGAAATGAGATGATTTCGTTTCTCATTTGGCTAAATGAGCTGAAATGAGTCATTTGGCCCAATGTAAACGTAGTATTAGATTGAATTGTTTTATGCAGGCACATTATATTACCCCTAATATAATTTATCCATTTAAAAGTCAGAACAAACAGTTTATTAAAATGTTGACCTTTCTTTATTTGTATTTGTTTCAGGTCGATTGCAAAATGGATCCCGTCAACTTTAGTCCGTATGCCTTAACTCTCTTCAACTACAAACTTTTCCAAAATTTTAAGCGATTAGTTGAGAGTCCCAATGACTCTATCACTGATATCTTGAGTTTGAAGGATTTATACGAATTTATTGAGAACAATTTTGCAGAATTGCATAACAAAAATAACATCATCAATATACTGCCAATATTGCATTATACAATTCAACTTGAATTCAAGAAAGCATCAGTGAAAATTGATATCTGCCAATTTTTCCATATGTTAATGAATAAATACAGTCAGAACGAGGATGATCAAAAAATAGTCTTGCAACTATACTATCAGCTGCTTAAATCGCTGCAAGACCAAAACAATCAGTTTATATCTATGACTGCCGAATTGTTTCAAACATTTTGTGATTTGCTTACTAGTTGTAGCGAACTATTAGCAGCTAATATTTTAAACTGTCTTAAATTGCAAATAACTGAATTGAAAAGAAGTGGTTTACTGGATCTGCTATGGCAGCAAGTTGTAAGAATATACAGCAATGAGAACCTAAGATACAGACTGGCACAAATAATGTTTGAACTCATTGATGATTTTTTACAATATATTGACAACTTTTATCAGAATGCAATTTTAACAAAAATTGTTCAAACATTGCTTACGTCTTTAGTACGCGAAGAACGCAAAATAGCAATATATATGTTGAAAAAAATAATACCCTATACTACAAGGAATATAGTTATACAAGGAATATCCAAATTGGAAGAAATAAATCATAGCAAACAACTAAATGATACCTGGCATTTATACATTAATACTTATAAGAACTTAGAAAAGAAACAATCAAACATCATTATACTTAAAAATTTGAAAACAATAAAAAATATAAAACTTGATAAAATATGGCTAGATATTCTTTACAGCCAACTTTTAAAGCACAACAATTCATTGATATTGCGCTGGACTATCGAATATATGTTAGACAATTTTATGTCCAAAGATTTAAGTCGCGAACTTTTAAAACAAATCCTAAACGCAGCAAATACCACCAATCTATATGACTATGAAAATTATTGCCTAGCACCAGTTAAAATCAAACACTTTCTCAATTGCGACTTAAGTCTTTTTCTTGATGTATTGACTGATATTAATTGGAAATCTGTACCTTTACACTTTTGGCTAAAACAACTTGATGTTGATAAGTTAAAAGGATCTATCATTTCTAAGGAGACACTAATAAAAATTGCTTCAAAAGTGCGTGTGCTAGAAAACGAAGATATACGTGGGCATTTAATACAAATCTTTGAAAATTGTTTTGAGCATCAAATTAATGCACTTGGTATCGAGGAATATTTCCAGCTTATAGATAACTTATACAACCTTTCGGACTATATGTATTATTCGTTTGATAATCTAACAAAAACAGTTCAAAATGATTCGGATAACCTTCCTGCGTTTAAACTTACGCAGCGCTTGTACGAAATTGTACACATCAGAGAAAAAGATAAATATGTCAAAGAACAAAAAACTCTTTTAGACCTTTTTCAAAATATTCCCAAAGAGGAACACAGTTGGTTCCGTTTTATGATTGTTTTTGATTTTGAACGATCTGAAGAGCAAATAGAATTCTGCCGTAGAAAATACGATTTGAATTTATCTGAAAAAGAAAGCCTTAATGCGTTTATAAGCCCACTTGTTGACAAACTTGTTTGGGATAAGTCTGAGGAATCTTTTGTGCATGAAAAAGCTATTGATTTTTTCGTTCAAAATTGTAAAGACATACGGGAAATACTTGATTGTTTTAAATCAAGTAATTTAAAAGAAATTTTTGATAAAGGCAGTAAAAACACTCTGCTTCATGTTGCTAAATTAATAGCCGCTTCTGATAAAGCAATAGATGATTCAATATTGGATAACATATTAGAAGAAGTCTTCAAATATAATGAAAGTATGTGTTACGAAGTGTAAGTTGAGTTATTCAGTTATTTATTATTTTAAGTTATAATTTCACTTTAAGAAAAAATTTTAAAATGTTTTTAAATTCTGAAAAGGAACATCTTGCTTGTCTATAGCACCATTTTGAACACTCTGTGTTGTCACAAAATAGAATGTGAAACTTTATCAAATGCTTTGGCGAAATCTGTGTAAATTACATCCTTGCTTTCCTTCTTTAAATGCCGATACACAATATTCAGAAAACAAAGTTAAGTTTGTTACTGTTGAGCGTCTACGCACAAAACCATGTTGATTAGGCGAAATAAAGCTTTTTAAGGCAAACACAATTTTATCTTTGACAAAATGTTCAAAAAGATTACTGACTGTTGTCAATTTTGAAATCGGCCTATAATTTTCGATATTATTTTTATTTCCCGACTTAAAGATTGGTGTAATAATAAAAGAAACCTTCCAAGAATCAATAAAGATCCCCGATTTAAGAGATTTATTAAATATATATTTCAGTGGTCTAGCCATAGATGAACAACATTTTTTGATAAAATAGCGGACAAAACCATCTATGTCACTTTTCGCAGCCAAATTTAGCTTTTTTATTGCTTTTTTAACATCATTTACACATGATACACATAATGATCCAAAATCTATACAATTTGATGCAGCTTCTAAAGTCACATTGAAAAATTTAGCAAAAAGGTTTGCAGTTTCCATGCCATTATTTGATTTTTTTGCTATTCAAAAACATTGACGCGAATATATTTAAACTTCCTTTTTTCGAGTTTACATAGCGCCAAAACTCTTAGGATTTGATTTAAATTTCGATTAAATTTTAGAAATATCTATATAAATAAAAATCAAATGTCGTTCGTTGGTAATTGCATCAGTTGAGAACGGCTGAACCGATTTGAATAATTTTTTTTTTAAATGTTCGTAATAGTCCAACTTAGGTTTTTACGGAAAGAAAAATTGACCACGCCCACTTTTTCGCCCACTTTTTTTGATTTATCTAAAATCGGAAAACGGCTGGACCGATTTGGATAATTTTTTTTTCAAATGTTCGTAGTAATCCAATTTAAGTTTTGTCGGAAAGAAAAATTGACCACGCCCACTTTTGCGCCCACTTTTTTCGATTTATCTAAAATCGGAAAACGGCTGGACCGATTTGGATAATTTTTTTTCAAATGTTCGTAATAATCCAATTTAAGTGTTTACTGAAAGAAAAATTGACCACGCCCACTTTTGCGCCCACTGTTTTGATATCTATATATATAAAATTAAGTGGCAAAACATAATGTTCTCATACTCCTCCTAGACGGCTTGCCCGATTTCAATGAAATTTTCAGGGGTGATTGGGGTCTGTGTGGAGGGTGCACATAAGAAATTGCATGTGTGTATCTTTGCACGTTTTGTGCCACACCCCCTTTTGTCGCCCACAAATCAATAAAAATGCTGTATTTAAGACGGTTTGGTCGTATTAAATTAAAATTTGGTAAATAAGTTCGTATGCTAACTATAATTAACTTTGAAAAAATGGGCGTGGTCACACTTAATCTACGCCTACTTTTAAGAAAATATCAAAATACTTCGAAACCATTGGTCCGATTGAGCTCAAATTTTGTAAGTACGCTTTGCTTTGAGTACGAGATGGTTTAAGGGGAAATGCCACACCCCCTTTTACCTCCCACATATAAATAAAAAATTGTTGTTATCGAATAGCTTTAGAGTTATGGGTCGCACAGCTTAGAAATTCGGTATTCGACCACAATTTAGACGTACCGTTTCTGTGATGAAATTTTATGGGAGTTGGACAAGGGGGAGGGGCTCCTCCCATACAACCCAAATTTGTGATATCGAATAGCTTTAAAGTTATAGGAATTCATCTTTGGAATTCAGTTTTTGACCTTAATTTACACATGCTGTTTCAATGGTTTTATTTTATGGGCGTTGGACAGGGAGGCGTGACATCTCCCTTACAACCCAAATTTGCGATATCGTATTGCTTTGAAGTTATAGGTTGACAGCGTAAGAATTCGGTATTCGACCTAAATTTATACATGCATTTTCAATACTTACATTTTGTTGTCGTAGGGCAAAGGGGAGTGGCACTTCCCATACAACCCAACTTTGTGCTATCAAATAGTTATAGAGTTATAAGTCGTACAACGCCGAAATTCAGTATTCGACCTCAATATGCACATGCAGTTTCATTGATTCAATGTATGTTCATTGGTAAGAGGGGCGTGGCACCTCCCATTTAACGTAAATTTGCGATATTGAATATCAGCGTCAGAATTCAGTATTCGGCCCCAATTTATACATGCAGTTTCATTAATTACATTTTATGGGCGTACGAAAAGGGGGCGTGAAACCTCCTATTTAACCCAAATTAGAGATATCAAATAGCATTGGGGTTATAGGTCTCACAGCTTTGGAATTCAGTATTAGACCTCAATGTACACATGCAGTTTCATTGATTACATTTTATGAGCGTTGATCAAGGGGGAGTGGCACCTCCCATACAACGAAAATTTGTGATATCGAATAGCTTTGGAGTTCAAGGTCGCACAGCGTCGGAACTCAGTATTCGACCAAAATGTACGCTTGCAGATTTACTGATAAAATTTTGTAGACTTTGTCGGGGGGGCGTGACACCTCCAATTTAACCCAAATTTGCGATATCGAATAGATTTGGAGTTATAGGTAACTCAGCCTCAAAATTCAGTATTCGACCTCAATGTACTCATGCAGTTTCATTGCTTAAATTTTATGGGCGTAGGGAAAAGGAGAGTGGCACCTCCCATACAATCAAAATTTGTGCTATCGAATAGTTTTGGAGTTATATGTCGCACAGTTTTGGAATTCGGTATTCGACCTCCATGTAGACATCCAGTTTAATTGATTACATTCTATTAGCGGTGATGAAGAGGGAGTGGCACTTCCTATACAATCCAAATTTGTTATATCGAATAGCTTTGTGGATATAGGTCGCACAGTCTCAGAATTCAGTATTTGACCTCAATTTAGACATGCTGTTTAACTGATAACATTTTATGGGCGTTTGAATAGGGAGAGTGGCACCTCCCATTTCAGCGCCGGGTTTCAGCTAGTATTGTTTAAATAGATAACTATCGAGAAAGTTAAATTCCTTCATATGGAGCCGATACCTGTTGATGTAAGTACTATTATTGGTTTTCATGTACAATTTATAGTACTTATTTCTTAAGCCTTTAATATTTTTTAAACCAGCCGTATTTACTTACTTACTTAGTTGGCGCTACAACCGTATGTCGGTCTTGGCCTCATCTAAGAATTTGCGCCAGCCATTTCTGTCTTTCGCTTGCTGGCGCCAGTTGGAAATTCCAAGCTTCGTCAGGTTGTCCTCTACTTGGTCTTTCCAACGAAGATGCGGTCGTCCTCTTCTGCGTTGACCGCCGCTGGGTACCGAATCGAATAGTTTCTTCACTGGAGCATCGTCTTTCATGCGCTGAACATGACCAAGCCAGCGAAGCCGCTCGATTTTAATGCGCTTGACTAAGTCGATGTCAGCGTACAGCTCATACAGTTCATCATTCCACCGTATTCGGTACTCGCCATTGATTGGTCCGTAGATCTTACGAAGAATCTTTCTCTCGAATGCTCCTAAAGTCTTTTCATCTAAACTGCTCAGCGTCCAGGTTTGTGATGCGTAAAGTAGGACGGGCATGATGAGCGATTTATAGAGCGTGATTTTCGTTCGTCGAGAGAGGGCTCTGCTTCTCAATTGCCTACTGAGCCCAAAGTAACACCTGTTGGCAAGAGTTATTCTTCGTTTGATCTCAATGCTGATGTCGTTGGTTGAATTAATGCTGGATCCCAGATAAACGAAGTTCTTCACAACCTCGAAGGAGGTATTGTCAACGGTAACGTTGGTTCCAAGACGCTGGGACTGTTTGTTTGTTGACACTAAGTATTTCGTCTTATCTGCATTCACTGCCAGACCCATTCGATCCAGCCGTATGCCAAGGTATTTTATAACATTTAGTTTTAAGAAGTGGACTATTTTCATGGCAAATATTTGAAATACACAATTTAAAAATGTCAAAGCCGTCGACGAAGTCTAGTCTCGAACTCATTTTCCCAGCTTACATTATCTAGAAGACGATTTATAAGAATTAAATTACCATTTTTGTAATTATAATTATAAGAAATATTGCAATTTAGATTTGGAAGAAATTTATAGAATTCAACAGTTATACTTAAAGGAATATGATGCATATCCGACGAAGAAATACTGATTCACAAATTTGGCAATTGAAATTATTACTTATAGAAACCAAATCTGAAATTCAATTTAAAATATTACAACAGCCAATTTTCTGTTTTAAATTATGATCCAAGAAACTACCAACTACATAGAGCTCAGAATGTTTACATTTGCTGGAGTTAAAGAAAGTATGATTCCTATCACGCCCCTTCCGAGCACGCGCCCCCGTGCTTTGCACGGTCTACACATGCGGTTGGACAGGCTCTGCGTGGGGGTATAAAAACACTATCTTAATATAAAAAATTATGAAAAAAAAAATAGTCAAAGTGGAGGGAGGGGTGGAAATATAAAATGTTGTCCGATTAGCATTAAAATTCGTATATAGCAGTAAGATGGTCTATGGCAGAACAACGTCTGCCCGGGAATAGTATTAAATATTTCCCAAACAAAAAAGTACAAAACTTGTTTTGACTTAAAAATAATTTCAATTCAGATTTTTAGGTAACATTAATTTAAGAAATAATAATTGCACAAAAAAAGTGACTGTCCTTTCATTTCAGTTGATAACTTTATTTTAAGTATCCTTGAAAGTTAGTGTTCCTTTTAAAATAATCCTGACATACTAGAGATAATGGCAGTATGTTCCGTTTTCTATAATTAAACTATACCTTTTTGTTCTTTCACCGCATTTTTTTTTAATAAATATAAATTATATTTTCTTTACAGATACCAGCTTTTTTGTGCATATATTGCTCAACATATGGTAGAAGATAAATTAGTAGAGTATGTAGAGAAAATATTAAATAACAATACCGATGATTATTACGCACTCAAAGCATTATTAAGTTCAAATGTTATCTTCACCAATTTAGATTTTGAAGAAAACGGTGCAAAAGATTTTTTAAATAAAATTTTTTTAAGAGAAGCAACTATTGGTGATGCCAGGTAATAGGTTTAAATTTAAAAATTTACTTATAATCTAAATACAGTGAGTAATGTTTATAACGAACTTCAATGGAGCGATAGATTTGTTCGTACTAAGCGATATTATAATTTTTGGTTATTTATCTCTAACCCATAGTAGAATTAGAGAAGGTAGATGCATTTCGGAGAGACAGACTGCCGGAACTGTCAAAACGAAGTTGACAGCCCATACAAAATCTGAAAACGATGAGAATGCGATAAGAAAGCAAGAATAGCAAAATGCTTGAGTTTGACAATTCTGGCTGTGAGAAAGAGAGAGCAGTCTGAAATGCATATACCGTTACTAGTTCTACCATGCTCCAACCGAAACCGTTAGACTCTCTTTAGACATTTTTCCTCAATTTTAATGTTTGGCACATTTTGTAGGAAAATTTAGTTTCATCAATATTAAAAATTTCATCGTCGGCATATCCACGTCGTATTCTTGGCCACATCGTTTGCAACCAATGGTCAGCAGTTTGTGAAGATACGTTTCTGGCTTCGCCACTTAATCTTCCAACCAATACATCATTCCGATCACTGACTGCATGCAGGGGAGCATGCAAAATTTTGTACGCCGAATTTCTTTGCAAAATCGTTTGTTTTGACCTGTAGAAAATTTAAACCATTTTAATAAGCATAAATTCACTCTACATGAGAGTATTGCGTGAGCCTTCGTTTTTTTCTTTTTAGACGAGACGTTTGAAAGGCTTCTCTAATTTCTTCTTTGTTTTTTTTTTAAATCGTAGATGTTGTTGGAGCCGACACACCAAACTCAGCAGCCAAACTTTTATTTGTCTTGCCACTTTCAAGCCTCCCCACTATTGAGGCTTTTTCTTCTATACTTAAAAGTTTTATTTTGCAACTCATTGCTTTCACATCGTTATAGCCGATATTTCGCTATAATCGATGTCGTTATAAGCAATTCAAATTTGAATTTTTGTATGAACTTCAACCGGGACTTAAATGTTGGTTCGTTATAACCGATAGTTCGCAATAAGCGATGTCGTTATAAACATTACTTACTGTTTTTATATATCGGTCATTCTTTTACAAATCGTACGAAATTTGCAAGAAATAAAGTTTGACATTTTTAAATCGTTTGCAAATTTTTAAAAATTTTATTTTCGTAAAATAAGCTTACACGTGTATCGGGATTTTCCTCGGAAAATTTTTTTTACGGAATACCGGTAGGTCAAAATTTTTAAAAATGGCAACATTTTGTCAATGGTCTGTGTTACTTAAATCACAATATCTTGGTTTGTGCTATTCCGATTTTGTTCGTTTTGAGCCCGTTAGATAGATAATTTATTGTTTTTTAATTCTACAGTACAATTTCTTTTTCACGATTAAAAATAAATGTATAAAAATTAATTGAATTTTTGAAACGGCTTTTTGATGCCCTTAATCCAGGTAAATGACATTCTTAACAGCACCAATCAACGCGCCATACATTTTTACTACATTCTCAAAAGAATGAAGCCATTTTTATTCATTTTATATAAATTTTTGTTCACCGCGTATGTTTATATAGCAGTGATAGCAGATGTAGCCAAACGCACACAACTAAAACAGCTTGCAGGCATGTGTACCGTTTTAAGCTTCCCACCAGGAAATGTGAGCATTCCCGGATGTTACCAGGAAACATTCCATGGAATGTAGGAAGCATTCCCCTTTGTTGCACACTCCATTGCTTTTTTAACATAGCATGTCATTAGAGGGAAACATTCCTCCCCGCTGTGTTAAAAAGTCATGTGGAAACATTCCTCTCCGCTGTCCTCAAAAGTGAATTGGAAGCAGTCCTCTCCCCTGTTTTAAGAATTAATGTGGAAACATTCCTCTCCCTTGTTATGAAAAAGGATTCGGCCAGGATTCGAACACGGGACCCCTGAGCCAGAGTCGAGCGCGCTACCACTAGACTATCGAATTCTACAATAAGCGGCTAGAAAACAATGATATTAATATTTTCTATTGTCATTGCTTGACAATAAATAAAAGTTTCCACATGCATTCTTAAAGAAGCGGTTTGGAAACAATATAAATATAAAACTACCCTTAAGCTTTCAAAAGACGCGGTGAGGAAACAATATAAATACAAAACTACCCTTAAGCTTTCAAAAGATACGGTGGGGAATGTTTCTTTATCACTTTTAGATGGAAGCCTTCCGATTTTTTCTGGAGGGTGCTCGCTAGCTTGCTGATTTGCCTATATACACATAAAGCGCGAGGTGAACAAAAATGTATATAAAATCTATAAAAAAGGGGCCCCTTCTTTTGAGAATTTTGTAAAAATGTATGTATGTGCGTTGATTGGTGCTGTCAAAAATGTAATTTACCTGGGTTAAGGGCATCAAAAAGCCGTTTAAAAAGTTCAATAAATTTTTATACATTTATTTTAAATCGTGAAAAATAAATTTTACCGTAGAATTAAAAAACAATAAATTATCTATCTAACGGGCTCAAAACGAACAAAATCGGAATAGCACAAACCGAGATATTGTGATTTAAGTAACACAGACCATTGACAAAATGTTGCCATTTTTCACAATTTTGACCACCGGTATTCCATAAAAAAAATTTTCCAGAGAAAATCCCGATAAACGTCGTGTAAGCTTATTTCTGTGGTCACAAGGAATAATGATTAAACTCAAAATATCGTAAAAAAGCGATGTGGAATTTACTTTATTGCCAATTTTTGGAAGTATGCAGATATAAATTTTTTGCATATAATTGATCATCACTTATGTCTGCACATATTTTGTTTGTAACGGTTCATATATTTAAAAAAATGGGTCGTAGTTCGTGCAATTAAAATATCGTTTTTTAGCGATACGTTGAGTTTAGTCGTTATTCCTTGTGACCACAGATTTTACGAAAAAAAAAATTTACAAAAATTTTCGGCCGTATCTGAGACATGAAATCCTGGAAGGTGTGCAATTTCTAAAAGAATGACACATATCTATTCTTGCAGAGTTGAAAAAAGATATGAATATGAACTTGAAATAGACCAATCACAACATTTTTTGCATTATGCACTGGTCGATTATGTTTTAAAATTGGAAAATAAGGACATAGAACTGAATTTTCTACACTATGTGGCTGATAATTTTTGTAACGAATGTTGTGTCAACAATGATTTGAAAAATTCTCAGAAGCATCATATTAGCATGAGATTTGGAAGCTGCTATTTGAGGATTTTACAAAAAAGTAAGTCCTTGTATCACATCAAGTCCTTCAACGATAGAATCCTAAAGCAGAAAAACAATCAATTGGACGTAACGTATTTGTTTGATCGCATCTTCGCTTACTTTGTTGGATATATGGACACAATACTAAAATATTTAAGAAAGGTAAGTCAATTAAAATCGGATACGCTTAGATTAAATTGTCTAAAATTGAATAATAATTGTTTTTGTACATTTAGTAGTGCTTGTTAACGACTAAAAAAATTCAAAATCCTTCTCGTTAATGCCCTAAGAAATATAAAATTTACAAATCTATATAGTATTAATACGCAAACATGAAACTTTAGCCACCTTTTTACAGACTTTTAGACAACAAATTCGAATGAAACTTACATATGAGCTGTTCAGAGCACAAGTGGCGTAAGTCCATGTTTTAGGAAAATTGAGTTAAGTACGTAGAAGTGAAGAGGAAAATGTAACCTATTTATGAGTACGGGCTAGAAACTCCTAGCTTACGAAATCTCTGAACAAAATGCAATACTTTGTTATTGCTCTGACAAATAACATTAGGGCAGTTCACGATCTTATTTGCACCAGATTGCAAAATTATGCAATTGCAAACATTTGCAATCAATTGTGAACAGCTCTTTTTTTGATTACTCTGCAACACTTCTTGCAAAATTAATACGCAGCTGATTTAGTTTAGTTTAGTTTAGTTTATTCAGTCTATGGATCATTCAATTCCTTACAGACTAGAGAAAATAACAATTAAGTTACAATTAATAAAATAATCATAATAAAAATAATACTCCACAAATTTAAGCTTAAATTATGTTAAAACAAACTAGTAACAAAATTTTTAAAAGATGATTTCGACATTGAAAAATCAAACAAGTACCTAGATGATAATTCATTATATAAACATAAAGACCTTGTTATAGGCCCATTTAAGGCATAATTCGTTCGATGGATTTTAATGAAAAACAGCTTAAAATAACGCAACTGCCTTGGTGGTATATTGAAATGAATCAAACTCAAAAGCATAGGGTCATCAATATTACTGCATATTATATCATAAATGAAAATTAAAGAGGTTATTTTCCTCCTGATTTCGAGCGTCTTTAAACCCATCAGTAGACATCGCACATGATAAGAGGGTAAGTCAAATCTAAAGTTAGTGGAATAAAGCATATACTTTGTAGCGATTTTTTGAACTTTTTCGAGCCTCAACGAATGAATTGTAGCTGAAGGGTTCCAAATTAAAGAAGCATATTCTAATCTTGACCTGACTAGAGAACAGTAGAGTGCTTTAAATGTATAGGGGTCTTTAAATTCTTGACTATTCCTACGAATAAAGGCAAGCAAGGAAAAAACTTTAGGCAACAAGAAGTTTAAGTGCTCAACAAAGGTAAATTTGGAATCAAAGATGACGCCCAGGTCCCGAATTGTATTTACTCTTTGAAGAGGTATATCGGAAATGGAATAAGAAGTCAAGATAGTATAACTAGATTTACTAAAAGTGGCATGGTAGCATTTACTTATGTTCAGAGGTAACCCATTGCGGATACTCCATACGAAGACATTGTCCAGATCTGCTTGCAGTAAGGCCGAGTCACCAAAGGAATTAATTTTCGCAAACAATTTGAGATCATCAGCAAAAAGAAGATAATTTGCAAAATGAAAACATTGTGTTATATCATTAATATAAAGCACAAAAAGCAAAGGTCCTAAAATACTACCCTGAGGGACACCAGAGGTTGCTGGATAGAAATATGAATGCGTATTATCAATCGAGACAAAACAAACTCTTCCACTAAGATAAGACTTTATCCATTCCAGAAAAATCGAATGGCAACCCAATTTACTTAGTTTAGCCACGAGAACCTTATGGGAGACTTTATCGAAAGCTTTTGAAAAATCCGTGTAAAGCGCATCAATTTGAAAGCCAGATTCAAAAGCAGAGATGCAGTAATTAGAAAAGAGGGAAAGATTAGTAACAGTGGACTTTCCGGCTACAAACCCATGCTGCTCAGGACAGATACAAAGCTTTAAAAGAAAGCAAAGCTTCTTCTTGATAATTGACTCAAAGAGTTTCGAGACAATTGTCAATTTGGAGATAGGGCGATAGTTGCCAACATCATTCTTTTGTCCGCTTTTAAAAATAGGACTTATAGCTGCAATCTTCCAAGACTCAATGAAAGAACCAGATGAAAGTGACTTATTAAAGATAAAACAAAGAGGTTCAGCTAATGCAGATGCACACTGTTTAAATAAAATAGCATAATTTATGAAAGATAATAAAAAAAAATTACTTTGTGAGGTAATAATTTCTTATATTTTGTTTAAATCTGCAATATTATGCCCAGAAAAAGTGAAAAAGAGGCAATAATAGACTCTTTTGGTTTCTCACACAAAATTAATTTGTCTACACTTTCCGGCCATTAGCTGATTGTTCGATTGAGCTTGCAATCCAGTGTTGCACATGCGTAGCATTTGTAAGCTACAGGTTCTTAGTGTTGCATTGCTGCAAGAATGTAGCAAGTGCAAATCTGTGTATTTTGTTAGTGTAGTGCAAATATATGCAATAATATTTTGCAAATGCACTCATGCAAGACCATTTGCACTAGATCGTGAACTCCACTATTATTTTTTCAGAGCACAAGTGGCGTAAGTCCATTTTTGGTAGTTTTGAGAAAATCTAACATACATTCCAAGTATGAAGAACTCAGTTTTGCTTATAAGCTAGGTCAAGAGCATAATTGGAGCCATACACATCGTAAGAAATAAACTAAATAATACACAAAAACGATGCATAATATTGCATATTAGTAAAAACATTTGGAATTGCGCCACTGAAAACTATTTTAAATTTCTTGTTTCCGCTGTAGAAATCTAATAGGAGATATTTTTCAAGAATTTTTTGATGACGAATGACAGCATTTTTACATAAAAGTTGGACCACCCCTTAGCGATTATCTGCATTATAAAGGGAAATATAAAATGAATGGACTTACGCCACTTTTCCTCTGAAAATTTTTTTAATATGTCATTTCCGCTGTAAAAATGTAATGGAAAATATTTTTAAGAATTTTTTGATAAGGACTGACAGCCTTTTTACATATAAGTTGGACAAAACTACCCATTAGCGATTATCTTCATTATTAAGGTAGACATAAAATGAATGGACTTACGCCACTTGTCCTCTGAAAATTTTTAAAAATTTCTCCTTTCCGCTGTAAAAATGTAATGGAAAACATTTTTAAGAATTTTTTTGATGAGGAATGGCAGCATTTTTACCTAGAAGTTGGACAAAACCACCCCTGAGCAATTATCTCCATTATTAAGGGAGATATAAAACGAATGGACTTGCGCCACTTGTCCTCTGAAAATTTTTAAAAATTTCTCCTTTCCGCTGTAAAAATGTAATGGAAAACATTTTTAAGAATTTTCGATGGGGAATGACGGCCTTTTTACATAGAAGTTGGATAAAAATACCCATTAGTGATTATCTTCATTATTAAGGAGATATAAAATAAATGGACTTACGCCACTTGTCCTCTGAAAATTTTTAAAAATTTCTCCTTTCCGCCGTAAAAATGTAATAGAAAATATATTTAAGAATTTTTTGGTATGGATTGACTGAATTTGGTTTCAGAAGTGCGATTAAAACATACGTTTGTGATATTCTGAATAATTGAGGAGGCCAGAATGCATTTATTCTTATAAAAGTTTCACAGTTGAAAATAAACACAGTTGTTTCTATTTAGTAGGAATGTAATAATATGTAATATTTATTAATATATTAAAAAATATAATCCAAAATCTTTACAAATATAAGTTTTCATCGTTATAGTTATCTTTTTTTATCGTTATCGTTATTTGGAGCAATGGTAAATTTTCGAAAAGGTATATATCAAAACTCCCTTAATAATGGAGATAATCGCTAAGGGGTGGTTTTGTCCAACTTCTAGGTAAAAATGCTGCCATTTCTCATCAAAAAATTCTTAAAAAATTTTTCCATTACATTTTTACAGCAGAATGGAGAAATTTTTCAAAATTTTCAGAGGACTAGTGGCGTGTAAGTCCATTCATTTTGTATCTCCCTTAATAATGAAGATAATCGCTAATGGGTAAATTTATCTAACTTATATGTAAAAATGCTGTCATTCCTCATCAAAAATTCTTAAAAATGTTTTCCATTACATTTTTACAGCAGAAAGGAGAAATTTTTAAAAATTTTCAGAGGACAAGTGGCGTAAGTCCATTCATTTTATATCTCCCTTAATAATTAAGATACCCGCATAGGGGTGGCTTTGTCAAACTTCTATGTAAAAATGCTGCCATTCCTCATCAAAAAATTCTTAAAAATATTTTCTATTACATTTTTACAGCGGAAATGACAAATTATAAAAAAAGGACAAGTGGCGTAAGTTCATTCATTTCATATCTCCCTTAATAATGGAGATAATTGCTAAGGGATAATTTTGTCCAACTTCTAGGTAAAAATGCTGCCATTCCTCATCAAAAATTCTTGAAAAATCGCTGCTATTAGATTTCTGCAGCGGAAACGAGAAATTTAAAAAATTTTCAGTGGCGCAAGTCCACATGTTCTTACTAATCTATACTATTATATAAAAGGAGACTCACGAAATTTAATCCAGAATAAGCTCGGTAACCGCTGAACCGATTTTGATAATTCTTTTTTATTCGATTCTTATGATAATATAGAATGTTATAGCTTACCAAGCTTTTCGAAGATTGTATTCTTTAATTATTGCAAAATCACGCATTTTATTTGATGCCTACATTGAACCAGCAGCACAATATAACAGCAAACAAAGCTTTCCTCTCTTTGTCGAGAGAGCTTCTCTCAATATAACACGACATCCATGTTGTTGAAGCTGTTGTTAAGCTGAATTCACTGATAGCCTTCGGCATGTTTTTGTGTGATTTAAAATTATGTTAATCAAGTTGAGAGCGTGCAGAAATTTTTCTCTCTGAACGAAAACTTCATATGAAAAAAACTTTCAAAACTTCAACATGCTGAAGGTGATCAGTGAATCCAGCTTTACTTTCAGGGAGATTCTTGCTTTCATACAGAGTTATTTAACTTTCTTTGTTAATGTCTTGGGGGGGAGTTGCCAGAGTTGACAGCCAGCTTTTTTTCCCCACTTGAGATTGTGTTAAACTATCTATACGAATATATAAAAGCATTGTGACACTGCACGGATGTTTGACAATCACGCAAGAACCACTGAACCGATTAACACGACATAAATATCAAACGAAATCCAACTTTATCGTAATATGCTATGTTAGATTTGCGATGTCTACTTTCCATGCAGACTTTTTGCAAAAAATGCTATATTTCAGACGATTTTGGTCGTATGAGACTAGAATTTGGTAATCTACGTTTTATGGTTACCTTCGCTAATTTTACTAAAAATGGGCATGACCTACTTTAGTTAAGCACACTTTTCGGGGGATAAGCTTGGAGTAAAGCAAAGCGTACTAGGTTTAAGCTCAATTGGGCTGAAATTCTGGCATTCTATTTGTTTCGAGTATGAGATGGCTTAAGTCAAAACATTTTGCCACACCTCCATTACCGCCCAGAATTAAACAAAAATGGTATATTTCGAACGGTTTTGGTCGTATTAGACTAAAATTTGATAATTTAGTTCATACGGTTACTTTCGGCAACTGTACTAAAATGGCGAATATATCACATTTTTTTCTCGAACAGCATGAAAATTCTTATATAGCAGTAAGGTGTTCTGCGGCAGGACAACGTCTGCCGGGCAATACTATACATCAATAAAAATGCTGTATATGTCAGAAAACTCTGATCGTCATGCATTGATGTTTCGAACGGAAACGTCTAGCATGTGTTTTGTTCGAAGGTCAATTTACACTTTTACAAATTCACAAAACCATCATAAAAAATTCATTGAATTGGGTCAGGACAAAGTGTACTATAACTTTAACGTTAACTATGAATATATAGATAAAGAAATAGATTAAAACATAGATTTATGTATATAACTTTGGAATATTTTGAAATATTTGAAATATTTTTCACAGAATTATTTTTTAAGCTATATTTGAATATGTTTTTCTCATAAATTAGTTTTTAAGCTATAAAACATTGCAAAAAAATATAACAACAACATTTTAAGCAAATTAGTTTGCATCAAAAAATCATAAGGGGGATAGGCGGGCTATGATTTTTAATGATAGAAACTGTTTATGTGTCAAAATAGAGCAATTTTTGAAAAAAAATTATGTTATATGAAAGAATATGAAAAATGAAAATTAAAAAATTTGTACAACAAAAGCAACTTTTGGCCTATTTTTGAGTACAAGTTGGATATTTAAGAGGTTTTTTAAAACAATATAAAACATTGCATTGGTGAGGAACGGTAAATTTTTACTTAAACTTAAATTTTAATTACTTAAACAAAGAAAATTTGATAAAAATCGATTTGAAAATGGCGGAAATGTTTGCTTGCTAAGTCAAAAAATGAAATTTCAATCGTTTTTTCTCATTCTGAAGCTTAAGAAAATGAGTTATACTAAAAAAAACCTATAGTTTTGAGATATCACAATAATTTCAATGTCATAATAACAGGTTTTTTTTAAAACATACCTAACATCCATACAAAAAATTTCCGAAAAGAAAATTACCGTTAATTTTTTTAATCAACGACTGTCCATACAAAAATGTTTTGTTATGCATTGAGGAAGTCTATAGTTTTTGAGATATCGCCAAAAGTTTGATGTCATTGTAACGGTTTTTTTTTAATTTAAAAAGAATATATTTATTTTCAGAGTCTATGTAAAAAAATACATTTTTGATTACAAATTTTACAAATTTTTTACCCAAATTTTTTTATAACCCTGAATTTGATTTAATATTGTACAACTAAATATTTTCATTATAAGATTTAAAATTTTTACACGGTATTAAATATTTTAATCGCAGGCGAAGCAGCGGGTTTTTGCTAGTATGCAATATTCTGCATCATTATTGTGTATTATTTAGTTTATTTTTTACGATATGGATAGCTCCATTTATGCTCTTGACCTAGCTTATAAACAAAACTGAGTTCTTTATACTTGGAATTTATTATATGAATTTTTCTAAATGTTCGATTTTCTCAAAACTACCAAAAATGGACTTACGCCACTTGTGCTCTGAGCAGCTCATATATCAATTGAAAGCTCTGGTTCATAGCAAGAGCACAATATAATTTATATTCAAATGTTTTGTCATTTAGATAGGTAAAAATTAGAAGCTTAAAACACTTTTTTCCCCATATAAAAACTAGCAACAAGGAACCAAGCCACACATTCTACTCACACGTTCTTCGCTCTATTAAAAAGCGTTGCTGTGGGAGCGCAGAATGCGAGAGTGGAAAAAACAGAGCTGTGTGGTTGTTGTAGCTTTTTCTTTCCTATCTTTTCGGGCACATTCAACCAGCATTACTGAGACAAAACAAAATAAAGGGTTTCCTTACCATCGTATACTCGCGCCAAATAGTACCGCACATATTCAAGCGCAAGGTCTATGAGACTGAAATTGCGCGGTGCCATTTAAGTATGCTTTTAGTAAAATATCATCTTAATATACAGTTAACTGTTTGATGAGATTGTGTGAAAACATACTCAGCCTTCGGCCGCTGCTTAGGGATTACAACCCTTAGTTAGTGCAACACAGGCTTTGCTGTCTACAATAAGTCTTCATACAATTATCTTTTTTTCTCTTTTTTAATACAGTACTATAAACGCGGCCTTAATATAAACATTTTTACAAAGAATATGTCCGTTTTTGGGATTATGTCCCTTGGGTCTATGTCCCGGCACTATATTATTGTACGTACGCCAAAAATGAAAGCTGTCGTTAAATTTTTAGTATTTATTATAAATGGAGGAATTCACAAATGAGCAAAAACAAATTAGGACCTATGATCCGAAATATGAGCGTTAAAAAAAAAATTACATTTTGCTTTCCGAAAAATGCTAAACCAAGAAGACATGAGGTGTTTAAAACAAATGTTTAGAAATCTTATATATTTAACTGCTCTAGCAGTCATCTCAGGTGTAATAACAGCTTTTTTCGGAAATTTTCTTCATTTATTGAGTTTTTGGAAGAGGGGTCCCAAAAGGCTGACTAAAAGGGAGAGGTATGTTTAAAAAGAAATGTTGGTGGATTAATAATACATTTAACTCCTCTATAGGTATGTTAATTGGGGAGAAATAAGACTCTAATGGACAAACAAATTTTTGCCAGTGGTTCTTCCAGTGAATCTACGAAATGACAAAGTTAGTGTCCATTTTTTGCAATAATAGAAAGTGTTTATGTTTTGCGTTCAAGTACACAAACTCCAGCAAAGCTAACCCAGCAGAAAAGTGGATCATCCTATGAGCGATCTGGGAGTGCTCCTTATTGATCCAAGCTAGGTGTATTTTGTGTTCTCTTTTAACATTGCATGTCCTAGGAAGGGTAGCGCTTCCTTTACCATCCCAGAGGAGCTCAAAAGGAGAGATCAATAAATGATCCAAATAGATCAGCAAAAGAACATCTAAAATATTCTTTTTTTTTTTTTTAAAGATCAAAGAACCAACATGCGCCTTATACAAACAAGGTTTGGTCTTAGACGTGAAAGGAAAGGGATAGATTAGCTAGAGGAATTGATTGGAACCATACGTGAATTATTGATTAAGCGAAACAGCCGTGAAAGACAATTTGAATTACTTTTGACCGAGGCTAGTGTTATGCATTAACCTCGACAAGCATTTATTCCAGCCCTTAGTTGTTTCTGTCCTTTGATTCCACATTTTTCACAATTTAGTTGTGGATATTTTAGTTTTCTAAAATTCTTAAATGTAGGAAAGAACAAAGAAAGTGAAAAGAACCATGCCCGAACCCGAACTAGACTACAATGGCCGATTTTTCACAGCAAATAATGATCGAGTTTCTTACAAAGCACATGCCTCACGTTATGTGTTTTTTTTTCATTGATTGCTCGCCTATAGATTTTTTAAAACAGTAGAGAAGCACAAGAGCACAAGTGCACACTTTTTGATAGAATAAAACAGCAAAAGAGAGCTCTGTTGTTTCTCTTCATAGGAGCGATCGCATGTTTTTTTACTGGGAAGTTAGTTGGTCGAATTTCGACCGCAGGAGTTACTAGTCTATATATTAATACGCAAACATGAAACTTTAGCCCCCCCCTTTTACCGACTTTTCTACAATAAATTCGAATGAAACTTATCTTATTTGAAAGCTCTTTTTTCCCATATAAAAAAAGCAACAAGGAACCAAGCCACACATTCTTCTCACACGTTCGCTCTATTAAGGGGATGGTATTGTTTTAAAGCCGAAAAAAAGGCATGTTTTCATGATTTTTTTTTTTGGAGACGAATGATGGTGTATTTATTTCATACTAGTATCGCCTATGGTCGAAATTCGACCTTGATACGGTCGAATCGATGTGTCCATCTTTTTTTTTAATTGTATTGAAAAACGTTTAGCAACCTTAACGTTAAATCGAGAAATACTTTTGGCTAATACACAAATTTCACAATTAATTCCAAGATTAACTATAAAATAGTATACAATTCAAGAATTATAATGATTTCTGAAAGTAGGCGTAGATATATTGAAACATTTTTAGTCAAGTTGCTACACGAACTAAATTACTGAATTTCTTCTTATTACGCTCAACACCGTCTGAAATATGATTTGTGGGCGATGAAAGTGGTTGTGGAAAAGTTTTACTATGCCTCTATTTTTCGCGAAAGTGCAAGCAATAAGTTGAAAAAGTTGTATCGCAATTGGATGATCGGCATTAGTATTAGACTATAGTAAAACTATATTCTGCAAAACTACTCGAAAATACCTTTCCATCGATATAAATTTTAAGTGAATATGTTGACGTTAACACAGGTTAAATGGTACCACAAAATATTTGTTTGCGTAATATTAGGTCTGTTTCCGAAAGCGTTATTTTACAAATTTTTAGAGCTCTAGATAGAAAAATAACATGCACAATGTCACTCTCTATTCTAGTACAATTACTTGAAGTAAGTACGGAAACATACCTAATATATAGATACATAAAAGATTATAGCTTTTGTCTATATCACATCTTATGGTAAAACGATAAAGAATTTAAACCGCCAAAATTCAAATCATCAGATTCATGGTAGAAGAATAGAGGTAGTCGCACGGCTGAGAGCGAACTACCATAACTGTCAAAAGGCAACTGACAGCTCATACAAAATCTGCTGCAATCGTTGAGAATGCGATGGATGAGAAAGGAAAAATTAAAAAGAATCTGTCATGGCTGAAACTATTTTGCTTTTTTAATTTTTTATTGATCAATCAATTAAAATAGGATTTTGTGCAGCTGTTGAAGTAATTTATATGAGGTTCCAAAAAATAATTTTCGTGGAAGTGTCTATAGCAAACACGAGCATCTTTTTAAAAATTTATGGCACATGCCATGTTTCATCGTTGTCTTCTAGGCTCGTCAGCTGGAACACGAAAACTCGTCCCATTTTCCTTGCCCAAATGTTTTTGGCACAACACGCACTTAATTTTAATTAAAAAAAAATAAGTAATTCACTTTTATTCAAATTTTTAAACACAACACAAAAATATTCAATTGGAGTAATTTAATTTTTCTCTTTATCTTTAAAAAAAAAACTGATTTTGACAATTCTGGTAGTATTGTCAAAGAGATCACGATTAGCCACGAGACTATCTGTATTATATTCTACCATGATCACATTGAAATTTTTACGAAAAATCGTACAAAATGGTTCGAAAAGCAATGATTTGAGCACAAACAAGTTTTTGTCACACCCGCTTACAGCTCTGCATTACAATGCCATATGCCATTACCGACAAATTTTTACAAGCGGGTTGTTGAAGGTAGTCAGCGAATCCCGAAATAGAATGTGGAGGGAGGATCGGTCGTGCGTTGCATCACAAAAAATATTTTTGTCCTAATATATTATTCAAAATTTGTACGGTTTTTTGTAAAATTTCCATCTGGTGATTTGAATTTTGGCGATTGAAATGCTTTATCGTTTTACCATAACATCTGATATGACAAAAGCTATTTCTTTATATTAACACGTCAACATCAAAAGTTGTCTTACGCTTTTTTATTATTTATTTTAGCAGAAGGGTAATGAAACGTATATCATTCGAAAGGTACTGCACCATAGATGAACAGATGGTCGATTTTAAATCGATGGCCTAGGACCTGAAAGATGAGCGATAAAAGTATATATTTATATTAGTAAGGGATCTCAGAATTAATAAGGGCCATTATTTCAGTACGACTTTAAACTGTAGTTAAATTAAACCTAGCTTAACTCACCAAAATTGGACGTTTAAACTCGGTTAAACTAGATATTTTATCATTCGTTGAAGTTAAATTGACTAAAATTATCATAAAATGTGTTTCTTTTTTGCCTAATCCGTGTTTAAACGTCTAATTTTTGGTAAAATAAGCTCGGTTTAATTTGAATAGACTTTAAACTCGTACTGAAAAACTGGCCCTAAGAGTAGAATCCGGTATCGGATAAAATGTCTGAATGAAGAGGCTTGTGCAATATAATTGTATTTTTGATTAGTGACCTTTGTTGACCTGAAACAGCGTAGAAAGAGAATTTCTTAAATAAAATCTAAACTATAAGAGATAGAAGAACATGTGGTGTAAGAGGTACTTTTAGACATTAATATAAAGTACAAAAAATAATAGACATTTTTCGCCATCTCTTACGGATACCCTACAATAAGAATTTAATTTATGTAACATTTGTGAATATATATTGTGATGGTGAAAATGTTACAAATAGCAAATTATGCAAAATTCCCGCTATTTTTCTATAAAAATTATTTCGATATCTCTAAAACTATAGATTCCCTAAGTATTTAAGCTTGAGTATTTAAATTGGTTACTAAACAATCGAAATAAGTAGTCGAATGAAAATTATATTAAAAGTAAACTTGCATTTGCTTCATTAAAGGCAAACTAAAATTAATTCTGTATTATATCTTAAAACACGGCTCATTTTATTAAATTTTCAAGATTTTTGTTTAGTTTTTTACATGTTCATCCATAAAATCTGGGTACTCAATTGATTTATACGGTTACAAGTAAATTATATATGGCTGAACGAATAAAAATAAATTGTCAATAGTGACATTATAGCTACGCCAATGTTTTGCTCTCTCGTTTTATGCTCTTTTAGGAAAGGAAATTAGTGCAGAGATCCTTCGCCAGCACGCAGGTTGCAGTATCATATTTTCCGACGAAAAACTTATTTTTGCAAGCAAGCCACTACTCGCAAAATGATAAAGTGTACGCAGCTTGCATGTCAGATATTTCTAAAGAGAAAAACACACTTGAAAGATTTCAAAATGGTTCGCCAATAATGGTTTGGGACGCTTTCTCCGAAAAAGCCAAATTGCCCCTTCTTCTTATCGAAAAATGCGTTACAATAATTCGGAATATTACTGAGAACATGTTTTAAGCAACTATCTTATGCCGCATGCCAAGCAAATTTACGGAGAGGGTCACTTTTGTTTTCAGCAAGATTCTTTTCCAGCACACAAGGCAAACATCGTTCAAAGCTGGTGCAGAGCAGTTTTATTTCGCAGTTTTATTTCCACAAATGTACAAAGTGACATTATAACTATGCCAATATTTTGATTGTTTTTATAGTAAAAATTTATAATTTGTCAAAATATATGAATTCAAATTAAAAATCCCATAGTAAAATTAGAGAAGGTAGAAGCATTTCTGAGACAGACTGCTGAAGCTGTCAACTTCGTTTTGAAAATCTTATAGAAAATCTGAAACTGATGAGAAAGCGAAAATTGACCGCATTCAGCAAAGTCAACTCTTGTGAACTGTTATGGTAGCTAGACCATAGAAAAGTTGACAATTATTTAATTTAATTATGTAAATAATTTATTGCAAAGGTTTCTCACTCCAATTTGCAGCGTTCTTTCAGTGTTACCAACTGTTGACTCCGCTGAATGCGGCCATTGACTTAATTTTCAACAAAAAGCTGACTGACAATTTTGGATATGAGAAAGGGCACGCAGATTGAAATGCATACCATCTCTATTTCTGCCATGAAAAATTCTATACAAATTTTGACATTTTGCTCAGCATATGAAAACTTGGAAATTTTTAATGCATGAAATTTGTGTAGCAGAAGCTTGCATCATTCACAAGAAATTTAAGCGAATGAAGTGTTTTGTTTGTACGGGAACGGAATTGAGTAAAAACTTTCACAAGTTTAGGAAATTTTTCACAAATTCTAGTTTTCAAGTACAAGGTCGGACTTAATTGCCAGAATTATCTGGCCCTTACCATTTTTAAATTTTGCACCCCAAAACTACTTTATATATTTCAAGTTAATTTTTTAAATGTTTAACTTCGCATTCCTGTGTTTGTGATATCTTCTAGATACGCACTTATTCGCCAAGCCAACAAGTTTCGATCATTGTAGTATGTTACATATATTGTATAACTAAATGGAGCAAAGTAAGTGATAGCTGTAAAAACGAATTAATTCAAATGCTCTTACCACTGATGATGAATGCTAACTCTGAAATAAGGCTGTATTCACAATTAGTCGTTTATAAAATTCTGGACTATTCTGAAGAACACGGGTGGGTAACTACATTATTTTTAAAAGTAAATTCTTCACAGTTTTGTCTCTCTCTTATTTCACAGAACTTTTACTGATCCAGAACCGTTAAAAAACACTATTCATGCTGCTATTGGAGATCAGCTGCCTGACTTGCTTAATGATATTCGTTTGACTGTCAATAGTGATATCAATGAAGGCTTAATTTTATATGTTGCCAACGCACCGTTTGATGAAGCTCCTAGATTACCTCAAGAAATTCAAGAAAAATATGAAAAAAGTAGAGAACTTTTTTCTAAAAAAATTAACACAACTTCAAGAAAAAATAGCTCGCAAAAATTGTCTGATGTGGAACTTTGTAATGAACAAAAACAAATTAATACCTTAGCGGACATAATGCCGGCTAATGATTTAATATCCTATCCAAAGTTTAAAACTAAAAAGGTAACTGACAACAACAAAAAATAACTTTTTCCTTCATTAGCAACTTGTTCTAGATAAAAAAGAACGAAGTTCTTGTTGTGGCCGCTCTAATTGATAAGCTACCAAATTTGGAAAGCGTTGCTCGCACATGTAAAGTTTTGGGTATAAAAAACTTGGTTGTTAGTTCTTGCGAACATATAGATAAAAATGATTTTAAAAATTTAAGGTGGGTCTGCAAGATTTCTTACACTTGAATTATAAAATATAAATATTCTGTAAAATTTAAGCATGACTGCTGAAAAAGAACTTAACATTACCGAAATCAGGCATGAAGAATTAATGGAATATCTTGTACAAAAACAAATAGAAGGTTACGAAATTGTTGGCGCCGAACAAACAGCTAAGAGTCAAAGTATATTCGATTTTAAATTTCCAAAAAAATGCATAATTTTACTGGGGTAAGTTTGCTTAGTGATATAAGAGTAGAGGCCAAGGTTTAAGCAATTTGTATTTTGCAGACATGAAAAAGAAGGAATTCCCGCAAATATTGTTTCAATTTTAAATCATGCAGTTGAGATTCCACAGTTTGGTGCACTTTTTATGTGGGAATACTATATGCAACATATCGTTTCGTCTTAATAATTTTGACTAAACAAAATTCTCAAACTATGTTTATAACTCTTCAATAATTTGCCTTTTATATTTAATGTATATATGGCTTTAAGTAAGAAAGCTTTACCTTTTTTAAAAGTGCGTGTTTAATAAGAATTCTTTCCCAATTTAAGAACTGCTTTGACTTTATCTGTTAATTTCCAAACCAAAAATCCATTAAATAAAATTAACACTTTTAACCAAACCATTGTAAAAAATAACGTCCTTTTTAAAATCTGGCACTACTTTGATCACAAACCCTTTTCACACAGTTTAATAATTGCTTCCAAAGGTTGCAAAACATTTTTGGTTACGGAGTACTGGTTACACGAGTTATTAAAACCACAGGTCTATTGCTGCATTGAAAGTTAAACTAACATTAGGGCTGTTCACATTTCAAATCGATCATCAACTGATTTGACCAACAGAATTTGTATGGATTTGATGGCGATTTGACGAGTGTTCACACACTCTTGACTCTTCCCACACATTTTATCTTGAACACCGAAGTAGGCACATCGCGATGACGGAAAATTTTTAGTTCCACTTGTTATTAAAATCGTATTGGAAGAAGAAGAAATTATTTTGAAAATTATTAGCAGCAGTTATTTATTATTATTTTCTTCCGCTCTCTTCAAAGATAACAAGATAGGAAACTTCTGAGGGGAACCCGAAAAGTGGTGAAGTAAAACACACGTACGAGAAAAATTCGTTCACCACGAATTTCTTAGCCCTTATCTGAATCCATGATACAATTATTTTACAAGGTAGCCGTGACAGCTTTTTGGCGATTGGTAGTTGTCAAAAACAGCTAAAGAATGTTGTAGTTTGCTGCTGTTGACGAGCTATGTGCTTATTTTTAACTTACCTTTGATTCATTAAATTTATTCGCGAAGTTGATTGAAATGTTTATAGTTTGTTGCGGTTGACTACCTATGCTTAATTCGTCGCTTATTTTTTCACTTTTCTTTGATTAATTGCATAAACAGCTAATTTTGACAACTACCCATCGCCGCTCGTGAGAAAAAAGCCAGTCTACGCGGCTACCTTGTAAAATAATTGTATCATGATCTGAATCATGATTCAATTATTATAGGTTGTCCATTCGTTTGACAACACCCGTAAATTTGTAAAAAAAATATATTCTCTCTCAAATATAAATGACAAACCAGGGTTTTGTTGTCTTCTATAAAAAAAGTTAAGTTTCAGTGTTTTGTTGTGTATTTTTTTTAAAAAAAGTACTTATTCTATATTTTGCTGTTAGCAGCAAAAAAATAGTGTGCATTGCGTTTATAATAATTATTGCTGTGATTATTATTATTGAAAATTGTTTTCAAATTTTGTTGCGAGCCGTTTTTTTTTAATTAATATATAAATCGCGATTATTAAGTTGTAATTATTAAAATAAATTTCAACGTGCGGTATTGGCAAACAGTTTATTTTGGTGATTTAATTCAAAAATATAATGTGCCAGTGGATCCAATAAGCCGTCAGCGGTGTGAATAGATTTGCACAACAAAATATTGAAATTTTCAAAATATTGAAAGTTTTTTAAAAACTTACTTAAATTTTCTATCAAAACAAACAAGCAGTGCAGAACGTAGTAGAAAAAGCAGCAGTGAAATGTATCCTTGGGTATTTAGTACTGCGAAAAGTATGATATTCCTGCAACTGATTACTTTCATGGCATTAAAAAATTACTCTTTTGCTCTCCTCTTCAATTTTACGGGTGTATATCTTCATTCTTCTGAGTAAACGTCAAATGAATGGACAACCTGTAATAATTGAATCATGATCTGAATATGTTTTAGCTCAACTGTCAATTTGCTAAAATAGTGAGGTAAATAAGTCAGTTGCTAATTATGTTACTTAGCTTTTCCAACACGTTTGTTTTTCATTGGCTTCAAAACAAAAATAAAAATATGTAAAAAGCTTTACTTCATGTTAAATACAATTCTATACATAAAAAACACATTAGTGGAGTTCACGATCTAGTGCAAATGGTCTTGCATGAGTGCATTTGCAAAATATTATTGCATATATTTGCACTACACTAACAAAATACACAGATTTGCACTTGCTACATTCTTGCAGCGATGCAACACTAAAAACCTGTAGCTTACAAATGCTACGCATGTGCAACACTGGATTGTAAGTCATTAATTTTGTGTGAGAAACCAAAAGAGTCTATTATTGCCTCTTTTTCTCGGCATAATATTGCAGATTTAAACAAAATATAAGAAATTATTACCTCACAAAGTAATTTTTTTATTATCTTTTTTAAATCAGCTGCGTATTAATTTTGCAAGAAGTGTTGCAGAATAATCAAAAAAGAGCTGTTCACAGTTGATTGCAAATGTTTGCAATTGCATAATTTTGCAATCTGGTGCAAATAAGATCGTGAACTGCCCTATTATTTTCTTCCGAAAAGTGCAAAATTATTGCATGGAATGATAGGGTTAACAATAGGGGTGTTCACATTTCAAACCGCTCATCAAATCGTTTGTCAAATACAATAGAACAACATGAAATTTCCATGGAATTCCCACGTTGTTCTATTGGATTTGACAAACGATTTGATGAGCGGTTTGAAATGTGAACAGCCCTAATGGCAGCTGTGTTAATTTATGAATGAAATAAATCGTAGTGTTGCCAACTTTTCTTTTTTAGGCTAATTTTTAAATTGGAAAAAAACAACATGAGATACCGATTACGTAATGTCGCGGTCAGTGTGGCCACCAAATCAAAATGTTTAAATATATTCATCTTTATTTTGTTATGCTATATTTTTCTCTTTGCTGTAAACTTTTTTTTTTAATTTTAGTTGCTCAACATTTGCATGTAACACTTCAATAAATCGTTTCTATTTGATATCAGCACGGTTTGGTCGAACTTTTTGTTGACCTATTTAAAAAAGAATGTCTCACATAATATTATATATAAGTATACTGTGTAAACATTTTGAAATTGCTATTATTGGAACGGCAAGAAAAACGACTCGTAGAGGGCACTACCGTTGCAGTCAAAATTAAATTCAAACAAGCAATAATGATACAATAGCTATTAGGTGTCATGAGAACGTGTGTCGTTCAAAACTGTTGTGAACTGTTATGGCAGCGATACCTTAGTGAACGAATTTTTTTCTGAATGTGTTTTGCTCTAAACGTCAGAAAAAGTGTAAATTATTTAATTTAATTATTAATATTATGCAATTATATAAATAGTTTAAGTGCAATTGTTGGCTCCGCTGAATGCGTCCAATGTGTGTGACACACGCGGTTTGTTTTGTTTTCTTTTGTTTAACATTCGATGGTCGCACCTCGTGAGAAAATAGGTAGCTGTCCTGGCTACCTTATAGTCATTGTATCAAACAAACAAAATATTAAAAAAATGAAATGACAACTCAGAGAAATATACAGATGCGACACCTGTGTTTCAAATTTTTTAAGGCTATATCACAATTTTATATGGATAGCAAAAACAATCCTATTTGTTATAGGATTATTATTTTTGTTTTTGCTTTGCATGTAAAAAAAATAATCTGGATTATTTTGAAGCGAATGGAACGCAGCTATTAACTTACTTTATTGCCCACGCTAATTTCTTATTCCTTTTTTCTTATATATTATGGTCTCAATGTCTGAGTTCACACAAGAAACAAATGCTTGAATGAATCCAAATTTGTTTTTGTTTTTCCAGCTAAAAAAATTCACTCTGTAAGATCGAAAATTAACTTCGAACGTAATCAAAAGTTTAATGATGCTAATGCCCTGGTTATGCTAGGCAAACATGTTTGTTATTTAATTTTGTTCATTTTCTTCTTTTATCAAATATTCGGTTCCTGGTTATGCTATGTTTGTTGAAAGAATATAAAAATCATTAAAAAAAAAATGTTTGGCATGTTTGCTGTTTCAAACAGCAAACAAAAATGTTTGGCGTGAGAGCGAAAAAATGAGCAGAAGAAAAAGTTAATTTCTCATTTTATTCGTAAAACACTTACAACAAAATCAGTTCACCAAACATGTTTGCCTAGCATAACGAGCAGAGAGTATAAATTATATAGAGGTCCCAGTTCGACTTCGAATGCTATTTCACTCAAGTTTTGTTGTACAAGCGTCCGGAGAATAGAAAAACAAAACAAAAACAATTATGCTTTGCCTCAGCGTTCTTTTTGACTCTGTCTATACTTTTCTATAGGTGCGCATGAAACAACTGCTAAGGCAAAAGCAAAATTATTTTTGTTTTGTTTTTCTATTCTCCGGACGCTTGTACAACGAAAATTGAGTGAACTTCGAACTGACATCTCTATATAATTTATACTCTCTGTAATGCCGTGGTTATGCTAGCCAAACATGATTGCCGAACATTTTTTTGTTGTTATTGTTTCACGTATTAAATGAAGAAATGAACTTTTTCTCATATTCATTTTCTCGCTCTCGGACCGAACATTTTGATTGCTGATTGAAACGCCAAACATGCCGAACTTTCCAGTGTTGGCTGTAGTCATTTTGTATAATAGCATCAAAATAGTAGGTACAAGTATTAAAAAGTGAAGTTGATTGTGTCTTCAAGTAACCCTTAACATAAACAGCTAGCTAGCATGTCAGATATATGCAAACCATTTTGTTTAAGATATTATAATAAAAATTCAGAGTAAGTAATATCAGTTCGTATATTTTAATTCGTTAATTTTAAGTACAAAAATGCAAATTAGGGTTGTGCTTTTTTGTGTTTTGACATACTATTACATATAATGCAACTGTGCCATCAATCATAGCATAACCACCAAACAAACATTTCAGCGAAGAGAACAAATTAACAAAAATGAACACCGAACATGTTTGGCTAGCATTACCACGGCATAACGAGGGCATAAGACCTGAATCATTCAGTCAAAGGCAGTAAAAGATAACAAGACAAAGTGATGATCATTTGCTTCTCTTGATGATCATTTTGCCAATGATGCCAAAAAAATCAACAGCTACTGCAACGTTAAAAATTTATTTCCAAATTGGTTTGTGTACATGCTTAGCCCTGGTGGTTCCAGAGAGTATAAATTATATAGAGGTCCCAGTTCGACTTCGAATGCTATTTCACTCAAGTTTCGTTATACAAGCGTCCGGACAGAGAGTATAAATTATATAGAGATTTCAGTTCGAAGTTCACTCAAGTTCCGTTGTACAAGCGTCCGGAAAATAGAAAAGCAAAACAAAAATAATTATGCTTTTACCTCAGCAGTTGTTTCATGTGCACCTATAGAAAAGTATAGGCAGCGTCAAAACGAACGCTGAGGCAAAGCATAATTATTTTCGTTTTGTTTTTTTATTCTCCGGACGCTTGTACAACGAAACTTGAGTGAAATAGCATTCGAAGTCGAACTGGGACCTCTATATAATTTATACTCTCTGGTCCGGAGAATAGAAAAACAAAACAAAAATAATTATGCTTTGCCTCAGCGTTCGTTTTGACGTTGCCTATACTTTTTTATAGGTGAGCATGGAACATCTGCTGAGGCAAAAGCACAATTATTTTTGTTTTGTTTTTCTATTTTCCGAACGCTTGTACAACGAAACTTGAGTGAACTTCGAACTGCCATCTCTATGTAATTTATGCTCTCTGGTGGTTCCTTTATCTGGCACATGATACAATTATTTTACAAGGTAGCCGTGACAGCTTTTTGGCGATTGGTAGTTGTCAAAAACAGCTAAAGAATGTTGTAGTTTGCTGCTGTTGACTAGCAATGTGCTTTGTTTTAACTTATCTTTGATTCATTAAATTTATTCGCGAAGTTGATTGAAATGTTTTTAGTTTGTTGCGGTTGACTAGCTATGCTTAATTCGTCGCTTATTTTTTCACTTTTCTTTGATTAATTGCATAAACAGCTAATTTTGACAACTACCCATCGCCGCTCGTGAGAAAAAAGCCAGTCTGCGCGGCTACCTTGTAAAATAATTGTATCATGTATCTGGCAGACTAAATGCCATAGATGTATATGTTTGCCTCTTTTTACCTTCGCTTAGCATTTTATTCGAATTCCCGCAAATCGGGAAATTCCTGGTTGACATACCTGGTGCTTAAGATGTTTATCTTAAAAACATATTTATGCTTGGGATGCAAAGTAAAATTATGCCTTAATTATTTTAACACATTTTAAACACTTATATTGTAAAAAAATTTGATTGCATTAAGCATAACTTAAATAATAAAAAATTTTAAGTAGTTGCATGACTGCCAACTTAATATTTTACGCAAATAATTTATCAATAATGGTTTCGTGATCAAAACATTAAAAATTATTAAAAACTTTTTATTTTGTAATACAGGGTCCGCCAAATAACTTTTTTTTAAAATTCTATAAAAAAAACTAATAAATATTTAAAGTTGAAAAAATGGGCCTGACAACCTAGTCATACTACACAATACTAAACATGATGGGTGTTAAAAGAAAGGTTATGCTATTGCCTATTCCATAAGCTCTTAACTATTAAGGTTCATTCATAACTTTTGAAGATATAAGTGTTTTTGTACTGAGAACACTTTATGCATTGACATTTTTAATAATTTGACAAATGAATGAAGAATCAGAATATTTAAATTTTTATAATATTAAAAAAATGTACTATATATGTTCAAAACCAGACAAGAGCGGCCTCTTACTTTTCCAGAGTTGGACTAAGAAGCCCCAAATACATATATTCAAGAGAAATATTAGGCTTATTAAGAGGCTTATTAGAGAAAAAATTTGGGAAGAAGAGAAATTCGGCACCAACTTTTTAATTTTTCGTGAATTATATCACATATAAAATTTTAAGGGGTATTTAAATTATAGAAGGAATTTATGGTCCGTTTCTACAAATTAATTAATAAACTAAAGTTGCAGCTTAGGGGGCTTACACAATAGTTGTTTATAGAATAAGAATCCATTAAAAAAAAAGTAAATTTCTACTCACCTTGAAATATGCCAAGGTTGCAAGTAGCATTTTACTATCTGACTAGAACTACTACTATCAACATCTCCTTGTAAACAAATAAACAAACCAGAATCTTCATTTAAAAGAGCATTTTTTTAATGATTTTATATAAAACATTTTTTATTGTTTTTTTAATCGTTTTTATTATTTTTTCATGATTTTTATATTTTTTATGTTTTATGTTAATTTTTTATGGCTGAAACTTAGCCATATTATTAATAAGAAGAATGATAACTGCCCTTTTAAAATATGAAACACTTTATAAAAATAAAATCTAAAGATTGTACTTTGTATAATTGTATTTTTTTAAGTGTGATGCGCAGTCAATAAATGCCAACAAAAGACTTGCCAACACTCATGGTAGAAGAATTCAGGTAGATGCACCAGATAAGAGCATACTGCCGGAAATGTCAAAACTTTTTATTTTCTTTTGTCAAAAGAGAGCACAGTCAGCGCTGCAGCTACCTCTATCCTTATACCATGCCAACACTTATGTGTGCGCTGCAAGAAAATAGTGCATAACAGCACCGTTGATGATCAACGACGCGCGCCAAATTAAAAGCAATGTCATACACATTTTTTTTATTCTGTCGCAGAGCAATGCTTCGATTAAGTAATTTCTCGTAATTACAACACACGAAAATATTGAAGTTGTTGCTATTGAGCAAATCGAGCTAGGCGATTTACACGTATGTTTAAGAGTAACAACACATTCAGAGAAAAACATCGCTCACTAAGGTATCGCTACCAAAACAGTTCACAACAGTTGGCTCCACTGAATGCGGCCAAGTTTCGATTTCTTATCGTTTTCAGATTTTCTATGAGCTGTCAACCGTTTCGGCAGCTGTCTCCGAAATGCATATACCATGAGCCTGTCTACACTGGCCTCACTCAACCGACTCACTTTGACATGAAAAAGTTGTCAAACACATCAATTGCTGCACTTGAGCCTATCTACACTGGCCTCACTCAACCGACTCACTTTGCCATGCAAAAGTTGTTAAATTTTCACACACATAACCTGCTTGACTTGAGTGTGCATTGTATTTTGTGTGTTTTTAACCTAATACATTTTAAAGCAATAAATAATTAGTGTTAACTTGAGTGTGCTTCATACCTGCATATAGCACTGTTTTTGAAACTCTTGCCTCACGGTACATTTACCTTCCCACTTCCTCAACTCTTCTGTAAACATCAAAGCGAGTCGGTTGAGTGAGGCTAGTGTAGACCAGCACCTTTGAGTCTGCATTTTCTTTTGTGCTGTTTTTAACCTAAATCATTTTAAAGCAATAAGAATTAGTGTTTGCTTGAGTGTGAAAAAACACTCAAAATGTCAAACCAAAGTGAGTCGCAAAATGTTTCAAGTTTTTGAAATTTGCCTCACGGTACATTTGCCTTCCCACTTCCTCATCTCTTCTATAGACATCAAAGAGGAAATTAACATATCGGTGAAATTGACTGAAACATATCGCGTTTTTTGCTCTCTTTTACTCTCCCTGAGATATTTGACTGAATTACCGTTTACATGTGATTTTTCTGACGGCCATTGCAAACATTTATTACTACTTTCCTACTGTTTTGTGATGTTGAGTCGATCTGTGTGCATCGAAATGTTATCAAATATTTTAGTTATTTATTAATTTATACAATTGGAAAATAAAGATATTATGTTATTTTGTATGAAAAATAGCCATATAAGTTTTGTGATATCTTACCACTAATTTTTTGCCATTTCAGTGCACATACAACAACTTTGGCTCGTTATTTTAAAATAAAAATAGTTGCTTTCCAAAAAGTGATGCCAATAAATTTCGTAGTTTTTAATTTTATTGATCTGGCAATAGTGTTTTTATCGAGGACTACAAGCTAAACGGATATAATTATCTTGTCTTAGCTAAGCAATTTTTTGTATGGATAAGCGGATACTTCGATGCCAAAAAACGCACCTTTTGCACATTTTTGCTTTCATATTGCGTTCTCATTGGTTGCAGATTTTGTATTAGTTGTCAACTTATAGCGCATTCTTTTCTGGAAAAAAGTTCTGCATTTTTTCTGACCTCTGCAAGAGTTAGCATTTTTCCGTTCTTTTCTAAAAAAAAAATTGACCTGAAAATAAATTATGTTCTTTCCTCAAAAATTCTAACCGCAAAAGCATAACAAATGCAGAATTTTCTGACCTGTAAAATTCGTCGGTTCTGCATTCTGCTCTCTACTAATACCAACATAAAAAAAAAAAAAATAATAATTTTGAAAGTAATATATGCTGTGACAATTGTTCCAATTTTGAAAATTTTTTTAAATTTAATCCAAAAAAATTTTGATTAAAGTGGTTACTTTTAATAAAACTTAACAGCTAGATGAGTATTTGTTAAAAATTCAATGCAGTTGGCACTAAACATAACCTCAATCGTAAATACATCGGAATTCAAAACAACAGTGCAGCCAATTTCAAATGAAAAAAATGTTGCATTTTTTCCGTTCTTTTCTCAGCTCAAAAGAAGTCAACATTCTGCAAATTCAGGTCAGAATCTAAAAAATTCTGCATTCTGTGAGGTCAGAATTTTTTTCAGAAAAGAATGCGCTATTAGTTTTTACAGTTTCGGTCACCGGCTCTCCGCCCTTACACGACCTTGTCTAACTTTACCATGGCATATACCTTCTCTAGTGAAACCATGTTTTCCGTGGTTGATGTCATCGCTATTTTTTTATATTTTACGAATGTCAACGTAGTGTCAAAACTAGTGTCAAAACTAGGTGTGCGATATGTTTGTCACTTAGTAATTTTTTAAGGGCTTTTCGGTTCATTCATTCATTGTAAAAGTAATTTTCGTCGAATTGTTTTTTTGTTGGTGAGAGCAAGTAACTCTCACAACATATCTTATTTTTTGATGTCTTGTACACAAACTCCAGCAATGCACTGATATACACAAAAATCCTCGTTAAAATAACTTAGACATGATTCTTTTGTGGTTTTATGTAAAATTATACAAAAATAAGATGGTTAGATAATCACCATTATTATGAATAATTTTCTAATAAAAGCTCAAAAACATTTTGAAAATTTTTAATGCTGATTTGTTGATAAACCGTTCTTTGCCACAAATATCTTCATATTTTCTCCTAAGCATCTCCTTAATTGGCAAGCTATATAGCTCATCAGTTTCGTCTGTGTTCATAGATTCGGGCAGCTGTAAAGTACATAGCACACAATTATATTTAAACTAACAAAAATGTTTCATAAAAATACCTCTTGTTTGATCATCAGCGTAGGTGCATTTGGACACAACTGTCGTTTCTTATTCGTCGCCTCTATGCGTGCAGCCTCTTCTCGTTTTTCCTTGTCCGCAATGGGCAGCAACATAGCTTAGTAGCGTTCATACGGACTGATGAATTGAATTTGCTCTATCTTTTTAAAATTTCCCTTGACGACTTCGGCTGTTGCAAGAATTGGCTAAGAAATATATCAATGCTGCTCTCGAGCACGCAGCACAGTCTGATGCAACGAATGCAGATTCTGACGCACCAATGGAGGTATCGGACTGCATCAAGACTAAATACCTTGCATTTCACTTGGAAAACTCTCAGATCTGCATCATATGATTGGCACGTAGCCGTAACTTTTATTTTCCACACGTGCAACATTATCGCGGAACCCAAAAATCTGGCGCAGCGCTAACATTTGACGATTATCAAATACACGCTTTGACTTACGAAACAGATCCAAATGGGTATCCGGCCCAATAGTAGGTTTAACATAGCGCTTCTTACAGATCTCAGTGCTACGTTGATAGATGGTTGCCAAAACATTTGTTTGATTGTGCGATGCATCTAGGATATAATTTGTTAGGCGCTCATAGATATTCATCAGAAAGTGTATATCCACTGCAGTCTTCCTCCTTTTTACCAGCATCACAAAGGATCTGCGCTGGCAAAGTTGCCAAAGCCAACAACTTACTTACTTACTTAGTTGGCGCTACAACCGTATGTCGGTCTTGGCCTCATCTAAGAATTTGCGCCAGCCATTTCTGTCTTTCGCTTGCTGGCGCCAGTTGGAAATTCCAAGCTTCGTCAGGTTGTCCTCTACTTGGTCTTTCCAACGAAGATGCGGTCGTCCTCTTCTGCGTTGACCGCCGCTGGGTACCGAATCGAATGTTTTCTTCACTGGAGCATCGTCTTTCATGCGCTGAACATGACCAAGCCAGCGAAGCCGCTCGATTTTAATGCGCTTGACTATGTCGATGTCAGCGTACAGCTCATACAGTTCATTATTCCACCGTATTCGGTACTCGCCATTGACGCAGATTGGTCCGTAGATCTTACGAAGAATCTTTCTCTCGAATGCTCCTAAAGTCTTTTCATCTAAACTGCTCAGCGTCCAGGTTTGTGATGCGTAAAGTAGGACGGGCATGATGAGCGATTTATAGAGCGTGATTTTCGTTCGTCGAGAGAGGGCTCTGCTTCTCAATTGCCTACTGAGCCCAAAGTAACACCTGTTGGCAAGAGTTATTCTTCGTTTGATCTCAATGCTGATGTCGTTGGTTGAATTAATGCTGGATCCCAGATAAACGAAGTTCCTCACAACCTCGAAGGAGGTATTGTCAACGGTAACGTGGGTTCCAAGACGCTGGGACTGTTTGCTTGTTGACACTAAGTATTTCGTCTTATCTGCATTCACTGACAGACCCATTCGACTTGACTCTCTCGAAAGCCAACAACAGCACACACATAAATTTTCTGTTTGCCATTTCTTTATTAATGATTAATTATTAGATTTTCTGTTATTTTCCACACAAGTTTCTTTAATAATGAAACGATTTAACTGATAAACACAAAAATTTACAATTTAGGAAACTTCGATTTTTAGCATCCGACATTAAACAACCTTGACAGCTATGAGGTGAAAAAAGGTGAACTCACGTACACAATACGTGAGTTTCACAAATTGCAAAACCAATCTCAGATCAGCTGATTTTTGACTGCAAAATCGAAGTTTCCTATCTGGTTATCTGTGCCTTATACTACCTTGTCTAACTTTACCATGGCATATACCTTCTCTAGTGAAACCATGTTTTCCGTGGTTGATGTCATCGCTATTTTTTTATATTTTACGAATGTCAACGTAGTGTCAAAACAAGAAAAAACATTTTCACAAAGTTTTCACCTGAGGAAACTTATTTTCTTTGCTCGTTTTATGATTTATTCATTATTTAGTGAATGAAGTGTGAAAAATAAGAAACTAATTATTTGCGCTGTGTAATGAAGAAAGTATTAATGGTGGCGGAGAAGCCGTCATTGGCGGCATCACTAGCAGCAATTCTGTCCAACAATCGCAGCACTTCGAAGAAAGGTAAACTTTTGCACCCACGCTTGTTTGGTGAAACACCCTAGCAGTTTCTTTTCACTACTATTTTGCATAACAGGCACGAGTAACTCTTGCTCTACCCACGAATGGACAGGTCCTTTTCGTGACCAGGGCACAGTGTTGTTTCGCATGACTAGTGTTTGTGGGCACGTCATGTCGCTGGACTTTGTTGGCAAGTACAATTCATGGGAAAAAGTTGATCCTGCTGAGCTCTTTGGTTGCCCTACCGAGAAGAAAGAGGCTAATCCTAAGCAACACATGCGCTCCTTTCTTGCACAAGAAGCCAAAGGCTGTGACTACCTAGTGCTGTGGCTTGATTGTGATAAGGAGGGCGAAAACATATGCTACGAAGTTATGGACGCCGTATCACGCATCATTCCCAATGTTTACGCACGCAATGTTACGTACCGTGCACACTTTTCTGCCATCACGGAGAAGGATATAAAGGGTGCCATGGCTACTTTGGGATTTCCTAACGAAAATGAAGCCAAGTCAGTGGATGCACGTCAAGAGCTTGATCTGCGCATAGGTTGCGCATTCACGCGCTTCCAGACGAAGTTTTTTCAGGGACGTTATGGCGATTTAGATGCTTCACTCATATCATATGGACCCTGTCAGACGCCAACTTTAGGATTTTGTGTTAAGCGGCACGATGATATCCAAACATTTAAACCAGAGAGCTTTTGGTATTTACAGCTATTAGCCGGTAGTCCGGAAGTGGTGTTGGAGTGGGCGCGTGGTCGTGTTTTTAAAAAAGACATTGCAATAATGCTGCTGAATCGGGTGAAGGAGCAGAAAGAGGCTTTGTAAGCAATTGTGTTTTAGTTTGGAATTTGTTATCTTTTGAATATTTGCTTTAGAGTTGAAAGTGTCAGTTCCAAGGAGCAATTTAAAAGTCGCCCACAGGCACTCAACACGGTGGAGCTGATGCGAATTGCCAGTTCTGGCCTAGGTATAGGACCATTTCAAGCTATGCAAATTGCAGAACGTCTCTATACACAAGGGTACATAAGTTATCCGCGTACTGAAACGAATCAATATCCTGAGAATTTTGATTTGCCGTGAGTTGTGCATACTTCAAATATTGTGATAGTAATCACTACTGTCTCCTCTCTTCTATATTACAGCGCCGTCCTGCGTTTGTTGCAACCTTCTTCAGAATTTGGCGAAGAGGCACGCGGCATTTTGGCCGATTTTAATGCACCGCGCAAAGGAAAAGATGCCGGTGACCATCCACCGATAACACCCATGAAACTTGCCAATCGTAGCGACTTTGATCGCGACACGTGGCGCGTGTACGATTTTATTAGTCGACATTTCTTAGGCACCATCTCGCGTGATCTTAAGTATCGCACGACAACTGCCAAATTGCGTGTTGGCATTGAATCCTTCTCCTGTACTGCCAATGTTTTACTAGATCCTGGTTTCACTAAAGCCATGACATGGCTTGCTTTTGGTCGTGATGAAGCCTTGCCGCCTTTTGTCGAGGGCGAAAAGGTTGCAATTAATGATGTACGCATGGCAGAGAGTCAGACAGGGCCACCAGATTATCTCACCGAAGCAGAGTTGATTACATTGATGGAGCAGCATGGCATTGGCACGGATGCATCGATTCCAGTGCACATCAACAATATATGTCAGCGTAATTATGTGCGCATTGAGAATGGACGAAAGCTGCTGCCAACTACGTTGGGCATTGTGTTGGTTCATGGTTATCAGAAGGTATATTTTGATTTTTTTTTTTCATACCTTCATAGATGCAAAATTGAATTTAATTTCTTATTCCCTACAGATTGATCCCGAACTTGTGCTGCCTACAATGCGCTCTGAAGTGGAGGGCATGTTAAATCTTATTTCCAAGGGTTCCGCCGATTTTAATGCTGTGCTGCGACATGCCACTGATATTTTTCGCATGAAATTTTTGTATTTTGTGCAAAATATTTCCAACATGGATAGCTTGTTTGAGGTTTCGTTTTCACCCTTGGCTGAATCTGGTAAGGCGCATTCGAGATGTGGCAAATGTAGGCGTTACATGAAGTACATACAGGTGAGCTTCACTCTTTTATTTTAACGACACTTGGAATCTTTCATTTTTTTATTATTCTTCCCGTTGTTGCAGTCAAAACCAGCTCGTCTGCATTGCTCGCATTGCGATGAAACTTATTCGCTTCCAAATGGTGGCAATGTTAAAGGATATCGGGAATTTAAATGTCCTCTCGATGACTTTGAACTATTGGTATTTACCACTGGCGCTAAAGGTCGTTCGTATCCCTTTTGTCCCTACTGCTATAATCATCCACCATTCAGGGATATGCCAAAAAATGCTGGCTGCAACACCTGTACACATCCCACATGTGCACATTCGCTAAATACACTAGGCATATCTGGTTGTGTAGAGTGCGAACAAGGTGTGCTTGTGTTGGATTGTACTCTAGCGCCCAGTTGGAAGATGGGCTGTAATCGTTGCGATGTCATAATAAATATTTTTAAAGGCGCCACTAAAGTGGCCGTTGATGGTGAGCTCGTTGTTTTTTTTTGCGTTTGATAATCGTTGCTTAATATTTTGCCTCCATAGATGGAAAATGCGATTGTGGCGCTCAGCTGGTGAATGTTGTCTACAAATCTGATAAAACAAAATTCAAGGATGGCTCCGAAGACAAAACTGGTTGTGTTTTTTGTTCTGCGGACTTTTCGCATTTAGTTGAAAAACATCGTGCAGTAGCTTCACGTCCTGTTAATGTCCGTGTGGGGCGCGGCGGTGGTCGTGGTGGCAGCAAAGGTGGACGTGGCGGTGTTAGCAGCGGCCGAGGGCGTCCTAGACAACCTAAAGACAAAATGGCACAGCTGGCTGCGTATTTTGTTTGAGCGCCAATTGAATGGTGCAGACTAATTTATTTCACTTAATAAGATTCAAAACTTTGTATGGTTAATAATTGTAATATCTTTGTTTCTATAGCAAATTGTATTTTAAGCAAAGCTAAAAGAATTAACCACAATTCTTAAGGCGAATTATGATCGAATATGTTCGAAATTATATTCAAATATCTATTTGCATTTGTGTACAAGTATGTATGTATGTCAACAAAATATTCAATAATGAAAAACAAAGCAAACATAACTAAATAAAAACAAAAGTGAAAAAAGTAACTACAGGAATACTGGCCACTATGCTATCGAGTATTTAAATTGAATCCTGGCAAATCCAATGAATTCATTAACTCTGTTGGATAATTGATTGCTTCGTCCGGATCAGTCACACAATCAACCGATGTCAACGAATATAATTACGTATATATCACGTGCTACGCAAAATTTGACAAATTGACAATTTTGGTGCGGAAGATCTACTTTTGGTTTTCATTGGCGGAGAGCAAACAATTTTAATTTGGGCAGGCCGTAGTTAATTTAAGGTTTTCTTTGTCTCAAAAACAGTTATATTTTTAAAGGTTAAAATAATGAACAACGATATTTAAAACTTTAAGGTACTTTAAGGTATTTGTAGCGTACCAAAAGAGTAATGTTTAGAACGTTTTTTTCACAGAAAAAACATAACATGGAAGCTCCTGGAACATAGGAAATGAAAATTTGAACCAGAAAATAATGTCAGTGATCAGAAAACTCGGTCGGAAATATCCAGTAGAATTGAAGTTGCTCATTTAAAGGACACAAATGATCCTTTGATATTGTGAAAGGTATGAGATATAAGTATGAGTGTGTAAGTATGAGTAAAAAAAAAACATGAGCATGAATATTCGATCTTACACACTACTTACTTAACAAAATAAATGTCCTAATTGGCCTTATAGCTATGCCATAAATGTTGCTGTAGGCGTTATATATTTTACGATTTCAAGTAAATTACTAGATTTAGAAAAAGAACGCGGGTATGTATAATTTTATTTAAGGGAGCGGTCCGAATGCTTGAAGGTCAAAATCTTGAAAACGAAATCTTGAAAATAAAAATCTTGAAACGAAAATCTTGAAAAAAAATATTCTAGAAAACACAAAATATGCATAAATCTTGAAAAATCTTGGGAAAACCTTGAAATTTTAAGAAATGTTCATCTTTCGAATAAAATGTATAATTTCGAGAAAAAAACGGAAAAGTGCTGCCATTTTTTGCCTTAAGTATTGGTTTAACACGCGGTTTGCTGTGGAGTATAAGTTAAGCAAAGTGCCTTGCCATCTGATCCCACCAAGTGATGATGCCTTCTGATGCCATGCAATGTCCATGTTGTCAAAAGAACATAACTAAGTCTTTGCCCAGCATTGGATGTGGATCCTGTGGTATGTGGTTCCACCTCGTGTGCGCCGACGTTTCTACTGAGCAGCATGCATTCTTAAAAAAAAACCGCTCATTTACCTTCACATGTACCAAATGTGCCTCGGAACCTACACGCAATGAGGCGGGATTCTCGGCTGAACTCAAGGAAGCTATGGCGGATATTCAGTTAAAGTTCGACAAGATTCAGGACAAATTTGACAAGGTTGCTGATGACCTGAGACGAGAAATTGCTTCCAATGTCAATAGTCTGAATAATGACATTGAAAAATGCAATTCCCAAATAAAGTCTTTAAATGGTATCACTAGCAAAAAAATACACCAGCTGGAATTTGAAAATAATGTCCTCCATCACCGACTGAATCGGCCAGATATCATTGTATCTGCGTTACCTTCGGGAATCACCAATTTGCACGATCTGCCGCTAAAAATTGCATCTTTTTTTGAGGTCGCGGCATCGTATCACGATGTTCATTATTGTGGCTACGTTCATAGCCAAAAAGCCGTACTCATTAAATTCAACTCTGTGCATGTTCGTGATGAAATCATGAGATGCTACTTTAAAGCACGCTCACTAAAACTTTGTGACGTTATCGGTGGAGACATACAGTCAAGAGTCTACCTCAATGACCACCTCACTTCCACCGCAACTAAGCTAAAGTCCATCTGCAGAAAGCTCCTCAAGGATAAAAAAATTTTAAATTTCAAATTTTTCAATGCCAACTATCCTAAAGTAAAACTAACTACAATGGACAAACAAGATCTTACCTTGGACCTTCAACAATGCATCAGCATGTTCCCTTCGGCCGTACGACCACCAGCATCGGACACCTAGCTTGAGTAGTGAACCTTTTCAACCCTAATCTGCTGAACTGAATATGGGTGAACCAATTTATTATCATTACTTTGTATCACATATTTTTTTTTAAACACTCTTTTTTCTTTTTGTTTTTTAATTCCTTCTATTAAATTTATCTTTTTTTCTTTCTCTTTTTCTTCATTTATTCTTTCTTCTTTCTATTGCTAACACTTTTGTACTTATATCACACTGCTTATAATTCAATTGAAGTTCTTACAAAATCCATAATGAATCTTCAAAAACATTGTAAATTATTATATACACTATTCTTAAAATATAATGCTCTTCATTCTAATTCGTATTCTAGGTTATTAACTACTATTTGTATTACGGTGTTCGATCCTGTCACACAACTCCTTACCTCAAAATTTATAGCTTGCTTTGTCACATAATTTAAATTTGGGACCCATAGTTAGTGATAACTCTTACTTACGTTCTACTCTTGAACATCGTGGTTTCAAGGACCTGAACTTAGGACACATAAATTGCCAAAGTCTAAAACCTTCTTCTAGGTCGACGAAACTTGATGAACTTAAAAGCATCTTGAACGGAAGTTTCCTTGATCTTGTGGGTGTATCTGAAACTTGGCTTAGTCCACATATCAATGACAACGTTGTTAACATACCGGGTTATAGTTTTTGTGGTGTAAATCGCCCTAGCAGCAGAGGAGGTGGTGTGGGTTTTTATATATCCAGGGCCATATCTTACAAGGTGGTATTTGAAAGTTCTTGTTTTGGTGTTTGTGAATCGATATGTATCGAAATAACATACAATAATCTTAAAATCTTAGTTGGGGTAGTTTACCTACCGCATGGTGATATTGATACTATGGAAGATTTATTGGGTGACCTCCTGGTTAGATATCCAAACTCGGTAATCATGGGTGATTTCAACATGAACCTGTTTAACCACAATAAATCTATGAAAGTACGGGACTTGTGTCAACGTCTGAATATTAGTTGCATCCACAACTCGTTACCTACTCATTACGATGTAAGAACAAACTCGACGTCCTTGATTGACTACTTCTTTTTAGGTGACTCCAGTCTCATGCTTCTCTGGTCAATCGCTATGTCCTGGCATATCGCACCACGCATTTATTATCATTTCTATTGACATACCCTTCATCTTAAATGAACGTCTTATAGAATTTCGCAATTACAATAGAATAAACTATGACATGTTACTCACTGCTTTGGATAACTGTGATCTTAGTAGTTAGTATCTTTTCCACCTGTGATGCTAATCTTCAGCTCCACACAATCACCTCTGTTCTTTGTAGACTTCTTGACCTTGTTCCCGTGGTTACGCGCAAAGTCAATGATAGACAGGAAAACTGGTTGAAGGCGCGAGAGATAACTCATGCTAAATCATTACGAGACCTAGCCTATAAAGCTTACATCATGAATGGCAGCGTAGAAAATTGGCGCATCTTCTGTAAGTACAGAAATCGTGCAAAATCTAAAATCAGAATCGCAAAAAAAATAGCACATTCTAGACTCTTTGATGGCACTAGTACCAAGGAAATGTGGAACACACTCCGAAGGAATGGATGCACTATTACTAATTCCCCAATTCAAATCGCGGATTTAAATGCCTTAAACTTAAACTTTATTTCTAATCAATCTGCCTCATCGGTTAATAGCTTGAACCTTGATTCTGACTTAGTCGGTAGCGATAGTTTCTCCTTCCGGAATGTAAGCTCTGATGAACTATTTTTTGCTTTTATGAAGATTAAATCCAACGCTGTAGGCAATGATAATATCCCGCTAAAATTTCTAAAAATTATTTTTCCTTACATTCAGCTATACTTACGTCACTTCGTTAATACTATTTTTACGACTTCTGTCTTCCCCTCTGCATGGAAAACTGCCCGTGTGATCCCGATCATGAAGAAAGGGAAATCAAGCTCCATTGAGAATCTGCGTCCTATAAGCATTCTTCCTGTCCTGTCCAAAGTAGTTGAGAACCTCATGAAGCAGCAAATCATGGACCACACAAATCGTCACCAACTAGTACATAATTGCCAATCAGGTTTTCGTAAGGGACACAATACTTCTTCCTTGCTAGTGGGTCTCACAGATGCTATCAGAAAATTTCTGAACCAGGGTAAGCCATCAGTTCTTTTATCACTTGATTTGTCAAAGGCGTTTGACTGCATCAATCATCACACCTTGATTACCAAATTGAGCTCTAAGTTCAATTTCTCTAAACCAGCGTGTGAGCTCGTCTACTCCTACCTCAAGGATCGTAAACAATTTGTCTCTCACAATGGCTCATGCTCGGACGTATGTACAGTATATGGTGGCGTGCCCCAAGGTTCAGTTCTTGGTCCCATTCTTTTTATGTTCTATATAAATGATTTTGTTAACTGCTTAGATGTTAATGCCTGCACCCCGTTCATATTTGCCGACGACATTCAACTCCTTTTCAATGGTGAGATGCAATTTCTGGATGTCTTTGAAGCTGTCATCAACTTCAATATACGTAATGTGTGTGAATGGATGGAAAGTAACTCTTTCAATATTAATCCCAACAAAACTAAAGCCATGATATTCACAAAAAGAAATAGTTTGAACATCAGCCTAAACATCAATATCCACAACAACAACATTAGTTTTGTCAATGAATTCAATTGTCTAGGTGTTAGATTAGATAATCGCTTATCATTCGACGCTCATATTAACAGACTGAGTTCAAAAATTAACTTTACTTTAAGGCGGTTGTTTAGTCTGAATCTGTACCTACCGTTCCACGTTAAATACAAATTAGTTCACGCAATGCTGTTGTCCAGCTTAACATACTGCATTGAGGTTTTTACCGGTACCCTTGCTTACAACTTAAGAAGAATTAGAATTTTAGTCAATAGATCGGTTAGATTTCTTTACAATCGAGGATCTCGAGATCACATCTCTTCTTTTACAACTCATTTTCTGGGTTGTTCTTTTTCCAATTTTTTAAAATGGAAATTATTGTCCTCTTTTTTTAAAATTATCAAAAATCAGTGCCCCTCTTTTTTAATTAATAACTTCTCTTTTTCCCGATCTAATAGAAATCCACAAATCTTATTCCCTAGAATCTCTTCAGCATTGTATGAGCGATCGTTCCATATCCGAGTCGCTAGATGCTGGAATTGCTTACCTCCAAGTTTGAAGTCCTTTGCTGGATCTCATGCTGCGTTCAAAATTAAACTATTGGCCTTTCTATGTGATTTGCACTAGTACTAGCCGTGTTATGTTATCACGTGGTGCTATGGGTGTACCAATCTATCTAACTATCTACTTTTCTTGCATAACTTTTTTCATTAAATGAAGGTTAGTGTGGCATGGATCAATCATTTCATAAATCATTTTTTATTTTTCACTTAATAACTTTTTTTGTATATTTTTATTTTAATTTTTTTTCAGAGCATTTTCAATTTGTTTATTTTTTTTACATATATGTATTTTTTTATTATATATATAATTTTTTTAAAATTATAATCAATTAAAATACTTCATTTTAAGTACTATAATGCATATCCATTCCTTAGTTTTTAAGTTTTTTATTTTTTTTATTTCTCTCGCTCTACATAATTATATACTTGTAATTTGTTTATTGGCCTTGATGGCTTTTTGAATTACACATGAACAATAAATAAAAAAAAAAATAAAAAAAAAAAAAGGTGTCTAATTTCGAAAACAAAAATGTCAAATTTTGGCAAAATTATAAATTTTTTAAATATTTATTTTCCCACGCTTTGCGTCATCCAGACAAACGACGAGGACTTGGTGGTTTTTTGTCCATTTATGAAAATTTTTTTGCGAAATTTGTCACTTTTCGAAATTTGGCACTGATTTAAAATTAAATATGACATTTTTTGCAAAACTCGTACATTTCGACATTTGACACTTATTCAAAATTTGACAATTTTTTGGAATTTTGGCACTTAGTCCTAATTTTACACTTTTTTCGATATTTGACACTTTTTGAAACTTTTTAAAATAATTGGACAATTTAACATTTATTCAAAATTTGGCAATTATTCATTATTTTGATTTTTTTCGAAATTTGACACTATTCGAAAAATTTGATAATTCTTTCGATATTGGACACTTTTCGAAATAGTGTAAAATTTTCAATAAAGAAATTTTAAAAATTAATCCGTGCGCGAATTAAAGAATACATTCTATGCGTAGGTTTTTCAAGATTTTGAGTTTTAAGACTTTCGTTTCAAGATTTTTTTTTCAAGATTTTGTTTTCAAGATTTGTTTTTTCAAGATTTTGATTTTAAGATTTTTTCAAGATTTTGAAATTCTGCGAAAAGGACCAAACCCTTTATTTAATTCACTGTATTCATGTAGTGTAAAGTAATTCGATTGTAAGTAAAGCAAAAAATCTCAATTGAAATTGCAGTTATTAGAAATACAATGCACCAGCAATGAGTATTATACGTGAAGAACCATTTCTTTTACAGCCTCATCTAGAGCAAGTACTGGCTCTTTTGGTTGACGCCTTTAACTCATATTTTATACTCAGCTTGCCCTGATGAGCCATCACAACCCCATTTACTTATTAAAGTAAAATTGTTCTCAGGAATACTTTTAATTTCTAATTCAGTTTTACTCTCAAATTTCAGATTTAAGGCCTAACTATAATAGTCATATGCTGGCATACGCTAATGCCAAAAACTAAACGAAACGGCTGTTGTTAAAATAACAAATGTAATATCATTTATTGAAAATTAAAATTAACAAGCGCACTCTTTGCTGTTTGGATTTCAATATATTCAAATAAACAATTGCTTGACATTTGCCTATGCTGTAAGCGATTTTAATCGTTCTACAAAAACCCAATGAAAGTCAACGAAATTTAACGAAATTGTGGCAATTCTAATTATGGGTATGCTCATATATTTACATGGGCTCGCGTTTCTTTTAACAGATCCGTTTGCCAGCATTTGGCTATAGTCAGGCCTTTACTCTCAGAATGCTTAAAATGTTGAAACTATTTTTAGTAAAATAATGAAACTTAAAGCAAAATAAACAAATTCGACGTTGTGTACATTTTTTCATATTACATAAGTGTTCTCTCTGTCACTTTTGCATTTGAATGATAGTACATATGCCTAAAAGTATGCAATGCATTTTAACAATTTATTCAGAAATGCTTGAAATGCTTCATTTTTGTGAGGAGAAAAGGAAAAATAATATAATTCACTAAATAGCTAACTAAGTTGGCAATTGCTTTTTTTTATAAATAAAAGTAGACATTCTAATCTTTCAATAGACCCTGCTGCGGCAAAGTGCGCCAATAAAGAGATGCTCCACGCAAGTTGGATTTTTTTACTTTTAAGCATATAAATGCTATGAGAATATTTTAAAACCGATTCGTATTATTATAAGGGCCGCTTTCTCAATGTCCGGTTACGCACAAATCAGAATTTTAACCAGCAGTTAGCAAAAAAGCTCTTTCCCAATGTTCGGTTAAGGCTTAACTGTTAGTTAAGTGCTGATTAAGTTATCTACAAGTTGTGGTTTTGGTAAGCTGCTAATCGAAGGAACAGCTGACAAGATTACAAAAAAACCGACGGTTGCTTAACCTGCACTTGGTGAAATCAAAATTATTTTTCTAGCTATCATATGGTTATCTAACTCCTGGTTAAGAGCTTGACATTAATCGGACATTGAGAAAGCGGCCTAAGTAAAATTCTTTTCTGTTTGTAATCGTAATCAAATAATTAATCTAATAATTACGATTAAAAATAATCAAGAAATAGTAACGATTACTTCAGATTACAAAAATAATAAAAAAAAACTCAAAAGTGATCAAGAAAAAATAGTCCGAATACTTTTAGAAATTACCGAATTCATAAAAATAAAAAAAAATTAAGGTGGCAACCCTATTAACCATATTGAATTTTAAAATTCTGAATTCAGATTCGAAATCAGCGACCCCTAACACTTTTAAATGATGACTAAAATTCTTCAAAATACGTATTATTAGGTGGCAACCCTTAATATTTAATTCATTCTATACTTATTTGATTCACTTTTTTTTGAATCAATCACATATGAGTACTACTTTGGAAACTACTTATACTTATTCATAGTCATTTTTGTGTAAGTGGCTCATGATTCAAAAATGTGATTCACTTTGTCAATCACATATGAATACTACTTTGTTTGAATCAATCACATATGAATACTACTTTGGAAACTACTTTTACTCATTCATACTAATTTTTGTGTGAGTGTGTCGTGATTCAAAAATGTGATTCACTTTGTTTTGAATTATTCACATATGAGTACTACTTTGGCAACTACTTATATTTATTCATACTCAGTTTTGAGTAAGTGGCTAAAAATGTGATTGTAGCAAATCTCTGATTTGAATCACTGAGTTGTGAACGAATAGTACTCGAGTACTACTAATTTTTAAGTATTCGTTGCAGATCTCTGATACCTACTAAAACGGATGTAGAAGCGAAAATAACGTCAGTACTGTACAAAAATTTAACAGTATATCCTCTAAAGACTATAATTTTGAATAATAAAAAAAAAGTTGATTTCATAAAAATTCTAGACCACCGGGTCTGCCTTAAAACAAATCGAAATTATAAATAGATTTTCGCTTATTTATCAATATATTGCTAAAGATAGGTATTGCTTGTTTTATCAAATCGAACAAACAGCTAACTGACAGTTAACTAATAAACAACAATTTTTATGTTGTTAAATGAAAATAACTACAGCAGCCACAAACTCTAAAAGGAAACTTTAATTTGAAATCTAACAAAAGCATCAAATAATTTCTACTTAACCTTCGATGTACAAGTATTCATGTACATATTAATTTCGACATATGATTTTGAACTTGTACCCGTTGCAGCTTTGTTCATTTTTGTTTTTCTCTTCGCCATTCTACGTTCATGTGTGGTGTGCCGCCTATGAATTATTTCTTTGTTGCACTTGGTTAACAATTTCTTCCCATCATTATTTGTCTTGCTGAAAGTTTAAGGTTGATCATGGAGACTTCAGCTTTGGTTGTGGCTATTTCATTGAATTGACATCAACTTTGTCAGTTTCTGTTAAAAACGTTTGATCATGTCAGCTACATATATGTGTGAATGTTTATAATTCACTGAAAAATGTAATGACAAAATGTTGGTAGCATTTCCATAAATCTTTTTCCTCGCGTCATTCAATTGTCTTCGATGTACATATATAATAGGGATTGAAAATCTCAATCCCGGGATTAGTTCGGGATTGAAAATTTTAAGAAGTAAATAAGTCAAAATTATTTATTACTTGAAACTATAAAATGTAAATTAATTCATTTATAAAGCAACAAAAACAAAACACATTAAGGGTATTCACAATTGCGTTTTTTCAGTGTAGTTAACAAACCCCGTGATATTGATACCACACTTTACCGAGAGATTTTTACATTTTTTGTTGTTTTACATGAAATCTCCAAAAACCAAAAGTGTGGTAATTTTAAGCAGCCCAAATGATACGTTTAACGAACGTGGTTTTTAAAGTTCCATAAACAACTGATCGGTTGCCAGTTATTTCATAATTGCAAAAATGGAAGAAGCTCAAAATGCAAGTTAAACTTTTTTATGCCATATATTCATAAAATATATTAAATTGGATAGTTAATTTAACTATGGCAAAAAACCATAATACCACGATACCACAAAATTGTGAATACCCTTACTGTTAATAAACACAAAAAAATTTAAATAATATCAATGACTTGCAAATTGTATTAATTTAAAGAACAAAAAATATAAAAAATAAAATACAGTACAGTTAAAGGTATTATTATATAAATGTTAAACATTTTTTTTAGACACCGTTTTCATGTTTTTTTGTGTTTAAGGCAAATTAAGGTTGGAAAAGACTTTTCAAAATTAAAATATTTGCTTTAGTTATTTTTAAAGTAATACATTAAGTTGATCAACGCTTCTTATTTTTCATTGGAGGCATTTGTTCGGATATTATTACAAATATAACCCACTGATGAGAAGCACCGTTCTGATTCTATGCTAGTTGGATAAATAGTTGTACAATAATCGTAAGCAATTTGTAAGTTTCGATCACGATTACCTTCAACACAAAACAAAATTATAGCCTAAGTCAGAATATCTGACCATTTTTAAATACATAGCTTACTGCCCGATGTTGCAAATTCTTCTAAAAACTTAGCAAAATCTTTGCTCCAGTGATTCACACTCATCGTCCTTACAATCTTTTTCAGCTTCAATAAAAGGTTTTTCTTATTCTATATTCATATCAATTTAAATTGAAATGGTTGCATTTACATGAATATTTGTAATATAAATTTTTTTCTTAAACATCCCGGGATCCCGGGATTGACTTCCCTGATACATACATATGTAATACATTGCACATATAGTCATATGAAATCAAAAAAGCCGTAAGTTACAAAATATTCAAAATCGACTTTTTGATTGATTATGATGCACCTTATCAAAATATGTACATGTTTCGCAAAATTTTACACTTCTACAATTAACACCGACATTTTAATTAACAAAGTTCTAAAAGCCCTAAGTTTAGGCGCAACTAAATATTTAAGAAGATTTTTGCTTCTCTCTTAAAATTGTTTAATTTAAACTTACGGCTTCTTTGATTTAATATGAAGATATATAAGAAATTTTCACTGCCTAGGGGGGCAAGTGATCCCCCGACCTGTTTGTCATACTTCTGCAATAGTTTTTTATGCATTGTTTAGCATTTATGCGTAATAGTTTATTGGTTCTTAGCATATTCATAAGTATTACGATGAAAAAAACGACTTTATTTAAAATTATCTTTAAACAAAAAAAGTAAATAATTTCAAAAATAATGTTTGTATGCATTTTATCTGTACATATTTTATACTTATATTTAATTTTTAAAATTTTTGCTCAAAACTATTTGTAAAATTTTCAATAGTTTTGTAGTGTTTCCACTGTTTTTATAACCAAAAGTAAAGCAATTTCATTTTGTCTCATTTTATAATTGACCTCCATTGTTCATACATTCGTATATAAATCAAGCTTAATGATTGATTTAATCATTTTTACTATCTACGTGATTCATTTTAACGTTGATATTAGCGTCTTTAAATTGGTTTAACTAAAAATTAAAGATTTTGTGGTATACTTTTTGTCAGCACGATAAAGTCTAATGAAGTCATATGACTCAAGCTGAGATACAAAGTAATTTAAGTTATGTTTTTGTTTTGTTTTTTTACATATTTTTTTTTTAGGTAAAGTTGCCAATAGAACTATTTGTGCGGTTTTTTTTTTATAATGCCAATCGAATAAGTCCAACAATAGATTTGGTTGTTTTGCTGGTAAATGAAAAATATGTGCGAGCACCAGGTACTTCGTTTTATTTAACAACTTTTGCCAATTACCACAATTTGCCGCAGTGAGAAACTGTTGTGGGCCTAAAATATTTATCATTAAATGCTTACATGTTATTTTTTCATATTGCGTAAAATTATCTGGGAAAAAAATAAATGCCTATTTCTGTACTTATTTTGATTTGCAATTTTCGGAAATGAAGGGAATTAGGCTGAGCCTAATAATTAACTCCGATTGAGAGTTATCGTTCTGGTTGAAAAAATGACACTGTTAACTCAAAACTGTTTCCATACAAAAACGTGGTTGAGACTCCATAATCGGGTTAGAGTTTTCCAAAAGGGTGAGAATAATTAAGAAAAAATAATTGCAATATTCCTAATATTAAAAATACTTATGTTTGCTGAACTAAAAAAACCTGCCCGATATTCGAAATTAAATAATAGGACAATTCGCAATCTTGTGTATTTAAAATAGCAAATTAGTGCAATTGTAAAAATTTACTATCAAGTGTGAACGCTCTGTTTCAGTTTACTTTGCAACACTTGTTGCAAAAGATGAAATTCACAGTTCATTGATGAAAAGTAAAACTATTTTCTACTGGAAATTTTGCTTAAATCAATTTTATATCAAAAAAAGAAAGATTTAACCCTACTGCGATTATGTCCTGGCAAATTTGGCAGGCTATATCTGAGAATTTTTACATTAAAATAAAATTTTTAAACTGGCTCAATTCCAACATATTTCTGCACTTAAGTACACAGTTTTCAACCAGGGACCGTAACGGTTATGATTTTTTTAAAAAAATCAACAAATAATCGTTATTTTTACCGATTTTATTTCGATAACAAAAAAGTTAAAATTTGACTTTTATTTTTTGATCAAAAATAAAGTTAAAATTTAACTTTTATTTCTTCGATCAAAAATAAAAGTTTAAATTTTACTTTTATTTTTCGATCAAAAATAACAGTTAAAATTTTACTTTTATTTCTTCGATCAAAAATAAAAATTAAAATTTGACTTTTATTTTTCGATCAAAATAAAAGATAAAATTTGACTTTTATTTTTGATCGAAGAAATAAAAGTCAATAAATTTAAACTGTTATTTTTGATCTAAAAATAAAAGTCAAATTTTAACTTTTATTCTTGATAGAAGAAAAAAATTCAAATTTTAACTTTTATTTTTGAGCGAAAAATAAACGTGAAATTTTAACTGTTATTTTGGATCGAAAAAATGAAAGTCAAACTTTAACTTTTATTTTTGATCGAAAAAATAAGTCAAATTTTAACTTTTATATTTGATCGAAGAAATAAAAGTCAAATATTTTTTTGATCGCAAAATAAAAGTAAAAATTTAACTTTTATTTTTGATCGAAAAATAAAAGTGAAATTTTAATTTTCATTTTTGATCGAAGAAATAAGAGTAAAATTTAAAGTTTTATTTTTGATCAAAAAAATAAAAGTCAAATTTTATTTTAGATCGAAGAAAAAAGTCAAATTTTAACTGTTATTTTTATCGAAAAATAAAAGTCAAATTTTAACTGTTATTTTGGATCGAAAAAATGAAAGTCAAACTTTAACTTTTATTTTTGATCGAAAAAATAAGTCAAATTTTAACTTTTATATTTGATCGAAGAAATAAAAGTCAAATATTTTTTTGATCGCAAAATAAAAGTAAAAATTTAACTTTTATTTTTGATCGAAAAATAAAAGTGAAATTTAAATTTTCATTTTTGATCGAAGAAATAAGAGTAAAATTTTAAGTTTTATTTTTGATCGAAAAAATAAAAGTCAAATTTTATTTTAGATCGAAGAAAAAAAAGTCAAATTTTAACTGTTATTTTTGATCGAAGAAATAAAAGTAAAATTTTAACTGTTATTTTTGATCGAAAAGTTAATATTTTAATTTATTTTTTCGATCAAAAATAACAGTTAAAATTGGATTTTTTCGATCAAAAATAATAGTTCAAATTTGACTTATTTTTTCGATCAAAAATAACAGTTAAAATTTGACTTTTATTTTTGATCGAAGAAATAAAATTCAATAAATTTAAACTGTTATTTTTGATCGAAAAATAAAAGTTAAAATTTTATCTTTTATTCTAGATCGAAGAAAAAAAAATCAAATTTTAACTTTTATTTTTGAGCGAAAAAATAAAAGTAAAATTTTAACTGTTGATTAATTTGATTAGTTTGATTTTGATCAAAAAAATATAAATTTAAAAATTTAAAAGTTAAAATTTTACTATTATTACTTCGATAAAAAAAAATAAAAATTTGACTTTTATTTTTCCGATCAAAAATAAAGATTTAAAATTTTACAATGCTATTTTTTACTAATTAGAATAATAGTCTAAATTTTTATAACAATTAATAGAGCAGATTTTTTATTCATTTACACCTATATTGGTAACATTTTTGCACAGAAAAAAAGCATTGCTATCAATCTTCATATCGTTGCATTGCATCGCTTAGTTGCTTATCATTGCACATTCTGTTTTCATTTTTTTCGCTAACGACTGGAACAGCGACTGCAAGCAGATGATATAGAAATTAAAATTACTTTTACTTTTGATCGAAAAAATAAAAGTTTATGTCAAAATAGTAGGAATTTTTCAAAATTTACTGTTTGTAAGAAATTTCACAATCCCAATTTATTATCGCACATGTTAAATAAAAAAATGCTTATTGTAGGGTATCCGTAAGATATAGCGAGAAATGTCTGCCATATTTTTTGTACATTTCAGCAAAATGCTTAAATTTCCTCTTTTCCGTGTTCTTCTATCTCTTATAGCTTGGCTTTTATTTAAGAAATTGTGTATTGAACGCTCATATTTCAGGTCAAGGGTCACAAAAAGTATTATGTGCACTACTTCTCCCTACTCTTATTCATTTGAAAGAAAAATTGTCCTTCTGTATAGGTATTACCATGGGAAGTGTTCAAGGGAGATATATGGCCTGACGCCACCAGCTCGTGTGTTTCCCAGGTCCTTTCGGGCAGCTGTCCAAGCCCACCCCTTTACCATTGCATCGATGTCCAATAGAACCTCGAATTACCGTGATAATTCGTTCTTTAGTCGCACGGTTAAATTGTGGAATAATCTCCCTGCGAGCGTGTTTCCCGGCAGTTTAGAACTGAAAAGTTTAAAACAAATATTCACCGACACTACTCCATCTATCCACCCTCCAACTAACTATCACCCATCTTCCGAATCAACACAATGCTTACGCATTTATAGGGGGCATCCCGTGAGCGTTGGTTCAGTCCAGAAGTGTGGCAGACAGAGTGTAGGTGTGTTTAGAAGAAATGTTAAGGGTAACAATTATATTAATAGAACCAGCTCATACAATTCACCCGCCTAAGGGTCATAGTTTGTTTGAAATTAATTTCGCCCCCTTTTTTCGCCCACAAATAAATGCTATATTTCAGGCAGTTTTGGTCGTATTAGACTAAAATGCTGTAATTTAGTTTGCATGGTTACTTTCAGAAACTGTACTAAAAATGGGCGTGGTCGCTCTTTAGCCACGCCTACTTTTTAATGAATCATTGAAATTGACTATTGGGCCGATTGCGATGAAATTTTGGCAGTCAATTTGTTTCGACTACGAGATGGTTTAGAAAAATTGTGCCACACCCCCTTTTACAGCCCACAAATCAATAAAAATGCTATATTTCGGACGGATTTCAGCGCATTAGACTAAAATTTGGTAATTTAGTTTGTATGGTTACTGTCAGCAACTGTGCTAAAAATTAGTGTCCACGCCCCCTTTTAATAAGTGAAAACTCTATATTTCAGGCAGTTTTGGTCGTATGCAACTAAAATTTGCTAATTTATTTTGTATGGTTACTTTCGGGAACTGTACTAAATTAGGCGTGGTCGCTATATATACACCTACTTTTTGATAAATCATTAAAATTGACTACTGGGCCGATTGCGACTACGAGATAGTTTAGCAAAATTGTGCCACACCCCCTTTTACCGCCCACAAATCCATACAAATTCTCTATTTTGGACAATTTTGATCGTATTAGTCTAAAATGTGGTAATTTAGCTCATATGCTTACTTTCGGACACTGTACTAAAAATGAGCGTGGTCCCCTTACAGTTACGCCCACTTTTCAAAGGATAAGAGTGGAGTGAAGCAAAGTGCGCCAGGTATAACCTGAATTCAGCTGAAATTCAGGCAGTCGATTTATTTCGAGTATGCAATGATTTAAGGGAAAATTGTTGCCCCACCTCTTTTACCACCCACAAATTTATAAAAATGCTTTATTTCGGACGGTTTTGCTCGTACTAGACTTAAATTTAGTGACGCATTTTCTATTTTTTGTGTGTTGTATGGGAACCCCAAGAAGGGTGGCTGATAGAGCGTAGGTGTGTTTAGAAGTTCCACTTTTGTACTGTATACACGCTATACTGTGCTTTTTTTATAGGGATTCCAGAAGCGTGGTATATAAGGGGTAGATAAGAAATTTTGGGTGTGAAAAAAATAATAAGAAAAGCTTATAGATTATAAATATAAACTATTTTTTGTGCGTTTTGTGGGGCGGCTAATAGAAGTGAGGCAGAGAGAGGGACGGTATGATCAGAAGATATGTTGAAAGTTAAAAAAAATAATAGGACCAGTTTATGCGTTTGTCACCTCTAGAAGTCAATTCGAGTAAGATATGGCTAAATCCTAGAGTTTGAATTCGAGCAAAATTTTTATCAACAGTTTTTCAATTCAGATGTATCTGCTTAAATAGCACTTCATGAGTATAATTTATTATAATTAAAATTTGTTCTTTTTTTCGTGCATTCGGACGTTACTAAAGAAGGAAGTTCTTGTGAGACTAACACTCGAACTTGGAATATTTCTACGAAATGGTCGATCGCACCTTGAAAGTCTAAAGGAACTCAAAATTGCAATTTAAATAAGCTTAAAAAAGGCATTATCTCAAATATCGTATTTTTAAAGTCACAGTTAACAATTTTATTTGTTCGGACGTCACACATGTTTCCTTGTAGTTCAATTGGGTAATTAAGTAATTAGGTAGTTAAGTAATTATGTGATTTAGTAATTAAAAACAAATTTAATATATTTTTCTTTCCTCAACCATTTTTTCATTATATTTAGCCAGTGGCATTCCATTTTTACTAAAACCAAAAAGTTTACGAAACATTTACTAAACATTTACGAAAAATAAAAACTACATTTGTAAAAAAAAAGTGCAGGCGATTTGAACATCATGGTAAGTGAATTTATGTATAAATTGCTTAAATTAATGAAATTAAAAAGTTTCTCTTAGATAATACCATACAATAATACGTTTTTAATAAGACTAGTATCGCCTGTGGTCGAAGTTCGACCATATCAAAATCGAATTGTCTTTTGTTTTATCTTTAATTTTTATTGAAAAACGTTTGTCAAAGTTAAAAAACATTACATTGATAAATACTTTTGGCTAATACATATCCACAACTCATGTACTCTGTACTAGCTCTGTACTTATGTACTCTGTACTAGCTGTTATCAGAATCAGAATGTAAAACAAATTTTCATGTATCGATTGCTCTGATTATTGTTTATGTTTGCTTCTCATATTGTTTCGATGTTCATTTTGACGTTTCTTAAATTTTCACGGAATTCTCGCGTCACACTTATTTTTTTAAAAAATGAGCAGCGGGCGTTAGTTGTTTTTTCATTTACTAAAATACTAATAGCGCAATTTTAGTGAAGTCGACACATTTTAACAAACAAAATAATATATTTTAAAATCTTAATTGATTTGAGGTCATTTGGTGCAAAAAAAATTATTTCAGTACAAACTTTTGGTGCTTGAAAATCCTTGAAGGACATGAAAATATCAAAGTTTTGGCTTTGAATATATTTTCAGAGCATATAAAGTCCAAAAATCATAAAAAATGCTCAGTGGCCTAGCGTCAGGTCTGAAAGGGATAAAGGACGAACAAACAAACAAACAAACAAACAAACAGTGTTGTCGTTTAATAACCGTTGAAAGTAGTCATGTCAACTTTTTTTAAATAGCACTAACATACCAAATTTATTACATTTTAAACATTTTTGGCTAATACGAATAAAACTGTCTGAAATATGTAATTTCTCTTAATTTGCGGAAGTCGTGTCATGAGTAAGGGTTTCGTTAAAGTAAAGATTTTCCTCTACACAAAATTACTAAACGCGCCTAAAGAAGTTTTCACTTCAAAAACTCAATTATAAATTCTACAGGCGTTGGAGGTCTCGCAGCTACTTTGTAGGTATACAAGAAATAATTGGTTACGTCATGTCTCTATTTACCACTGGGTTCATTGAATGAAATTACTTCATTCTGTTCAGGTTATCAGTTTGAGAGAGTAATTAAGAAACAGCAACAACAACAATGCTACACAGCTCTGTTGAAGTCAAGGTTGCCAGCCAAAATTCGGAACAATTCCCACTAAAATTACCTTTTTCCCAAAGTAACATAAATTAAATAGCACTAAAATTCCCATGGTAAAGGTAAACAAAAAAAATTCCCACAGCAATTTAAAAATACCAAAAAAAAATCCCACTATCATAAAAATTACCACAAAAATACCACGCTTTTTAAAAATACCACCAAAAATCCCATATGCATTTAAAAATCCCACAAAAAATCCCATATGTATAAGAATTTTTGAAAAAATTAAAATTACCAGAAATTTTTGCATTTAAAAAGCAGAAATAAATAAACACGTCCATAGTTAAAAAATTTGCATTTATTGTCGTTGTTTTAAAACTATAACAAATAAATAACATACAAATTGTTTCACATAGAGATAATTGTAATACATATTACATGTTTTAGTCTTATATTTGAGATCGTGGATTTTATTTGTTTGTTTCCATTTAATCATTTCTAAAACGAAATTATGCTTATAAAAATAAAATAATAAAAAATAAACGAAATAAAATAAAAATATTGTTTTCAAAAATTTTTGTGGTTTGTGAGGTGTTAAGCAATTCATTTTAACACAATATGATTTTTAAAAAATTTAGGTACTTATTTCTAATATGAAATAATAAAAGTGACTTCAGATTAAAAAATTAACAAAATAAAATAAATATTAGTTTTCAATTAGATATTTGTGCTTTGTAAAAAGATAAACAGTTAACTTCAACACAATATGATTTTTAATAAAATTTAGGTACTTATTTCTAATATAAAATAATATACATAAGTGACTTCAGATACAAAAAATAAACAAAATAAAAAAATATAAAGTTTTCAAAAATATTTATGCTTTGTGACTTCAGATATAAATATTTTTAATTTATTTAGAACGTTTTAGAACAATATTAGTTTTGTTTTTTGTGTTTGTATATATCAGGGATGGAAAACGTGCGAACACATTTTTAACACTTCTTTTACACTAACTATTTACAACTAAAAAACCAAAGAAATAATAGTGGTATTCAATGAACGCCGTATTTGTGATGATAATAGCGTAAGAGCGATATTTTTACAGAAGCTCATTTTCCGACGTGTGCAGCTTACGACACAAAATCGTGTTGTAAACAGAGCATATAATGCGTATAATGGCAACTGTGATTTAATTTTGACTTTAAAAGATAATTGCTGACCAATGGATTCGATAAGTAAATTTGCAAATATTTCAATTCACAGTTCATTGTAATGTTTAAATATACTACTATTTTAATGTACTATTTTTTGACAGTTGTGAGCACAAATTAAGTGAAAAGTATTCATATGTATTTTCAAAACAGCGCTGGAAACTTTAATATGCAGCTCAGATGTTTGGGATTCTATTAAAAGTTAAACAATTCAATTTAATATTCCAGCTAACTCCTTTTTCATTCACGTAAAGCAGCTGTTCACGAAATAGCACAGTAACACTTGTGGTGCTCTATTACATCACCACATAGAGTAAATCTCTACAGCCTATTTTACCTGTTCGTTACATTGATACTTACCTGTTCGTTACATTAATACTTACCTTTTGTTATATTGTATTTACCTTTAGTTACATTCGTACTTACCTCTTTGTTATATTGTACTTACCTTTAGTTTCATTAATAACGTATTATACTTACACTTGCCTATAAAACACTTGTTATAAAAAAACATTTTGAATTGTATTCAGTTATTATAATTTCAGAAATTTTCATTTTGAAAATTTTCATTATTAAAAATTTGTTCGAAGAAAATAGTAATAAAAATTGTTCCAATAAAAATATTTTAAAATAAGAAATTATAAAATATAATAAAAAATTGTTTGTATTTCATTGCGCACACATTCGCACCAAAACTGGCGATCCTGCCCACCAAAGATTTTCAGACGAAATTCGTCGTAAAACTTTGAAAAGATCTTCTGGAACAACTGCCTCTGCTGGGGAACACACTGGTGGATACATATTGTGGAAACGTTTGTCGTTCTTTGTTCCATTCCTAGCTGTTAGTTTGTACATGTTGAACGTCTATCTGAAACCATCTTGCCAACTGAACCAGATTTGCAAATATCTGATATCAATAAACAACCAAAAATATCCAATGTAGTTGAAGCTAATGATTCAAAAATTCCAATTCCTACCCATGCTATATTGTTGAATCAAAGAAACCAACCAAAAAAATTTGCAGCCAACATTGCCGTCACCATATTCTGAGGTATCGGTCACTTCTGAGTTGTCATCTGTAAAGAGTACTGGTCCAACTACCTCCAGTTCAAAGGCATTGTAAATAACTAGCAGCAGCGACAAAAATAACAACAACAACAAAAGAACAACAACAACCACAACGCAACGAAAAGAGCAACAACAACAACAACGTCAGCAGCAACAACAACAACATCTACAACAACAGCATTAATAAAAACAACAACGTTAACAACGCAGTCAATAACAACAATAACAACATTTGAAATCAACAACAACAAGAAGAGCAACAATAACAATAACAGCAACATTAACAACGCCAGCAGCAACAAATTTTATTTTATTATTAATTTTGTAAAATTTGTATTTTTAATTATTTTTTTGACATTTTATAAAATTTTTTTTCAGGTTGCTGTATTATTTTAGATTCTCACGAGGTACACACTTAGCTTCTTAAACGAATTTTAGACGATAGGGTCGTAAGAAACCTATCGTCTCACTTTCGTAGGCACTACACTACACTAGGGACATAGGTACACTAAAAAAAAAAGGGAAGAGTTAGAATTTTCAAATAGAAGTAAATCTAGAGGGAAGAATGATACGAACACCTCCACACACACCCCTTACTCCACTCCCACCCCTTACTCCACACACCGGAGAGGGAGATAACACACCATTCATAGACTTTGAGACTAACCCTCTCACACCACCAACACAAATACACACAGTTTCGGTAAAATTACCTACATTCTGGACGAGTTGCCCAGACGCTTGGTTCGCACATGCGGAAATACAATTCCAAGCGAAAGGAATCACAGTCGATAAGACTAAATACGAATACTTGGTAACCTCGCTACCACAAGAAGTCATAGTCACTGTACTAGACTTTATCCAAAAACCGCCAACACAAAACACATACGAAGGGCTTAAAAAGACATTGCTCGATAGATTTTCACTGAGCGAAAACAAGCGATTAGATAAAATCCTTTCGGATTCTGAGATGGGCGACCAAAGGCCATCTCAGTTCTACCGGTCACTTCTTCTACTAGCTGGATCAACAGTCAGTGGCGATTTAATCTACAAAATATGGCTACGCAAGTTGCCAAAAAGTCTAAATATCGCCTTGACCGGGTCCAGACACAGAGAACTAGAGGTCCTCTTAAAACTAGCAGATGACTTATGGGAAGCCATGGCTGGTAGTGAAATTTCTACCATGTCTAAAAAACAAGCTTCCGGCTCAGAAGAAGTAATGGCAATTACCCAACGTTTCGCGGAGACCACATCCAAAATTTTAGAAAACTTTAATAAGTTGGCACTGGAGGTACAAGAACTGAGAAGTGAACGTTCTCGATCACAAAGCTCAAACTTCCAAAGGTACTCCAGACGTCGTTCACCTAGAAGAGAAGGGTCACAACAAAGACCGGCCAATTGGGTTTGTAGATACCACTACAAATTTGGCAGAGCGGCCAGACGATGCGAACAACCATGCGCGTATGTTCAAACGACATCCACACCAAACCACAATACACCAAACACATTAAACTAAAAAACACCATCATTGCAACGGCTAATGATGGGAGTTCTATAACACTAACACGCCGTTTATTCATATTTGACAAGGACAATAACTTAAATTTCTTAATCGACAGTGGCGCTGAAATTTCCGTATTGCCATCCTCTAAATTCAAAATTTATAAAAAAATCTGATTTGACACTCCAAGCTGCTAATGGCACAGCAATATCGACTTACGGAAAAAAATTGTTAAACGTAAATTTAAAACTCAGACGAGAATTTCCTTTCACTTTCATATTAGCAGATATCACAAGACCTATCATTGGCGCAGACTTTCTTACAAAATATGGACTTCTAATAGATCTAAAACACAGAAAACTCATTGACCCCCTTACAAAATTATCCGTCAACGCAATTTCGAGGTATTCTGAAACACAATTACCAAAACTATTTACACTCGACGATAAATACACACAGTTACTCAAACAATTCCCTTCACTCTTCACAGAACCAAATTACACTGCACCAATCAAACACAAAACAGTACACCACATAGTTACAGAAGGACAGTTACCAGTCACACGACCACGACGTTTAGACCTATCAAAATTAAAAATCGCGAAACAAGAATTCGACTTTCTAGTCAAGTCAGGAATTTGTAGACCGTCCGACTCGAAAACCTCTTCTCCACTACACCTTGTAGCCAAACGCGAACCAAATGACTGGAGACCATGTGGCGACTACAGACGACTGAACGCTATTACTGTACCTGACCGTTACCCTTTACCACATATACACGACTTTTCCATCAACTTACACAACACAAACTTTTATTCAAAAATTGACCTGGTCAGAGCATATCACCAGATACCGATGGCTCCTAGCGACATCCACAAAACAGCAATAACAACACCTTTCGGAATGTTCGAATTTCTCCGAATGCCTTTCGGCTTGAGAAATTCAGCACAAACATTCCAAAGATTTATACACGAAGTCTTACAGGGACTAGATTTCATTTTCGTTTATTTAGATGACATACTTATAGCTAGCGAGACCGAGACAGAACACATAAAACACTTAACACAAGTTTTCCAAAGACTTTCAGAATACGGCTTAAACATTAAACCTAACAAATGCACGTTCGGAGCATCAGACATAAACTTCCTCAGTTACAATATTTCTAAACAAGGTATCCGACCTTCAGAAGAACGTACACAGTGCATACGAGACTACCCACAACCCACCACAGTCAAACAAATGCAAAAATTCATAGGCATGACAAACTACTACCACCGTTGTATCCCAAAACTCGCACACATGCTAGGCCCAATTTATGACATGGTCACCGTAGCATCAAAAACAAAAAACAAACAGTTACACTGGACAGAGAACACACTACAGGCATTTACAACAATCAAAGATAGTTTTGCAAAGGAAACACTACTCAATCACATCAGTAGTAATGCAAAATTATCGATTGCCGTAGACGCATCGAACACAGCCATTGGCGGCGTTTTACAACAACGCAATAACGGTACATTAGAACCATTAGCCTTTTTCTCAAAAAAGTTATCAAAGTCAGAAACGAAATACAGTACATTCGACAGAGAATTACTAGCCATATACTTAAACATCAAACACTTTAGACACTACCTAGAAGGAAACAATTTTACGGTATACACAGATCACAAACCACTGATTAACGCTATACATTCACAAACAGAACGCAGTCCCAGACAAACAAGACACTTAGAATACATCGCACAATTCACACATGACATTAAACACATTAAAGGTTCAGAAAACACTGTAGCAGATGCACTTTCACGAGCTGAAATAGAAGCTTTTGCCTGCACAGACATCAACCTGAGAACGCTACATAAAGAACAGAACACAGACACAGAGCTGCAAGATATACTAAATAGCCACAGATACAAGCTCGAACAGATAGTCATACCGGTACTCAACATTAAAATTTGGTGCGAACAGAAAAATTCTTTAACACGACCTTACATACCACAGACTTTACGAAAGCAAGTATTCGAACAACTACACAACATAGCACATCCTGGTACACGAGCTTCACGGCGATTACTTACACAAAGATATTTCTGGCCGAATATGAATACACACGTTAACAAATGGGCACAAGAATGCGTTAGATGTCAACGCTCAAAAATACACAAGCACACGAAGACAACACCACACAAAATCAGCATACCACACGGCCGTTTCGAACATATCCACGTGGATATTGTCGGTCCTTTGCCAACTTCAAAAGAGTATAGATACCTACTTACCGTAGTCGACAGGAACACTCGTTGGCCAGAAGCATATCCGCTAAAAGACACAAACACCGACACGATAGTCGACACTCTTCAAAGAGAGTATATTTCACGTTTTGGAGTTCCATTGAAGGTTACCTCTGATCGAGGAGCACAATTCACATCCGCGACATTTAACACATTTCTCAAAAATCTCGGTTGCCAACATATAACTACTTCGGCTTACCACCCACAAGCCAACGGCATGGTAGAGCGTTTTCACCGCCAGTTAAAGGTTTCCCTTATCGCAACAAACAACCAGACAAATTGGTTCACAGAGTTGCCACTAGTTCTTCTGGGCCTTAGATCCTCAGTCAAAGAAGACATCAAAGCGTCGCCAGCTGAGATGGTCTTTGGCCAGCCGCTCAGATTACCGAAACAAATAGTAATTCGCAACAATGAAACTTTAAACCCTTCAGAGATGCTTCCAAAAATAAAACAAGTAGTCGAAAACAAACAATCACTCATTTCACACCATAACACAAAATTCCAACAACACGTACCTAAGGAACTCAACACTTGTAAATTTGTCTTTGTTAGAAACGACACCATACACAGCAAGCTCAAGGAACCCTATGATGGTCCTTTTGAAGTAATCAACCGAAACCCAAAATACTTCACAATACTCAAAAATAACACTCATACTACAGTTAGTTTAGACCGTTTAAAACCAGCAGCAATTAATACAGACACAACAACTACAACACAATCTAAAAGAAAGGTACATTTTAATTTACTCAGAAATACAACAAGATTCATTTGAGGAGGGGGAATAATGTGGTGCTCTATTACATCACCACATAGAGTAAATCTCTACAGCCTATTTTACCTGTTCGTTACATTGATACTTACCTGTTCGTTACATTAATACTTACCTTTTGTTATATTGTATTTACCTTTAGTTACATTCGTACTTACCTCTTTGTTATATTGTACTTACCTTTAGTTTCATTAATAACGTATTATACTTACACTTGCCTATAAAACACTTGTTATAAAAAAACATTTTGAATTGTATTCAGTTATTATAATTTCAGAAATTTTCATTTTGAAAATTTTCATTATTAAAAATTTGTTCGAAGAAAATAGTAATAAAAATTGTTCCAATAAAAATATTTTAAAATAAGAAATTATAAAATATAATAAAAAATTGTTTGTATTTCATTGCGCACACATTCGCACCAAACACTCTACAAAAGCATGCCTTAGGGCATGTACAAAAGTGGCAACATTTAACACACCGGTTTAACTCGTGTTTACATGAAAAACAAAAACAAAAACATAACAGGCAAAATAGCACATCTCAGAATTAGCACATAAAACCGTAATTAGCATGAACTGTGAATTGCCCAATTGCCTATTATTGTTTTGGTAGTATTTATATATTTCACTTTTTTCTTTAATTTTAAAATCATTTTTGTAAGCTTAAGAGGCTGTTCCAGGAAAACCTCATTGTGTGTCAACTCAATCTACACCATAGAGTAGGCAGCATCAGCAATGATGATGCGTTGCATGGAGGAGGATGGAATTGACATACCAATGCTTCAGGAACCTTGGATTCTTCACAATAGAATTAAAGGTCTCTCAGAGCGAAAGGCCACGCTGTACCAACCAGTAACAGATGGCAGACGACGGACTTGTATCTTGGTGAGACATGGTATACTAGCGGTACATATGCCACACCTATGTTCCCCGGATCTCACCGTTGTGAGAATCGGGGATGGTACAGGTGCTTGTATGGTAGCTTCAGCGTATCTTCCCTACGACTCTCCAGACCAACCACCTTCAAAAGAGGTGGAGAATCTGGTAAAGTACTGTGAGGAAAGGAACATTGGAGTGATGATAGGATGTGATGCTAATGCGCACAATACTGCGTGGGGTAGCACCAACAACAACGACAGAGGAGAGCAATTGCTTGAGTTTGTGGAGAGGTACAATCTGTTGGTAGCAAATAGAGGAGCACAACCGACTTTCGTTGATGCGAGGCGAGCGGAAGTGATTGATGTAACTCTCATCTGCAGGAAGATTCTGAACAGAATAAAAAATTGGAGGGTCGTGGATAGGCTAACCATGTCGGACCACAGATCCATACAGTTTGAATTCAAGTACGGAATCCGACGCCAGCGGAATCGCAGGAAGGTCAGGATTCCCAAGAATACAGATCCTGCGAAATATAAGGCGAAGTTGAGGGAAACACTGACCCAAAAAGCGATAAAAGTACCAGGGAATACGGTGGAAGTAGAAAGTCATGTCAAACACCTTAGCTCGGCCATGGTCGAAGCCTACGAGGTGGCATGCCCAATACTTTCAGTAGACGATGGTGATCCAACGCCATGGTGGTGCACGGAAATCGAATCTCTGAAGAACAAGGTTAGGAAGGCCTTCAACCTGCACATGAGAGGGGGAACCCCAGAAACATGGGCAAATTACAAGGCACGGAAAAGGGAACTGAAGTACCTCATACGACAACGGAAAAGGCAGTCGTGGAGAGACTTCTGTTCTGGGATGGAAACTATATCAGAAGCATGTAGGCTTCAGAAAATGGTTTCAAAAGACCCATTCTCCAAAGTGGGACTGATCCGAAAGAAGGATGGAACCATGGCAGAGAACCTAGAGGAGTCCATGGAAGTTCTGATGGAGGTGCACTTTCCTGGAAGTTTTAAGTCTGATGACCCGTGGACACCCTTGAAGAAAGGAATGCACAGGGTTGACAGGCTGGAAGCCGAAAGGATGATCACTATGGACGGGGTGAGGAGTGCTATACGCTCATTTGCTCCGTACAAAACATCAGGGATGGACGGTATATTCCCTGCTATGATGCAGTGGGGGGAAGATCTCATTGCACCTAGGCTGTGGGGTATATTCGTTACTTGCCTAGCGACTGGGTATGTTCCGAGAGTCTGGAGAGAGGCGAAAGTTGTCTTTCTTCCGAAGCCTGGAAAAAAAGATTATGCGGAGGCAAAGTCGTTCAGACCGATCAGCCTAACATCTTTTCTCCTGAAAACGATGGAAAGAGTGATGGTTGACTGTCTTGAGAGCACCTCGCTGACGCAAAATCCTCTGAGTAGATGCCAACATGCATATAGAGCAGGTAGGTCTACGGAGAGTGCTCTTCACGAATTGGTAAGAGTGACTGAAAAGGAGGTATTTTCAGGAGGCATTGCGATGGCCACATTTATGGACATCGAGGGTGCTTTCGACAAAATATGCTTTGGAAGGCTGCGGCAAGCCCTGACAGAATGCAATGTAAGCCCAATGATAGCAAATTGGGTGGACAATATGCTCAAACACAGGGCTGTCAACATGCAGAATGGTAGAGTAAAGACTAGAGGTAGAGTAAGTAGAGGATGTCCCCAGGGCGGGGTGTTATCGCCAACCCTGTGGAACATAACTGTGGACTCACTACTGGTTAGACTGGATGAATCGGGCATACACACGATAGGGTATGCAGATGACATTGCGTTGGTGGTCTGCGGCAAGTTCATTGACACCATCTCTGACATCATGAAGGGAGCACTCCGAATGGTGGAGGAGTGGTGTCGAGAACAAGGCCTTACCGTAAACGCAGGCAAGTCAGACAATATTCTCTTTACTAGAAAGAGGGTAGGCCTGAGTACAGAACCACTCAGACTTTTTGGAGCTGAAATCAACATGTCCACGAAAGTTTAATATCTAGGGGTAACCCTTGATAGCAAACTGAACTGGAACGAGCATGTAGAAGATAGGATTCAAAGAGCCAAGAGGGTTCTGTTCCAGTGCAGACGCGTTTGTGGTCTCAAATGGGGGCTAAACCCAGAGGCTATGAAATGGGTTTACACTATGATGGTTAGACCTGTCATCACGTACGCTTCGGTGATTTGGTGGACAAAAGTCAGCCAGAAAACCATTAAGAAGAGACTGGACAGAGTCCAACGGCTGGCGTGTGTTGGAATAACAGGTGCAATACGCACCACTCCAACAAGCGCAATGGAGGTTCTGTTAAGAAAACAGCGGCGCTGTCAGCCCTCAGGATGTTGCGAAATGCTACGTGGCATGGGGCAACGGCCCTGCATGGTCATATTCGCATCCTTGATATTGTACAGAGAGATGTCAGGGAGGCGTTTATGCCTATGGATGGAAGGCAGAGAGTAAAAATAACAGAAAAATGTTATAAAACTCTTATAACGGATGGAGCCGTTTGTGAAGAAATCGCTGGTAGCGATATCAGTATATTCACAGACGGCTCTCTGATGAATGGCCGGGCCGGGGCAGGCGTGTACTCAAAAGAGTTAAGCCTATCCTGTGTACTGAGGTTGGGGAGGTTTGTGTCTGTATACCAGGCAGAAATGTTTGGCGTAGTGCATGCGCTGGACCACCTGATAGATGGCCGGATCAGTGGCAAGAAAATTGTCATCGCTCTCGACAATCAGTCTGTGATTAGGTGTATGCAACGGACAGACATCACTTCCAGGTTGGCCATAGAATGTCTTACAAAACTCAATAGGTGCGCCCAGACAAATGAGCTTACACTTATGTGGGTGAGAGGACACTCTGGCATAGAACAGAATGAAGAAGCTGATTCTTTAGCAAGAACAGGATCAGCAGAAGAATTCTGTGGACCAGAACCACGTATCGCCTTAGGCGACAATATGGTGGCAGGCCTTATTAAACAATGGACGGACTCGGAACACAGTAAAAGGTGGGAAGAAGCTGTTAATTGCAGGCAATCAAAGGCGGCCGTGAAGTGGTCTCGTAGTGAGGCAGCAAAAGTTATCCGATACAATCGAAGGACTTTAAGCTGGCTTACTGCACAGGACACGGTCCCTTCATGTACCATCTCGGGAAGATGACTCTGACCGAGGACGATGCGTGTAGGTTATGCCTAGAGGAGCCGGAAACAGCAGCACACATTCTGTGCCAGTGTCCGGCGCTGGCAAGCATAATATTGACCACTCTGGGACGCCCATTTATTGGCGAAGCCGAGATTGGTCAACTAACCTATAAGGATATGCTTGAGGTGACAAAGGATGCTTACACGAGGAGCATGCTCACGTACGAGTACTCCGAGCAGTAGTACCCTTTGTCCAATAGGGGACGAAAAGGGACCCCACTGTGGTCTGCTTCGGCAAATCCCCAACTTATTATATTATAAGAGGCTGTTCAGACTTGCCTCAAATGAGGCGACTCACTTGCCTCTTTTTGACATCTACAGGCAAGCGGGGAGCGGGAAGGTGCCATGTTACGTGAGGCAAGAATTTTAAAAATTTTGCGACTCATTTTCACGTACGTTAGGGTAAAAATTGTTCTATTGATTTATTTTCCTCTTTTACTGGTGCGAATTAATTTTGTTTATTCATAGTTGTTCGCAAATTAATATTGTTTAAATTATGAACATTTCTGTGTTTAATAATTCAAAAGAAAACAACAGGAAATAAACAATAAACGTCGAAATAAGGCTGCCTCAAAGTGAGGCAATAATTTGTGTGTGAACACCTGATAGCTAGCTTATGCCAAAATGAGGCCAGTGAGTTGCCTCTTTTGAGGCAAGTCTGAACAGCCTCTAACGCTTGCATGCAGAAATGTGGAATTTTCAGAAAAAGTCAGAATTTTAAGTTTAGAATTTTTTTCAGAAAAGAATGCGCTATTCGTTTTTATGCAATTTTGTGATGTCAACTTGTTCTTAAAACAAATATGCAATTTAATCGTTTATATTGAAAAATACCACGCTGAATTAAAAAATACCATGGGAATTCCCAATAAAAAAAATTCCCAAAACCAATTAAAAATTACAACGAATGGGATTTTTCCTACAATACTGGCAACCTTGGTTGAACTGTTCTGAGTCACTCTCTTCTCTCTTGTGTATGCTACAGCAACGATGTTCAACACATGGTGTAAGAAATAGAGGTGTTAGTGAGTCTGACACTTCTCTCTCACTGTTACCCCGCTCTTGTCAAAACAGCTAATGGTGAATTGCAATGAAAACAAATTTTGTTAAATCGTGTCTTTCTGCAAGTTTATAAGATTTTTACTGAGATTAAAGTGAGAATAAAGTGATATGGAAAACAATAAAAAATATATGAGACGCTGTGCGTTATGCAAAAAAAAAACGATGTGAATGCAAGACAATTTGCATGCTGGCCAAAGCTTCATGTCGGCGGCAATAAAATGGCTAAAAACATTCAATGACAAACTTTGCAAATCGGCGAAGACAACTGCAATAACTTTTTGTCAACACAACGCGGCAATATTACTTGCATTAAATCAGGGACCGTACCGGTTATGGTTTTTATCAAAAAAATCAGATGTTAACAGTTATCATTTAACTTTTATTTTTTCCGACAAAAATATTAGTTATTTTATGCCTTTTATTTTTTAGGGCAAAAATAACTGTTAGTTTTGTCTTTATTTTTTCAGTCAAAAATAACAGTTATTCAGCCCTATTCCAGAATCCGTCGTAATGAATTTCCGAACGTAAAGCTACGCTACGAATACGACAAATTTGCTAATCCAAAATCCGAACGAAACTTCCCCTTTTCGAACTTACTTTCGGGAGTTCGAAAACAACTGGTTTCAACAGCAGACAAATAAATAAAATGAAAAATTGAAAAACTGAAGTGTTTCTGATCAACATTGTATTTTTTAACCTGTAATTTTTAACGGATTTCATTGCAATTGCAATTTTCGCACAATAAAAAGAAGATTTCTAACATAGAGAATCTATGAAAATTCGTCGATGAATATTGCGAGATTCCATCAACCCTTTGGAAATGGATTACGAAACGTAGGAAATGCACTAAATAAATTTCAACTAACATATTTACAGGTTTAAATACAAATAATTTAACTTTATTAACCAAAAATTAATTATAAGTTTTATTTTACGACCTAATTCTATAAAAATTTAATTGTTTTCTTTTGTCGTAAACAAATCCGTCGAGGCAAGGCTTTCGTGAAAAAATCCGAGAAACAGCTGTCAAAAGTTGATACGTTCGGAATGTGTAATTGCAATGCTACGAATGTAAGAATGTTCGAATTCGATTCGGATTGTAGAATACTTCATTACGAATCCGAAAGAAAATTTACGCTACGACGGATTCTGGAATAGGGCTGATTATGTGCCTTTTATTTTTTCGGTCAAAAATATCAGGCAATTAGAATTTTTTTAAAGGCTGCTTGAAAGACAAAAAAAAGTTTAGTGCAATTTTCATTGTCTCAGCAGCGCGCACATTATGAGCTATTACACTTTTTTAGTTTTAATAGTATTTTATATAGTCAAGTCAAGTTGAAAAAATACAAATTGCCTGATATTTTTGACCGAAAAAATAAAAGGCACAAAATAACTGTTATTTTTGACCTAAAAATAAAAGTCAAAAGTAACAGTTATTTTTGCCCGAAAAAATAAAAGGCAAAAAATAATAGTTTAGTTTAACTTTTATAGTAAAAGTCGAAAATTTAAAAGGCGTTTAATATTCTCAAAGCTGCTACCACTACGATTATAATGGTTTATTTAAAAAAGTCCTCCGGCAACTTTTTCGTTATGCCTTTTTCATCTGAAAATTGTAAGATAACAGTTATTTTCGGTCCCTGCATTAAATATTTATTTAAACTTAATTCGCACAATAAAAACTTTAGCACATCATCTAGCAGCTCAAACAAATAACAGAATTTGACAACTATCAACAGTTCCGCTCTTTCGCTTACAATTTTTTGACAGAAGCAAAGAAATTCATGGTGTTGTCAAAAACTCACTAACACCTGGTTTTCTTACACCATGGTTCAACAGAGCTGTGTTGCTATGGTTCGCACTGTCCCATTGGGAAAAAAGGTTTTTACATTTTTTTTTTACTTTTACCTATCTTAATGACAACTTATTCGAATAAAAATTATATTCTGCAAATGTACTCGAAAATACCTTTCCAACGATGTAAGATTTATGCGAATATGCTGACGTTAACAGAGGTAAAATGGTACCATAATTTTTTTGTTTGCTTAATAATATAGATTTTATTTTTTTGTCACCGTTGACTTTTCTGTGGATTTGCCCCATCTGAACTATTTTGGACATTTTTATTAATTTTTTTGTATGAATGACAGATAGAGAATAGGCGTGCTGGGAAAAAATGTTGAGTGAAAAAAAAAATATTAGAACCAGCTTATACATTTGACCTCTAAAGGGTCACTAAATTACATCTATAACATGCGTTTGCTATTTCAATTAATATAAATTTTATGTTTTGTATTTAGAAAATTCCGTTATAATAATTTTTATTGAAAAATTCTATTGGATGGATATTTTTGTACAAAAAAAGTATCCAGCAAATCACTAAACCTATTAAAATGCGAATAAGATTCGCTTCTGCAGAGTGTGCAACTTGATACACCTCTTTTGCTCATTCTTAATTTTAACACATTTCGGTATTTGAATGTGATATATCAGAATTTTTGTACATTCGGGTTTTTTTGTATTAGTTTTAATTTATTTAAAGATAATAACAACTGAAGCTGGATCTGAATTTCATTTGTGTATAAAGCAACTCATTGTTCTGCGACGTTTAAGTTTTTCTGTTCTTCAAATGGTTGCTCATGTTTACACATACTCACACAAAGGGGACCATGGAAAGCTTAACGGGCGGACATGCGTTAATAGCTTGCGCACTTTGTACAAATATATGTGGGTGAAAAAAAAAACTCCAAGACAATGAATCTTTATAGCTAAAGTCAATAGCAAAAAATATTATTGGAGATATAGCGTCAACATGGCGTATACGCAATTTTCGCAAGTGAAGCACTTGTTTCTCCAAGCTAACAACAACAACTGACAGCATGTTGTTGTTAAGATTTCGCTTTAAAACCCAACTCTGTTTTAAACATAGTTAATACTTGTGAAAATTTCAAGTCACTAATGCTTGCAGTATAAAAGCCAACCAGTTGGCTCAAATCAACATCAGTTAACATTTAACAACTCTCAGTGAAGTCGCGCCCAAACGGTTTTTACGCTCTTTGATCCTCCACTCAAACTCAAGTTTAGACAACATGAAGTGTATTGTAAGTAGTGTTGCTACAACTAGTGCAATATTTAAAAAGGACTAATTCTTCGGCCAAAAATGGATTTTGTTAAAGTGTTGTTTAATTTTTTTTTTTTAACTTATCAGGTGTTATTCGCTTCATTACTTGTGGTTGCTTCTGCCATCGATAGTGATGTTAGTGAATCATCTAATATTGCTAGCACAGTATCGGTGGATTCCTCACAACAACTGGAGGCTGCAGCTAGTAGCATAGATCCTTATCACGATAAGAAGCAAGAGAAGCGTTATGTACCGTACAGTGGTGTTGGCGGTTATGGAGGCTATGGCGGTTACGGAGGCTATGGCGGCTATGGAGGCTACGGAGGCGGCATTGACTCAACGCTAGGCTATCAAAATGGTGGCTATTATAGTCCCTACAGTGCACGTGGCATAGGAGGTTTGGGTGAGTTATCATTCTCAAATATGTATGTATTCAAAAATCTCTTACAAAGTAAAAAAATTACTTCTCATTTTGTATAAAATACTAACTGATATACCTGGTGTTACTCGAGAGCCATTTATATAAACATTTTAGCATACACTTCTCGATTAAATGTTTTTTTTTAATTCTGGAATAATGAAAAATATGTTGAATTTTATTTCTAAGCTACCGTTAGAAAGGTAATTGAACGAACTTTAATCCAAAAAAGTTTTGGCAAATTTTTGTTGTTGGTGGTGCCATCTCTTGCGGTGAGCTAATTGAATTCAAAGAAGGGGTACGAAAAACATATTTTAAAAATTAAAAATAATCGGCCGTATTCATAAAAAGTTACAAACCTTTTGTAAGCCCTTTGTAAGACACATGCCTAAAAACGTTATTCATAAACGTTCAATAACGATAAAACCTCTTGTAACAGCTTTACAAATGAGAGAATTTTAAAATAGGAACAAACCTTCTGTAAACCTCCTACAAAGCTATTTTAAATTTTAATGTTCTCAATTGAGAACAATCTCCTCATTTTGTGACAAACTAAAATGTCAACAAGCAAATAAATAAATGAAAATAATTGTGTTTTGTGATCAGTGTTACCATATGGACAGATAAAAACTTTTTGTCAGTTTTTTAAGAGTTTTCCAGTTTTGCCTAAAAAATAGTTCTTTTTTATTTTACTCAGTTTTTCAAGTTTTTACGACTAAAACAATGCTTACTAGAGTAATAAATCAAATACAATAAATAAAATAAATTGTATTTTACTGCAAAAATAAAAGTAACATTTGAAGCTGCTTCTCATTTTAATACTACTTTTCACGCCCTTTCAAAAATTTCTTTATGAAGTGGTTGCTATTATTGTTGCTTTCGTTGTTCCTGTTCTTTTGTCTCGATTTTCATTTGTCAAGTCTGGACGGTCAATATATATATATGAATATATATGCTTTGAAAACTACAAAGAAATTTATGTAAATGATTTCAAGTTTTAAAAAAATACTAAAGACATTTATTTAGGAGTCGAGGTATATTCGTCTTTAAGCTCTACGCATAAATAATTCGAATCAGATGAAATGGATTTTCGAGAACATTGCTTAAAATTTTATGTTGAGCTGTGCAATTGCTTATTATAAAATTTTGATTTTGGGAATGATTTTCTAAAGTGTGTCGAACCTTTAGCACCAACGAAAATTTTAATAAGGCAAGATTTCACTATTTTCAATTTGTGTATTTTTCTACCTAATGTCATCCATTCAAAAAAAGTACAAGAAATTGACGATGAGTTTCGCCACATTAATTTCAGTGATTTGAATTTACTTAATGAAAATAATATTGAAACTTTTTAGAAAGCAATTTTTGATCAGAAACGTGGAAATAATTCCGAAGTCTTTCCATTACCACCAAAACTAGTTTATGTTGTTTTATGACGTATTTTTCACAAATAAATATTAACAAAACTCAAATCAGAAATAAATTAGAAATTCGCACCTTGTGTGGGATTTTTTGAACTAAAAATTTTTTAAGGAAAATCGATTGGAACTGCACAAATTAAAACAGTCATCAGAAATTATAAAAAAGTTTGATCAAAATATGTTTTAGAAATAATTTAATTTTTCAGATTTCATCATTTGTGACTGTTTGATTTTTCTTAAACAGTCTTTCCATTGCAAAATTTCACAAAAGGTTTGATATAAAATGAATTTCTGATTTTAGCCTTATTACTACAGATTTGAGAAAAAATTCTTTCTGCATTTACTGGTGCTTCAGGAATCAATAAAACAGCATAAATAACTTGCCTTTGTAATGAACAGACTTGGAATTATCTCCACATTTCTTAAATTAATCTACTAAAATTAATTTGTTTTATTAATGAGTAAAACTTTTTTATATGGAATGTAATTTACTATGATTTCAAAAATTGGTAATGACATTTACATTCATATAAATATCAAATGTATATTTTTTTAAACAAACTTTTAAGTTTTTCAATAAATTGATAATTTTAATGGTTTAAGTTAATGAGTGCGATTGTTTTTGTTTTGTTAAATTATTAATTTAATTTAAATACTTTATTTCAAATACAAGAATACAAATTTTAAAGCACACTTTTTAAATATATATGTTTTAGTTATTTTTTTTAGATCCAGTTTTTTCACTAAAAAATTGAAATTTTTTTTCTGAAAATTAAAGTTAAAAAAAATATGGAAACACTGTTTTTGATTTAAATGTAAACAAAATTTTAAACAAATGCCTGTCAATATATCAAATTCACAAACCTATTTTTTTTTTTTTTGAATTTTTAAGCAATTGTCATTCTATTTATCAAAGTCACAAACGAAAACTACAACTGTTCCTATTTTAAAGCATCAGTATTCTCACTTCAACTACAAGACTCTTACAACTCGTTTATGAATACAACGTTTTTAAAGAGTATTTTAACTTTAAAAAGCATTTTAACTAAAAAACGTTTGAAAGCTGTTTATAATATTTTTATGAATACGGCTGAATTTTTGTATTATGTTGATTTTATATGATTTAAATACAAATTTTAACAGCCGTATTCATAAAAATATTTTGAAACAGCTTTCAAACGTTTTTTAGTTAAAATGCTTTTTAAAGTTAAAATACTTTTTAAGAGCGTTGTATTCATAAACGAGTTTTAAGAGACTTGCAGTTGAAGTGAGAATACTGATGCTTTAAAGTAGGAACAGTTGTAGTTTTCGTTTGTGACTTTGATAAATAGAATGACAATTGCTTAAAAATTTAAAAAAGAAAAAATTAGGTTTGTGAATTTGATATATTGACAGGCATTTGTTTAAAACTTTGTTTACATTTCAATCAAAAACAGTGTTGCCATATTTTTTAAACTTTAGTTTTCAGAAAAAAATCCTAATTTTTTGTGAAAAAACTGGAACTAAAAAAAAAATAACTAAAACATATGGGTATTTCCACAGGAAAGTCTACCGTGACCAAAAAATTAAAACTTATTATTTTATGATATTATCTAAGAAAAACATTTTTATTTTATTAATTTTAGCAATTTGTACATAAAATTACTAACCATGATGATCACATCGTCTGCACTGTTTCACAAATGTAGTTTTTCTTTTTCGTAAGTGTTTAGTAAATGTTTCGTAAACATTTTTGTTTTAGTAAAAATGGAAGGCATTGGCTAAAGATAATGAAAAATGGTTGATGCAATTAAAGGAAAATATATTGAATTTGTTTTTAATTACTAAATTACATAATTACTTAACTACCTAATTACTTAATTACCCAATTAAATTGCAATGGAAAAAACTGTCCCGTGCGACCTGTCTCGTGCGACCGAGCTTAATATTTAATTAAAAAATAAGTGTTAAATATTATTGGGTAAAATAAAAGCAATTTAAAAGAAACAACAATGCACAACATCCATAAAATAAACTCTTTGAAATATTCCCTCAGACTTCGCTGAATTTGGCGCTTGAGTTGTTGTCCTCGAAAAAAACTTCCGTTTTTTGTCCCGTGCGACCCCCGTTGTTTTTAGCAATTATTTTGAAAAGGAAAAATTACCGATAATCAACCTTAGCACCACTTATAGAGCTTACTATGAGTTATAAGTTAAGACCATTATCAAAATATAAATCCGCGTTATTACTAATTTTTTTTCACTTTAACTGCGTACGACTGTCCCGTGCAACACCATGGAAATGCCCATATATATTTAAAATGTGTGCTTTAGAATTTTTTTGAATGTATTTGAAAGAAAGTATTTAAATTAAATTAATAATTAATTAAAACAAAAACAGTCGCATTCATTAACTAAAATCATTTAAATTATCAATTTATTGAAAAACTTAAAAATTTGTATAAATAAACATTTGATATACATATATATGAATGTAAATGTCATTACCAATTTTTGAGATCATAGTAAATTACATCCCATATAAAATAGTTTTACTTATTAATTAAACCACATTAATTTTAGTAGATTAATTTAAAAAAAGTGGAGATAATTCCAAGTCTGTTCATTACAAAGGAAAGTTATTTATGCTGTTTTATCGATTCCTGAAGCAACAGCAAATGCAGAAAGCATTTTTTCTCAAATCTGTAGTAATAAACCCAAAATCAGAAATGCATTTTATATCAAACCTTTTATAAAATTTTGCAATGTAAGACTGTTTAAGAAAAATCAAACAGTCACAAATGATGAAAATTTGAAAAATTAAATTATTTTTTATACATATTTTGATCAAACTTTTTTATAATTTCCGATGACTGTTTTAATTTGTGCAGTTCCAATCGCTTTTCCTTAAAAAATCTTTAGTTTAAAGAATCCCACACAATTTGGGAATTTCTAATTTGTTTCTGATTTGAGTTTTATTAATATTTATTTGTGAAAAAAGTTCTACAGTTGCTGTTGCTACAGGTATCGTCAAAACAACATAAACTAGTTTTGTACGTGATGGAGAGGCTTCGGAATTATCTCCACGTTTCTGATAAAATATTGCTTTCCAAAAAGTTTCAATATTATTTTCATTTAGTAAATTTAAATCACTGAAATTAATGTGGTGCAGCTCATCGTCAATTTCTTGTAATTTTTCTGAATGGATGACATTAGGTAGAAAAATACACAAATTGAAAATAGTAAAATCTTGCCTGTTAAAATTCGACACATTTTAGAAAATCATTCCCAAAATCACAACTTTTGTAATAAACAACATAGCTCAACATAAAATTTTAAACAATGTTCTCCATTTCATCTGATTCGAATAATTTATGCGAATATACTTCGGCTCCGAAATAATTTTTTTTTGCATTTTTCAATAGATTACTGTCTATCTTTACGTTGTTTTTGTCAAAATTCGAGTTATTAAATTATCAATGGACCCATTGATAATTTTTTTTTAATTATTTAAATTATCAATTAAATTATCAATCATTGATAAATTATTTTTTTTTAAATTTTATATTGAAATTTTTGTCAACAAAAAAGTAATGAACATTTTCAGTGAAAATTAAAAAAATTATACCATAATCACATTCATTCTAAAATGTTAAATAGAAATTCAATTTTTAACGAATCTTTATGTTGTTTTTGTCAAAATTCGAGTTATTAAATTATCAATGGACCCATTGATAATTTTTTTTTTTAATATTTTAAACTATCAATTAAATTATCAATCATTGATAATTTTTTTTTTAAATTTCATATTGGAATTTTTGTCAACAAAAAAGTAATGAACATTTTCAGTTAAAATTAAAAAAAATTATACCATAATCACATTCATACTTAAGCTTAGTATGCTGTAGGAACGAAAAGTTTTAGGCATTTAATTCTACACGCGAAATTTTGGTGTAGACTCAACACTAACACATATTTACCATAATGTGTTATTTGAACATTATTGTTGAATGCCAAATTTCCACGCCAATTAAATGTACGGCCATATAAAAGGCAGCGAAATTTTTACATTTTAACTCTCCAATCATGGTTGTGAACTTGGCTGCATTGAACAAATTTTTCGGCTCAACAGCGTACTAACCAACGAAAAAGAAAAATTTCGCTACCTTTTCGCTGTCAAAAACGCAATGCATTTCTTACGGAAGATTTCTTTTCGCTTCTACAGCATACTAAGCTTTAACAGGAAAATATTTCTATTTTTTGTTTCAGATGAATTTTGCGATCAGTAGGAAGGTCGCCATTTCGTGTCAGTTCGTGTTTAAAGCATTGCTTAAATATTGCATATAATCTGAAAATGTTATACAATCATCTTCAAAGTACCTAAAAGGTTTAGAGTACCTATATTATGTAATTATTCCTAAAAAGAATACTGAGAACTGCATATTTTTTGGCCTGTTTAACCAGACTGAACCCTTAATGATTGCCGTTTTTTGTACTGAAATGAAAGCAAGGCCTAAATTTTATTATTTGTTTTTACCTGAAAAAAATTTTGTTAGTATTCGGGTTCAGCTTCGGCCGATTATTTCTATTTGGCCGAACATTCGGCTTCGGCCAACATCAACATTCAGTCGGACACTAATGAATCATTTGTGTATGTTTCAATATGTAAAATTAAAGTTATTGCGAAAAAACCTAATTTTTGCAAATCTTCGAACGCCATTTTGAAAGCCTGAACCTTGAACTTACTTACTTAGTTGGCGCTACAACCGTATGTCGGTCTTGGCCTCATATAAGAATTTGCGCCAGCCATTTCTGTCTTTCGCTTGCTGGCGCCAGTTGGAAATTCCAAGCTTCGTCAGGTTGTCCTCTACTTGGTCTTTCCAACGAAGATGCGGTCTGCGTTGACCGCCGCTGGGTACCGAATCGAATGTTTTCTTCACTGGAGCATCGTCTTTCATGCGCTGAACATGACCAAGCCAGCGAAGCCGCTCGATTTTAATGCGCTTGACTATGTCGATGTCAGCGTACAGCTCATACAGTTCATCATTCCATCGTATTCGGTACCGCCATTGACGCAGATTGGTCCGTAGATCTTACGAAGAATCTTTCTCTCGAATGCTCCTAAAGTCTTTTCATCTGAACTGCTCAGCGTTCAGGTTTGTGATGCATAAAGTAGGACGGGCATGATGAGCGATTTATAGAGCGTGATTTTCGTTTGTCGAGAGAGGGTTCTGCTTCTCAATTGCCTACTGAGCCCAAAGTAACACCTGTTGGCAAGAGTTATTCTTCGCTTGATCTCAATGCTGATGTCGTTGGTTGAGTTAATGCTGGATTCCAGATAAACGAAGTCCTTCACAATCTCGAAGGAGGTATTGTCAACTGTAACGTGGATTCCAAGACGCTGGGACTGTTTGTTTGTTGACACCAAGTATTTCGTCTTATCTGCATTCACTGCCAGACCCATTCGACTTGACTCTCTTTCTAATCTGGAAAATGCTGCACTGATTTCGCGCATATTATGGCCAATGATATCGATGTCATCAGCATACGCAAGCAGCATAACACTCTTGTAGAATATTGTGCCACTACGTCTCAGATCAGCAGCTCGGATGATCTTTTCCATCATTAGGTTGAAAAAGTCGCACGATAAGGAATCACCTTGTCTGAAACCTCGTTTGGTAATAAATGGTGGGGAGAGGTCCTTCCCGATTTTAACTGCGCTGCTGGTGTTGCTCAGTGTCAACCTGCAAAGTCGTATTAGTTTTGCAGGAATACCAAACTCAGACATGGTGGAGTAAAGGTACTTCCTTATTGGGCTGTCGAAGGCGGCTTTGTAGTCGACAAAAAGATGGTGGGTGTCGACTTGTTTTTCTTGAGTCTTCTCCAAGATTTGTCGTAGCGTGAAAATCTGGTCGATGGTGGACTTTCCAGGTCTGAAGCCACACTGATATGGTCCGATCACTTCGTTTACAATGGGCTTCAATCTTTCACATAAAACGCTCGACAGGACCTTATATGCGATATTAAGAAGGCTTATCCCACGGTAATTGGCACAGATAGTGGGATCGCCTTTCTTGTGGATTGGGCAGAGCACACTGAGATTCCAATCGTTCGGAATGCATTCTTCCGACCCTATTCTGCATAGAAGCTCGTGAATGCATTTAAGTAGAGCTTCGCCTCCGTTCTTAAACAGCTCAGCAGGTAAGCCATCAGCTCCCGCGGCTTTGTTATTTTTAAGCCGAGCTATAGCTGTCAGAACTTCATCATAGTCGGGCAGCGGAACCTCAACGCTGTCATCCAAAATTGGGGTTTCCGGAATATCATCTCTATTGGCGGGATTGTTGTCAGCGTCGCCATTTAGAAGCTTAGAGAAGTGTTCCCTCCATAACTTCAGTGTACTCTGGACATCTGTCACTAGATTTCCGTTTTCATCCTTGCAGGAAGAGGCCCCGGTTTTAAAACCATCGGCAAGGCGTCTTATTTTTTCGAAAAATTTTCGGGCCTCATTCCTGTCACCATACATCTCAATCTTCTCTTGCTCGCGCTTTTCTGCCTCTCTTTTTTTCCGCCTGAAAATATGTCTCTCTTCCCTCCTCTTTTCTTTGTATCGCTCCTTAGCAGCGCGCGTTACAACCGACTGCAGGGTGGCTTTGTAGGCGGCGTCTTTCTTTGCAGTGGCGTCGCGACACTCCTGGTCGTACCACTGGTTTCGGCGAGGGTGGTATTAGCCAATCACCTCTTCAGCAGCCGCGCGCATGGAGTTGGAAATGTGTGTCCACTGCCTGCATATATCATCGATTGGAAGAGTGCTTTGAAGCAGGAGTGAGAGTCGAGTGGCGAAAGCATCGGCTGTCTGTTTCGATTGCAGCATGTCGACGTCTAGCTTTCTCTGTGTAGGGTTGCGTGTATTCTTAGCTGCGCACAGACGTGTACGGATCTTGGCTGCAACAAGATAGTGATCCGAGTCAATGTTTTCACCACGGATCGTGCGTTCATCCAATACACTGGAAGAGTGCCTTCCGTCGATCAAAACGTGATCAATTTGATTTTTTGTTTTTTGATCAGGGGACATCCAGGTGGCTTTATGAATATTGAGATGCTTGAATCTAGTGCTACTTACGACCATGTTTCGTGCTGCGGCGAAGTCAATCAGCCTCATTCCGTTATCGGAGGTGTTGTCGTGGAGGCTGAACTTTCCGACTGTTGGACCAAATATATTTTCCTTGCCCACCTTAGCGTTGAAGTCACCAAGCACGATTTTTACGTCGTGACGGGGGCAGCGCTTGTAAGCATTTTCAAGGCGCGCGTAGAAAAATTTCTTGATCTCATCGTCCTTGTCTTCTGTCGGAGCGTGCGCACATATTAGGCTTATATTAAAAAATTTAACCTTGATGCGGATTATGGCAAGTCGTTCGTTCACATGTGTGAATCGCAGGACGAGGGGCCGTAGTCTCTTGCCAACTACAAATCCGCATCCAAACTTGTGCTTCTCCGCATGGACGCTGTAGTAGATATCACAGGGTGCATGCCGAATGCAACCCTGTCCCTTCCATCGCATTTCTTGGATAGCAGTGATATCAGCTTTGTATCTTTCCAAGACATCAGTCAGTTGGATAGAGGCACCTTCCCAATTAAGGGTTCGGACATTCCAGGTGCATATCCGTAAATCATTATCAGTTTTTCGTTTGCGGTAGTCGTCATCAGATTTGGGGATCATTTTTCTTCTTTTCTTTTTTGTTTTCATTGAAATTGGTTTTTACGGGTGGGCTTCAAACCCGACGCACAACCTATTTTAAGCCTAGGGAGGCCCGCCGCTCAGATTAACGGTTGTCAGTTTTGACGTTGCCCAGGAAACACCACGTGGAGGTTTGAGTCGACTTGAGGCGATTTCACAAAGATTATGCTGGCCTCGCCAGGTTGAGACAGTCAGACATGTTACATTGTAAAGGTTCGCCCCAGAACCTTGAACTTAGCAGATATAAAAAATTCGTCAACCTTAGAATTTTGTCTTTTATCACATATCACATAGCTCATTAAAATAGGAGAGTGACACGTGACCTTTCCTTTTATACGGGGGTTACACGAGAAGGGGTTACAGTCACAACACATTCACAAATTTTTACCCACACACACTCACTTTTGCTACTGTCTGCTCTACTGTCTTAAGTTTTTTTGTAGACAGTTGGCGGGACAGTAAATTGATATTTAGCATATCGAATGACAGAATATGATAAAATTTAATAGAATTAATTGAAAATTTGCAATACTTTGGCGTGCTCGTAGTTTTAACAAAAAATGTCTTGATAAAATAGAAATTTTTTACTATTTTGTCTACTGTCTTGCCAACTGTCGTACCAATTGGCTGGACTCTTTTTCACAGATACAAAGTTTGACAATTAATACGTATTTTTCACTGTCTTAACAGTACTGTCTCGTGTAACCCCCGTGTTAAGTCAAAAATTTTGCTTATAAAATTACACTGTGAGCACAGCAACTACATTGTCAAATCGTGTTAATTGTAGAAAGAACTTAACTTTTCTTCGATGCAAATCATCCAGGAAATTTTTTAATTAACGCTGAACTTTTACCCTTCTCACCCCTTGACTTCGGCGCCCTTTTGAATCAAAGAGTTGCTGTTTCCTAAATCACTAACCTAATACTACGTTTACATATCTATATATATAAAACAAAGTCGGGTTTGTTACACCATTTATAACTTAAGAACGGCTGGATTTTAATGATCTTTTATTTATTGGATTTGTGTTCATCCCGGAATTCGGATTTAATTTTCACTTGCCGTTTTACTGGTAAAATTTTATGAGCGTTGGACGCAGGGCGTGGCACTTTTTCAGCAGCCCAAATTTTCAGTATAACTTTCAAGCTATACGTCACACATTAATGAAACTCGGGTAGAACGTACTATTTAGTCATGTCTTTCGACTGGCAAAATTGAGCAAGTATAGGCCAAAGGGGTGTGGCAGTGCCCTTGCAATTCAAATTTATGATATCGAATAGCTTTGGAACTAAATGTCGTATAACAACGAAATTCAGTATGGAATTACTGTTGGGTGATATCCTTCTACTAGAAAACTGAGACGGTCATTGAACAAGGGGGTGTAGCTCCGCCCATACAAGCCAAATTTTTGATATCGAACAGCTTTGGAAATAAATATCGTAAAACAATTAAATTCAGTATGGAGTTACTTATTGGTCAGGCATTTCTACTGGAAAACTGGCACGGGCATTGGAACTTGGCGTGGCTTCGCCCACACAAGCTAAATTCAATTCAATATACTTTACTGCAAAAACTAACTTTTTTCTGGCATTTAAAAATCAAAATCAAATCTTCTAAACGAAAAAAAATTTCTTCATTTTAAGTTTTAAACCCGTAAGTTTTGCAACTGAAAGAGATTTTTGTCTTCATTACATTTTGGAAAAGTTGGTTTTGCTGCATTTTCCCTAAAATAAAAAACAAATTAAAAAAAAAATTAAAAAAAAAATTAAAAAAAAATAATTTGTTCCGCCCATTGTGGGAATCGATCCCACTACCTTATGGCTTCAAAACTGATGGTTGAGCCGACATCTTAGATTATGCTTTGGCATAATTCTTTTTGACCACGCCTCTTCCACCCTTTTACAAGTAAAGGAAATCAACCAACTAGCATACTTTTATTAGCGAAAAGCTTCGTTTAATTAATTTTAAAAAAATTCTGTAATTTTGACACCAAAAAAAATCACATATATTCAAGATTGCACAAATTTTTAGTACAACGTCTTTTTCTAATAACGCCGTTTCCTTAGAATGACAAAAAACACACGTCAAAAGCTTAGTTTTTTTCTGGCTTAAAATCGTTATCCTCTGAACGAATAAAACCTAAACATCAAAATTTTACATTTTTTCCCCCGAGTAACACCGGGTATATCAGCTAGTAGAGAATAAAACGTAGTTAGAGCCCGAACAGAACCAAAGCGGATGTCGGGTGGCGGGCCTCTCTTGGCGAAATCCGCTGAGAACACGTCCAGAATTTTAAAAATTTTGCGATTTATTTTGACGTCTGTTACTTTGAAGCTTCATTGTTTGTCATTTTCCTCTTGGTTCTCTTATGTTTTAGCGCAAATAAATTTTGTTTTGCATTGGTTGGGTTTTCACTTTTACTTATTTCTAATTGTTTGGGTTGCTGTTTATTTTAAGACTTACAAGGTAATGAATTTTCCGAAATTTAAAAGCATTACTCTGAGGCCATTACTCTGCCTTTTTTAATGCGAGTGAGAACAGGGTCAATGAGTGCTTAAAACAAGGAAATGCACAGTGACAGTTCGAGCAAAGGCGGGAAAAAGAGTGCATTTCTTTCAAGTGCCACAACCTTATAAATTTACCTTGATTTTAGAAATGATAGAAATTATTTTATATTTTGCTTTGAATTCACATGTATGCAACACAGGCACACAACAGAATTACAGATCATAGTAAAAACTAACAAAATAACACTGAACGTACCTAATCTTTAGCAAAAATATGGCAAAATTTGAGTCGCTCAGAGAGAGATTCGCCAGCCGTCAGAGAAAAATTAGAATAGATCATGGTAGAAGAATACAGGTAGATGCACCAGATGAGAGCATACTGCCGGAAATGTCAAAATGAAGCAAAACTTTTTATTTCTTTTCTTTTGTTTCCATTCGCCACACTGCTGAATTTGACAGATATGGCAGTATGGAAAGAGAGCACAGTCAGCGCTGCAGCTACCTCTATCCTTATGCCTATTTCACAAACCCTCTTTACAATAAGAGGTGTACCTCAGGGATCTATCTTAGGACCTCTCCTTTTGAAAATATATATAAACGACTTACCGAATGTGCTGCTGCGTGGCTGCAAAATTCATATGTACGTAGACGATGTTCAACTTTACACTAGTTGCTATCGTGACCAAATACTTAATTGTGTCACTAGACTCAACAGTAATCTAAGTTGCGTACACAAATGGGCTTGTAACAATGGATTAACACTTAACCCAAACAAATCTAAATGTCTTGTTATCAGCAAGCAAAACGTCGATGTATCAATTTTACCTAGAATAAAAAAGCACACTTTAGAAATTGATTATGTACTGTCTGCAAAAAACCTAGGTATAACATTTGACAACAAGCTTTCCTGGAGTTTTCACATTGTAAGGACCGTTGGAAAAGTTTACGGAATGCTCAACATTTCATCCCTCAAGGAATCAGAATGGCTCTTGCTAAAGCTTACCTGTTACCTACCTTGCTCTATGGAAGCGAAATTTGTTACAAATTGTGACGTTGCAAGTAAACATAAGCTTAACGTTGTATTTAGCAACATAGCAAGATATGTATTTTGCCTTAAAAGTTGAGATCACGTAAGTTCGTTTGCAAAAAAAATTATAAAAATTAATTTTAACAAATTTCTTGATTTTAAAACTATCATATTACTGCACAAAGTCATTTCTACTCAAGATCCACCCTATTTGTATAATAGACTCACATTTTTACGCTCATGTCGGAATAATCAAATTGTCCCACTAAGACACTTTTCTTTATTGTCTGAACGTCAGTTTTTCTTACATTCTGTTAGACTATGCAAATGATTAGCAATGTACAAAAATTTAAAAAAAATGCTTATTCTAATTTATCAAGTGCAATGAAGCTTTGACTTGTTTTTCTTTTTTGTTTTTTTTTATTTTAATTATTTAATGTACGATGTTTAAAATATGTGCCTTCGTGTTGTGTATTCTTTTTCTCAATAAACCTTAGTTAATACTTATTTTTATTTTTTTTTTTTTGTTATCATTGATTGTAATCTTTTCAAATTTGTATAAATTTGTTAATTCCAATATGCTTGTGATTTTTTAACTATCACAATTATTTATGTAAATCATCTTAATATTATGATAAGTTATTTTAATAATTGATTTCATATTTTTTATTTAAAATCATGTTCTTAGGGCAATAATATAAGATTCTCATCTTGCTGTCCTAAGAAGAAACATTCAAACAAACATTCAAACACTCAAATATTTCAGTGAAATAAAGGCATTCAGCACCCAGTTTTAACTTAACTCTCCTTCTTAATTTGATTGGCTTGAAGATATTTTTTCTAAGCCAGATATAAATTGTTTTTCTCATTTTTTATTAAAAAATTTATTTTTCTCTGATGAATCCACTAACATTTATTTTCAACAAATCTTCAAATGCGGGTATTTAAAATAAAATTTGCACTGAAGCCGTTGAATTTAACTGAGAGACTACCCTTCATATAGTGTGCTCTGTAAACTGTTGCATTTAAATTCTCTCAAATATATAGAAGAACTATTCAGTCTCTAGAAACTATTTGAGGATTAATATGTGATAATATTTATTGCGCATCTCTGCTCTAACGTACTAATTTCAAGACCCTTGCGTTCATTTAAACGTTTTTATCTGAGAGCTACCACGTCAAATTATGAGAGCAGTGAACCTATCACTAGAGCCTTAAATAATTTTAACAGTTTGAGCGCACTTAGTCCATTAGATTTTTCTATGTCTAAGGAAGTATTATCTCAGATTCTTCTGTTAACTTAAGTTTTTCATGTTGTATATATTTTTACTCTGCATGTTTAACTAAAGTTCTGTCTAAAATGATTTTTTTCTCATCTGACAATAAAATTAAATAAATTAATTGTGAAGAAGAGCGAATACCGAATTTCACCTTATTTATTTATTTTTGGATAGATTTAATGAAATTCCCGTACTCTAAAATTTTAGTCCATTAATCCAAAAATAAATTTGTATAGTTTTTTTTAAATCCAATTATAGTAAAATGAATAATTATTATGGGAATATTTTTTAGGTTTTCATTAAGAGATGAAGCTCAAAAAGAGCTCGAAATAGGTTAAAATAACTTACAAAAATAGTCTTGGTACAATTTTTTGCATTAACGTTTTTCAATACACAATGCCAGAATTCTCAATTTAGATAGTTTTTATAGATACGCAAAAAAAAACATAAACTTCTAAAAATTTACTCGAAAAAAAACAATTGTACTTCTATTATTTAAGTACTATTAGTCATAAATTATAGACTACTTTAACTCTGATACTTAAAAATGAAAGCATTTAAAAATATTAATATTGTCATAAATGTTGTTTGAAAAAGTTCCATGTCATATTGGAACCAAAAAATTTATATTTTTAAAACCAAACCCCCCCCCCCCCCCCCATTGAAAAATCCTGGATACGGGTCTGTAACATATGTTTTTTATATTGATGAATAAATTTAAATAAAAATAATTTCGAAGAAGAGCACATACAACCTTTCTGTAGAAAAACATATTTTTTTTAAATGTTGTTTGATATATTTGAAGATTTATTGCGTACACATGATACATGCCACATAGTTAGAAGTTCGAGATAATCGACAAAAAGTTTGAAAGAATTTACATTTGTTTGTAAGCCTTTTCAGCAAGAGTTGGTAAAGCATCAAATCATAGAATGGATATAAAATTACAATTTTGGAACTAGTGTGCTTATCATGTTTTTACAATAAGCTCTTTCGCAGAAGGTCTCTGCCGGAATTTGAAAATATATTTTTGTTTACAACATATTTAACAACACAGTGTTATAAGCTGTTCTGCACAAAATCCGTACCGGGATATTTCTTTAGGAGTAATTGAAATCTTTTGTAATAAACAAAAAATATTGAAAAATTTTAAAAAAGTTATATACACAAGTTTTGAATTTTTTAATGAAATAAAAATAACTTTAACAATTTTTATTTTAGACGCCTACTCTGGTGGTTACTCTGGCTACAATTCACCCTATGCTGGCTATGGCGGTTACAACGGTTATAGTGGCTACAATTCCAGTCCTTATTACAGCTCTTACTACAACTCTCGACTTGGTGGATATCCATATCAACGTCCTGGCTATGGTTACAACAGCTATCCATCCAGTTATTATTCCAGCAACTATGCCAACAGCATTGTTGGTGGTGGCCTAGGTGGCATAGGAGCTGCTGGCATTGTGCCACCAATTGGTGGTGGTGGAGCTCTTGGTGCTGGCTATCAATATGGACCAGGCATATCCGGTTCAATCTATTAGCTGAGAAGTGTGTGAAGCAGATACGCAAGCTTCAGCCATTTTTTTTAATAAATATTTTAGAATAAATTACACATTTTTTACTAAAATTAAAACTAGATTTTGTTTTTAAGTTTCGTGTAATTGCGAGCAAGTAAAAAAATGTGTCAATTTTCAGTCGGAAAATAAAATAATCTAAAATCGTCTTAATACTAAAAAATTTCAATTTAAAATTATCGCTGCTTTATATAAAAAAGAATAAAAAGTATTCATTACCAATTCAATTTCAAAATTACATATCGCTATAGGCAACATGTTTATCCTTTATAATCCAAAATGAATCGACAATATCGCCATTTTTGTCATCGGAAACTTGCTCAAAGTAGAGATGAGTGCGATTGTAGGCTTTCAAGCGTGTATAACCATAGTCCTGGGAACATGGATTAAACAATTAAAAACGAAAGCTCAGAAAATTACCACCATGACGCTCAACTTACATTGCTATGAAAGGCATTCCACTCGGGAAGCACTTTTGAAAAAGGTTCACGTTCTTCATTGCAGCCTGCTGAGCCAGTTATTATCTGTATTGGTGCTTTGGCATTTGTGTAGGGTGCAGCTGCTGAACCGTTGTATACCTTAAAATCATAGATGGGCCAGAGACGCGTATAGAAATGTTCGTGTGCAAAGAATTCTACATCCACGCCATGCTTATAAAAAAGATCTTCCAAACCAAACCATTTAAGTATGGGCAAACCCTGCCGTATGTAGGTCTCTAAGTTAGCATTACAATCGTATTCCTTGTCGTCGCTGCAGTACATTGGACGATGACCGTACGTTACAATCCAGGGATGTTTAGCGCGATTCTCTGGCTTATTGGCCTCGCGCAAATCATTATCTAGCCATTCAAACTGTTTAGTTAACATTTTATAGCCATACTTAAGGAAATAGTAAACTTCAGTGGAGAAGGAAACAAAATGCACTGGTCCCAAATCGAAACTGTACCAAAGACTGTCACGTTCGCCCGGCATATTGAAGCGTGTTTTGTAATTGGAGAAGTTGCTGAAATTACGACAATGCATGAGAACAAAGCACTTACATAATTTATTGGTAATAACTTACTATTTCTCCTCATGATTGCCGGGACACACCATGTAGGGTACATAGGCGGCAATTGTTTCAATTTGACGCATAAAAGCATCGCCCACTTCGGCATCATTTGTGTCCATGTCGTAGGCAAAATCACCAACATGTATGATGGCATCGTACATGCCCTGTTGTGTGTCACGCTGTAGGCGTGCCAAGGACTGTGCATTTTCGTTACCCATATCACCAAAAATAGCCAAACTTGGTTGCCAATCCGCGCCACTAGGCGGTGTAACGAATGAAAAACTTGCTGACCAGCCCAAATTACTGCCGCATGAATATTCATAACGTGTTTGTGGCTTGAGATCCTTTAAAACAACCTTGTGAATAGACTGAGAACTCTGCTTGGGACCACCATCGACAAAGCGGCGCGATGAACCACTGACTATATGTGTTTGCGAAGTGGGTGCTAGACTCAAGCCGTAGATGACCAAGGATTCATTGGTAGCATTACGAGTGGACCAGGTTACAACAATATCGTTAAGTTGTTCTGCAAATGAGAAAGTAAAAAACAAAGTTAGAGCAAATTGTTAGCTAATAAAGAACAGAGCAAAGTTTTTGAATGGATAAATAGCTTTTAATAACCACGGTCACAGCCGCATTAACCATGCCGTTGCCCCTAGGCAATGGAATTTTCTGGGACTTTTTACACTTTTCTAATGCCTTAAAATATATTGTTTCTACCACAATTCAATTATATTCGTAACTACGCTATTAATAAGCCTACGCGTGCTGCATTAGGGGTATATTAACTTTGTGACTCAGTTTGAAACGCTGTTAAGTAGGCGTGGCAGGTATAAAAAGTATATAGTATCTTATTTATCAGTATCACCAGCTGAGTCAAATTCGCAATATCCGTCTGTCTGTCTGTCGAGACGACTAAAGCCGCAATTTTAAAGCTATCGTATTGAAATTTGGTATATTTTTATATTCAAAGACCTGCATAGCCGAGGTCCCACACAAAAAACCTATTGCAGTCAAATCGGATGATCTCGGAGGCCACCTTAAGTGGGCCATTTCTTCCAATACAGCTAGCTGGATATATAATGTCTAACCACACCTAAACATTTTTGCTGTAATGGGGCGGAACTCCATCATGTTGAAAAATTATAGCGCGTCTATTCTGTAAGAGCACATTTTCCAATTGCTCCGGTAAAGTATCGTTAAGTAAAAGGAGGTAGATTTTGCTGTTCAAG